>JASDDO010000019.1:290062373-290513508 GCA_030015575.1 Agapanthus africanus
TTTAATTCCTCAAAATAGAACTAGGGTTTAACCCTATATGAGAATTTAATTCTCGCAAATTCATAGGAATTTAATTCCTCCAAACAGAACTAGGGTTTAACCCTACATGAGAATTAAATTCTCCCAAATAAGAATTTAATTCTTCCATATGTATATGAATTTAATTCCTCTAAAATGAAATTAAGGTTTAACCCTATAAAAATCTAATTCTTAAAACAAGAGACTTAAAGCTCTCCATGTATGTAAAGAACTTGGTCACGTGCTAACACGTGACCCTTATCCTCAATGAGTAGAAAAGAAAGAATGAGACATGGTCATGTGCTCCCACGTGACCCTTAAACAGACTCCTAAAAATGAGAAAGAATAATTCTGGACGCAATGCCTCACGTGCGCCCACGTGACCCTTAAACAGACTCCTAAAAATGAGAAAGAACAAGTCTGGAGGCAATGCCTCACATGCTCCAACGCGACCTTCAAAACGAAGAGAACAAAGCCAAAGGTAGTACTGATTTTGGGCGCCCTCACGTGACCCCTTCCTTTCTAGTGTTTAACACTAATTTGAGCATTTTGTCTCCACTGTTTAACACTGTTTTAAATACATCACGTGAGGACACGTGACCGCCAGATGTCCTTTAGTGTTTAACACCATTCTAAAACCAGCTTAGCCCAAATTGGCTAAGTTTTCCAGAGGCAAATATCTCCTTCAAATGAGCCGTAAAATCCAGAGCTATAATGTTTAATGCTCAAAGACAAAATGTTCTCATAGCCCTCAAACTCTTGTTTAGCATTGCTAAATAATGTGGGGTTGAACTCAGACAAAGTTTCAACAGGCCAACAAAGGGCCAACATTCCAAACTTAATTGGACTTAGCCCAAATTGGCCATAAGTCCTCAATTCAGATTTAACTCAGCCAGTGTGCTCATAATCTAATTAATTGATCTTAGTTCCAAATTGGACTACAGATCTCCCAATCAACTTTGGTTCAAGGGTACATCTCTGAACTCCTTTGATATTTGTCATTGTAATCCTTCAACTTCTTCAGAGAGATGACGGGTCCCGAAAACCATACATTTCATAGACTATGACGTCTTTAAACTGGACTGTGGGGTCCTTAAACCCATGGACTATGATGTCCTTAACCTTGACTGTGAGGTCTTTAAACTCACGGACTATGATGTCCTTAACCTTGACCGAGATGTCTTTAAACTAACAATGGACCGTAATGTCCTTAAACTAACAATGGACCACTATATTCTTAAACTGGTAATCGACCGCAATGTCCATAAACTAAACAATTGAGTCCAAATGCTCTCTTGTTGGATCTAAACGATCCCGTTAAGTTGATCTTAGTCTAATATTAGACTAACGTATCCTTAACAAACGTTTAAGTTGATCTTAGTCTCAAATGAGACTAACGTATCCTTAAACCTAACTCCCAAACCCAAATCTAAGAAGATACGGATTTGGACTAATCCACGTCCTACGGGCGACAACATAAATTAGTCTCCGTATACAATCCACGGGCAACCAAAAACAAAACAAACGCATATGACACGAAGTGACCATCTGGAGAAGGAGAAAGTTGTTACCGCGATGCGGTAGCCTAATTAACTGCAGGGGCTTGCGCCTGCAAGGAAGAGCGTCCCCATAATCAAAAACCCCTCAACGCGGGGGAATATGACGAAGTCTGCTACATCGGTCGCATCCGTTTAAACCTTCGATACATGGTGCCATAAATCAACTTGGCATCTTCGGAGAGGTGGACGGATAGCACCAAATAGCATCTGCCCTCAAAATTCAGGCCTCGACGTCCCAACGTCCCGGTCGCGTCTTTTCGGCGGAGAACAGATTCTGGCACGCCCGGTGGGACCTTTTCCTCTTTCCACTCCACACTTCGTGTGTCGTGTTCGCGAACGAATCTCGGTTTGCTATGGTTGCCTGTGAATTCGAGGTACTAAGATTTTGTGTCTTGCTTTGTGCAGAAAAACAGAAGATCAATGGCTTCAACCTGCACCAACTGCAACTGCAACTCTCACTCCGTCCTATCCGGAGGAGTGACTTACGGGCCCCAAGCGGCCTCCCTTTTCAAGATGCCAGTGGAGCAAGTAACTCAGGCCACCACTGGGCTGTTCTTTGGGACCATGATCCCACCTATAAGCTTCAATGCCCCGTTGCTGTCGCAAGAAGCCCCAAAGAAGTCGATCTTTGATCGACTCACCACTACCGCGACCCCTCTCAACGGGTCGTCCAAACCAAGCGCCTCAGTTTTCAGCAGCCTGGGCCAAAGCTACAACGGGCCCATGAAGAAGCCCGCAATACCAGAAGGAGTTATCCCGAAAAGGATAGCCATTCCTGCTCCCGAAGTCTTCAAAGCGGCTTCTCCTGCCAAAGGGTCGATCTTCACAAGACTGACTGTTTCAGCTCCCGTTCCAGGCGAAATCGTCAAGGCTGCTTCCCCTACTCGGATGTCTGCCTTCGATAGGTTTGCCATCCCCACTCAGCGGACATCAGTCTTCAATAGACTGACAACGACAATTTCTGACCAAGACAAGGGGCATGATGAAGCCACCCCCATAGCTGAGCCAGTACCGTCGGCTCGACAAGCTCGACGTCACCACTGGCGCCGAGTAAGGAAGGCTGGGGGCAGCTCTCCTTCTGGACTGACTCCGCCGGCTCCAACGGTGTAAATTGATGTTGTTGTTCCAACTGGAAATAGTTTTGAACCACTTAGGAGGGTACGCAAGAACTCTTCGACGGCCGTGCTAAAAAGATCTCCTCCACCTATGGAGAGCGCTACAAGGGTGAAGCCGGAACAGCCCCCTCAACGGTTGTCCTCTAAAATCTACAAGGTCTGGCGTCAAGTCCAAGACTCAGTAATTGATCAAGATTATCCCCGCCGATAGAAAAAGGTGAAAGTTCAGCGAGAAGAGGACCGTCCTGTCAAGCCACAAAAGGCGACAGCTACTTGGGTGCCCACTACAACGACCCCCTCAACTTCGACCGCTCACAAGAAAAGAAGGCCGGAGAAAATCCCTGAGTCTACGACGAATCGCAAGAACACTGAACCTAAACGCCCCAAGTCTGGGGGCATGATGGTGCACACCGTCTATATGGCGTCCGGAAAAGAGGACAGCCGTATCTCTACGGGTCATCGACCGCTTACGCGATCTGTAACAAGGGCCCAGGAGTAACAACAGAAGCTCCAGGAAATGTTGACGCAGATAGCCGTACTCACAGGGCCAAAAGAGAGCCCGGAAACGTCATCAGACCAACGTCAAGAAGAAGAAACTGATGCTGAGTTCCTTCGCAGAATCCTCGAAAAGAAGGACAAAGAGGCAACGGAACAAGCTGATAACATAAAACAAATGGCGTTCTTATTTCAAGACATGGTCGGGATGATGTTACAGCCGGATCCTCCAGCTGAAGATCATCCGATTATCCTCGAAGACGACCGAGGGGAGACATCGAACCCTCCTCCGACTCTTTCAGCAGCCAAAGAGGAAACCATTTCTAAGGCCGCTCTGGATGACTACATTGCTCAGCAAATACGAGCTCACCAGGCGAATGAAGCGTCCGTCCAAGTCGTTAAAACGGGACGACCCTATCCGGGCTGGTATGACCAGATAAGGTACCCGCCGGGATATACGATCCCTAAATTTCATGTATATAAAGGAACGGAAAATCCGCATCAGCATGTTGCCCAGTTCAGAGCCTTGTGCGGCAACACCGGGGGTGATGATTAACTACTACTTTGCCAGTTCGTCGGCAGCTTGTCGGAGACGGCGTTCGAATGGTACTCTGAACTTCCTAACGACTCCGTCAAAACTTTTGCGGAGATGGAGCTATTATTTACCCAGCGTTTCGCAAATGCTAGTGAACGCACCCCAATAACGGCATTGATCAACGCCAGGGTGAAGCCAGGTGAAACGTGGGTGCAATACGCAATACGATGGCGAAACTTATGGTCAAAATGTGAGCAGCGCATCGAAGAAGCGCCGGCAGTGGGCATGTTCGTGGGTACTCTCGACCCTCAAGCGACCATCTCGCAATTCATGATGTTCTTCAAGCCGACCACCTTCTAGGCCTTGATTGACAAGCTGGTCCAAATGGATCAGATGGGTCATAGACCATCTCCATCGAAGCTGGAGCCTTGGAATGAAAAGGGTAAAGGGAAAGCAACCTTCGTCGCCAACACTCAACAACAGCCGAGCAACTCAAAGCCGGTTGTTCGCCAAAACAACGTGCGTCCACGCCTATCCCTCGAGGAGAGACTGGGACGTCCTTACTCGTTTCCCCGGGATAAAACGAGGAGACTGTTCGAGCTGGCAGTATGCAATAGGCTCATCAATCTGCCGGACGCTAAATGTCCGTTGCAGCCAGGCGATATCAACAATCCTAATTACTGCCCTTACCACCAAGCAGTAAGCCATCCAATCGAAGATTGCTTCGTCTTCAAAGGCTGGATTGAAGACCAATACCAACAAGGCAAGTTCGCATTATCCAAAAATTGGAAGGTGAACCCACCACAACCTCACGCCCTAAAAAGGTGGACATGCCGGGGGCATCATTCTCATTCATAGAGAAAGTCCCTTGGACCGAAAAGTCCGTAAACTAGAAACTCGCATCAAATGCGGCAACGATGGAACGAAAAGTCCGTAAACTAGAAACTCGCCTCAAATATGGCAACGGCAGACCGAAACATCGTTAAACTAACAATGGACCACTATGTCCTAAAACTAGATACGGACCGAAGCGTTCTTAAACTAACGATGGACCGCAATGTCCTAAAACTTGCAATTGACCGAAACGTCTATAAACTACTACGGACCACAGCATCCTAAGGCTGACGCAAAAAAAAGGTACGTCTATAAGCAAGATGGGCACGGATGAAAACCCGAAAGGGCTCCATGAGTAAAAACAGCAGGACTACCGACGATATTTGTGAAAACCCGAAAGGGCGCAGACTCGTTTAAAAAAAAACGGTACGTCCACAAGCGAGATGGGCACGGATGAAAACCCGAAAGGGCTCCGTGAGTAAAAACAGCAGGACTACCGGCGAGTTTTGTGAAAACCCGAAAGGGCGCAAACTCGTTAAAAGACACTTGCAAGGTCCTCTCGACCCTGTAAGGAGAAACCACCTGCGTGAGATCCTTACGACTCACAAGAGAGAAATACACTTAGGAATCCTCACGATTCCTAAGGAGCAATTACACTTACGAGATCCTCACGACTCGTAGGGAGAATTCCCCTTTTGAGACCCTCACGGCTCATAGGATTCAAAAGTTTTAAGCTACAGGGATCTGAACCTATTCTTAAGCAGCCATCACAACCTCCGATTTTGCCCTACAAGCGTTTCGATATCGTCTCTTGTATACAATCCACGGGCGCGAATAAACATTTCCCTAACAAAGTCCCACAAGAGACTGGGGATATGCTTATATGGAAAAAGACACTTGTAAGTCCTCTCGACTTATAAGGAGAAAGTACTCTTGTAAGATCCTTACGACTTATAAGAGACCATACACTTGGGAATCCTCACGATTCCTAAGGAGAAAACGAACCTATGAGATCCTCACGACTCGTAGGGAGAAATACCTTTATGAGACCCTTACGGCTCATAAAGTCAAAAGCCTTAGTCGACGTGATCGTAACCCTGTTTGCTAAGCCACCTTTGTTCGACATCGACAGAGGCAAATGATGATTCGCTTATGGCAATATCCCAGTTGTAGCGATGCTGATGCCTAAATCGGTATCAAATTCCAAGTCCTTTCATGGCAAATGATGATTCGCTGTTGGGTATATTCCAGTCGCAGCGATGCCGATGCTGAGATTGGCACCAGATTCCAAGTCCCACACTTGCGATAAAAAATCAACGAGCCAAAAATGCATGAAATAGCTGAAATGATGGGGCAACTTGCAACAAAATCAGCAAGTAAAAATATATGCATACAAAAACAGCCGAAATGATTGGGCAACTCGCAATAAAAAGCAGCGAGTAAATAAAACAAATAGCCGAAATGATTGGGCACCGCGAAAAAGAGCCGATATGCTTGGGCAATCGCGATTTTCGCGATGTAAAAAGCTGAAATGATAGAGCATCGCGGAAAGAATTAAAAAAATGAAAGAATGAAACTTTTTGCCCTACAGGTAAGATCGCATCGATCCCTGTATACAATCCAGGGGCACAAACAAAGAGGGAACCATACCTCCCCACCAGGCTCCATCAGAAAGCGAAGCCAAATCTCGACGGTTCATAGACAACCTAGAGACAACCTCGACATTTGTCGCAATATTGCAGACACAATGTCAATAAACGAAGCAAAGGAAGATCCCTAGCTTCAGGATCTCAACGTCAAAATCGACAACTTAGAGATCACCAATGGCGTTTCTCCTCACTCCAACCAGATGCAGACGTCACGTCAACAACCGACCTCAGAGTCGTAATGAAACGGAGCCATGGCAAAGTCCCTAGTTCCAAATCTCAATAGCCACATCTACAGCCTAGATGTCAACAACGGTGTGCCTCCTCATTCCAGCAGGACCCAGATGTTACACCATCAAACGGAGCCACGACATAGTCCCTAGTTCCAAATCTCGATGGTTCACAGACAACCTAGAGACCATCTCATCATTCTCTCGTTACACCAGACGTAATGTCAACAACGGCGTTCCTTCGCAGTCCAGCAGGATGCAGACGGAACGTCAACAAAAGACCTCACGGTCAAAACAAAGCAGAGTGACGGCAAAATCCTTGCTCCACCTCAGCATTCGTCTTATTACACCAGACGCAATGTCAACAATGGCATTCCTTCGCAGTCCAGTAGGATGTAGACGCAACGTCAACAAAAGACCTCACGGTTAAAACAAAGCGGAATGACGGCAAAATCCCAGCTCCACCTCAGCATTTGTCTTTTTACACCAGACGCAATGTCAACAACGGCGTTCCTTCACAGTCCGGCAGGATGCAGACGCAACGTCAACAAAAGACCTCACGGTTAAAACAAAGCGGAGTGACGGCAAAATCCCAGCTCCATCTCATCATTCGTCTCATTACACCAGACGTAATGTCAACAACGGTGTTCCTTCGCAGTCCAGCAGGATGCAGACGCAACGTCAACAAAAGACCTCACGGTTAAAACAAAGCGGAGTGACGGCAAAATCCCAACTCCGCCTCAGCATTCGTCTAGTTACACCAGACGCAATGTCAACAACGGCGTTCCTTCACAGTCTGGCAGGATGCAGACGCAACGTCAATAAAAGACCTCACGGTTAAAACAAAGCTGAGTGACGGCAAAATCCCAGCTCGACCTCAGCATTCGTCTCAATACACCAGACGAAATGTCAACAACGGCGTTCCTTCGCAGTCCGGCAGGATGCAGACGCAACGTCAACAAAAGACCTCATAGTCGAAACAAAGCGGAGTGATGGAAAAATCCCAGCTCCACCTCAGCATTCGTCTCGTAACACCAGACGCAATGTCAACAACGGCGTTCCTTCGCAATCCAGCAGGATTCAAATGCAACGTCAACGAAAGACCCCATGGTCGAAACAAAGCGGAGTGACGGCAAAATCCCAGCTCCACCTCAGCATTCGTCTTGTTACACCAGACGCAATGTCAACAACGGCGTTCCTTCACAGTCTAGCAGGATACAGACGCAACGTCAACAAAAGACCTCACGATCAAAACGAAGCAAAGGCCAAATTCCTAGCTTCAGGGTCTTGACGGTAACTCATATAAAACCTGAAAGACTATCGGAGATCTCCCACATGGAGTGGTCACCACCACGACGTTCGTCTCGATACATCAAACAAGATGTCACTACAACGTCCTTCCTCCAACAGGATTCGGACACTCCAAAGCAAACGAAGCGAAGGCCAAATTCCTAGCTTCAGGGTCTTGACGGCAACTCATATAAAACCTGAAAGACAATCGGAGATCATCCCACACCAGCGTGAAGTGGTCACCACCTCGACGTTTGTCTCGATACAACAGACGAGATGTCACCACAGCGTCCTTCCTCCAACAGGATCCGGACACGCCAAAGCAAACGAAGCGAAGGCCAAATTCCTAGCTTCAGGGTCTTGACGGTAACTCATATAAAACCTGAAAGACTACCGGAGATCATCCCACACGGAGTAGTCACCACCTCGATGTTCGTCTCGATACAGCAGATGAGATGTCACCACAGCATTCTCCCTCCAACAGGATTCAGATGCGACAATCTAACAACGGAGCCACGGCAAAATCCCTAGTTCCAAACCTCGATGGTTCATCAACAACCTAGAGACAACCACGACATTCGTCTCGATACAGCAGACGCAATGCCAACAAACGAAGCAAAGGCTAAATTCCTAGCTTTAGGGTCTTAAAGGCAACTCATATAAAACCTGAAAGACTATCGGAGATCATCCCACACCAGCGCGGAGTGGTTATGACTCATCGGGGCTCTCCAAAATGAGCCTAACCTCAAGTAAAAAGCGGCATGGCAAAATTCCTAACGCTTGCTCTTCCGACGGTCAAACTGCCTAGGAAGATTGCTTGAAGACGTCATGTCCAGCCCCCGAAAGGATCAGAGACACGACAGTCACAAGGCTATTCGAACAACAAGATTGCCAATCGAGGAATACATCAGCCAACGCGACGGTAAGATGGGCAAAACCCTAGTACCACAGACCTGTAGGGTGTTTTTCGTCACCCCATTGAGATGGGAATACGCGCGCGCTTGTCAGGCGTACTACAGATTCCTCCTGCCTAGGGTAGGCCGGGGTTTAATGATTGTGGGGATCCGAATCTCCGGCAGCCGCGGACTAAGCTGCCGTTAATTATCCCTCGCCTTTGGAGCGAGGGAACCTCCGATTGACGGGTTAAACTGGTCATGCAAACTCAATGTGCAGTATCGTGTTTTGAAGGGGTTTTGGAAATATCGGAGGCCCCGCAGAGTTTTTACGGGGGTCCCGCTACCCGGATAGCGGGCTGGGGATCAAGGGGGCTAGCAGCCCGCTTGCGAGGTGCGGGGCAGCGCCCCGTTAGAAATTTTTTCTAACGGGGGAGGTATATTTAGTGTGGAGTATGTGTGTGTATATATATATAAATAGGGGGAAAGCGTCTTAAAGACGCGTGCATGGCACGTGGGGCATGGTGCCCGAGGTCACGCGCGCGCGCATGGGCGCTTTAGTGCCCGGGGTCACGTGCACGTGACCATTGGGCGCCCCAGCGCCAGGGGTCACGTGGCGCACACGTGACCATTGGGCGCCTCAGCGCCCGGGGTCACGTGGGCACACGTGACCGAAGGGCGCCTCGGCGCCTCGGAGTCACGTGGGCACACGTGACCATTGGGCGCCTCAGCGCCCGGGGTCACGTGGGAACACGTGACCGATGGGCGCCTTGGCGCCCCGGGGTCACATGGGCACACGTGACCGAAGGGCGCTTTGGCGCCCGGGGTCACGTGGGCACACGTGACCGATGGACGCCTTGGCGCCCGGGGTCGCGTGGCGCACACGTGACCATTGGGCGCCCTGGCGCCCGGGGTCACGTGGGCACACGTGACCTATGGGCGCTTTGGCGCCCCGGGGTCACGTGGCACCCACATGACCGCGGGAAGGGGCTTAGCCCCTAGTTTGGGGAGTTGAACTCCCGAAGGGGATTTTTGGAGTTAAACTCCTAGCAGAAATTTGATTTATGGAGTTAAACTCCAACAGATCTAGAAAGGAGTTAAACTCCTAGGAATCTTTGGTTTTTTCTTTTGAGCCTTGGATCTGTCCAAAGTTAGATTCTTGGAGATGGGTCTCCTTCTTCTTCTTGTCTTTTGGCCGGATCTTGAAGATCAAGAGATGTGAGATTTTAAAAATCTCTTCTTTTTCGAGATCTGGTGGGAGATCTGAGTTCCCTTTTGTGGGTTTTGTGGTGAAAAACTATTTATTTTGAGAAAAGGAAGAGTTAAACTCTTGATTTAATTCAAAAGAAAGAAGAGGGTTTTTGGAACCTTGGAGAAGGAGCAGGAGGCACAAAGAACCCTAGTTTTTTGAGGGAATGAAAAAGTCTTTTTCTTTATTCATCATCATGTTGCCTTATATAGGCTTACACATTTACATATAGCCCCTTGGGCTTTTCAAAATGGCTTTTTGCCTATCCCATGGCTCATGTGTCATTTGTTTTTGCACATAAGCCATGAGCTTACAAAAATTTGGCTTTATGCCCATTTTGCATACATTCATGCACAAAAATTACATAAAAATTATTTGTTACATGATTTTTGTTGTTGGCATGGAGGAGGCTGGCCGCGGGCTCGACTTGGGGCATGGGCCCGCTTGACCTGGGCTTGGGCCCATCTGGCTTGGGGTTGACCTTGACTTTGACTCGGTCAACGGGGGTGTAAATTTTTACCCCAACAAAGTGCCCCCCATCAATAAATGCACACAGCATATATGGGTCGTGTGCATTAAATTGATGGATCTTCTTTCACGTGGAGGCGACTTGCTTTGGTTCCCACTTTTTGGGATGCACTGCCCTTTTTACGACATGGACGGTCGACGCTCTGTTACGAAGCGATTTGGGTTCCCAATTTGCGGGAGCCTGCACTGCCCTTTTTGCAATATAGACGGTCGACGCTCTGATCCGGAGCGATTTGGGTTCCCAATTTGCGGGAGCCTGCACTGCCC
Organism: Agapanthus africanus; assembly: GCA_030015575.1. Taxonomy (NCBI): domain Eukaryota; kingdom Viridiplantae; phylum Streptophyta; class Magnoliopsida; order Asparagales; family Amaryllidaceae; genus Agapanthus; species Agapanthus africanus. Next base: position 290,073,033 of record JASDDO010000019.1, read on the forward strand.
TTTTTGCGACATAGACGGTCGACGCTCTGTTACGAAGCGATTTGGGTTCCCAATTTGCGGGAGCCTGCACTGCCCTTTTTGCGACATGGACGGTCGACGCTCTGATCCGGAGCGATTTGGGTTCCTAATTTGCGGGAGCCTGCACTGCCCTTTTTGCGACATAGACGGTCGACGCTCTGATCCGGAGCGATTTGGGTTCCCAATTTGCGGGAGCCTGCACTGCCCTTTTTGCGACATAGACGGTCGACGCTCTGATCCGGAGCGATTTGGGTTCCCAATTTGCGGGAGCCTGCACTGCCCTTTTTGCGACATAGACGGTCGACGCTCTGATCCGGAGCGATTTGGGTTCTCAATTTGCGGGAGCCTGCACTGCCCTTTTTGCGACATAGACGGTCGACGCTCTATTACGAAGAGATTTGGGTTCCCAATTTGCGGGAGCCTGCACTGCCCTTTTTGCGACATGGACGGTCGACGCTCTGATCCGGAGCGATTTGGGTTCCCAATTTGCGGGAGCCTGCACTGCCCTTTTTGCGACATAGACGGTCGACGCTCTGTTACGAAGCGATTTGGGTTCCCAATTTGCGGGAGCCTGCACTGCCCTTTTTGCGACATGGACGGTCGACGCTCTGATCCGGAGCGATTTGGGTTCCCAATTTGCGGGAGCCTGCACTGCCCTTTTTGCGATATAGACGGTCGACGCTCTGATCCGGAGCGATTTGGGTTCCCAATTTGCGGGAGCCTGCACTGCCCTTTTTGCGACATAGACGGTCGACGCTCTGATCCGGAGCGATTTGGGTTCCCAATTTGCGGGAGCCTGCACTGCCCTTTTTGCGACATAGACGGTCGACGCTCTGATCCGGAACGATTTGGGTTCCCAATTTGCGGGAGCCTGCACTGCCCTTTTTGCGACATAGACGGTCGACGCTCTGTTATGAAGCGATTTGGGTTCCCAATTTGCGGGAGCCTGCACTGCCCTTTTTGCGACATAGACGGTCGACGCTCTGTTACGAAGCGATTTGGTAGACGTGCCCCCGGCACGGAGTGTCGCTGTTTGACGCAAAGGTCGATGTTGGAATTGGATGGTTTGATTTGTTTGACTTGAGTTGACATCGGCATCGCTATACTGGAATATGGTACCAGGAGCGAATCATCATTTATCATGAGAGAATTTTGGGATTGGTATTTTTGTCGGCATCTGCATTGCTGCACTGGGATAATGCCAGGAGCAACTCATCATTTGCCCCGGGAGGATTTGGATTTGGTTTTTTTTTTTTCGTTTGGCATCTGCATTGCTGCACTGGAATAATGCCAGGAGCAACTCATCATGTGCCCCGGGAGGATTTGGGAATTGGTGGCTTACGAGACAGATTTAGATCCCTGTCACCTAAGGCTTTTCAATTTTATGGGCCGTGAGGGTCCCATAAAAGCATTTTCTCCCTACGAGTCGAAAGGATCTCATAGGTGTATTTTCTCATTAGGAGTCATGGGGACTCCTAAGTGTATTGCTCCTTTGTGAGTCGTAAAGATCTCACGCGGGAATTTTCTCCTCACAAAGTCGAGAGGACTTTGCGAGTGCATTTCATTTCTTCTTTTTTTTACGAGTTTGCGCCCTTTCGGGTTTTCACAAACTCGCCGGCAGTCCTGCTGTTTTTACTCACGGAGCCCTTTCGGGTTTTCATCCGTGCCCATTTTGCTTGTGGACATACCGTTCTTCTTTTTTTGTTTTCCTTTTTTTTTCTCTTTTTTTCCATTTTTTTCCTCTTTTTTTTTGGAATCTTCCCTGCCGGTGGGACTTTGAATGTGGTCTCGCCGGTAGGACTTGGGAGAGATTGGGATCGTTTTACGCCCGTGGATTGTATACGGTTTTGCAGGATGTATGATCCAGACCGTAGGGCCAAAAACATTTCGGGACTTTGTTGGCGTCTGCATCGCTGCACTGGAATATGGTACCAGGTGCGACTCATCATTCGCCGTTAGGGTATGGGAGTTGGAATTTGGTTGGCGTCTGCATCGCTGCACTGGAATGTAGTACCAGCAGCGACTCATCATTCGCCGCTTGGGGATTGGGATTTGGAATTTGGTTGGCGTCTGCATCGCTGCACTGGAATATGGTACCAGGTGCGACTTATCATTCGCCGTTGGGGTATGGGAGTTGGAATTTGGTTGGCGTCTGCATCGCTGCACTGGAATATGGTACCAGGAGCGACTCATCATTCGCCACTTGGGGATTGGGATTTGGAATTTGGTTGGCGTCTGCATCGCTGCACTGGAATATGGTACCAGGAGCAACTCATCATTCGCCACTTGGGGATTGGGGAGCGATGGCTTAGGAGACAGGTTTGGATCCCTATCACCTAAGACTTTTCAATTTTATGGGCCGTGAAGGTCCCATAAAAGCATTTTCTCCCTACGAGTCGTAAGGATCCCGCATGTGTATTTTCTCCTTAAGAGTCGTGAGAACTCCCAAGTGTGTTTTTCCTTCGTGAGTCGTAAGGATCCCACGAAGGTTTGTTCTCCTGATGCATCGTAAGGACACATGAGTGGGTCTTCTTAAAGGAGCATAATTCCAAAGGCGGAGACCAGCCGCGTAACTGGTGGTTGCGGTGGGGCATGGGTATGCTGAGAATTATTTGAGCCCGTGGATTGTATACGGTAGTCAATTTGGGGACTAACCGTAGGGCTGGAAGAATTTCGGAAAATTGGATTTTGATTGGCGTCTGCATCGTTGCACTGGAATATGGTACCAGGAGCGACTCATCATTCGCCGCTTTTTTTTGTTTTACCGTGATTGCTCCATCATTTCAGCTTTTCTTATCGTGAAGGTCGCGATTGCCCTATCATTTCGGCTATTTATTCGCGGTTGCCCCATCATTTCGGCTTTATTTTCATTTTCATTTTTACTCGCTGATTTTTATTGCGAGTTGCCCCATCATTTCGGCCTTTCTTTATTTTTCTTTTATTTACACATTTTTTTTATTTACACTTTTTTTTACATTCCCAGTTTAACGACTTAGAGGTCAACTGTTTCCAGTTTAACGACGTGGTGGTCCTCTTTGCTTATCCCAGCTCCTTGAACATTGATCTTGGCAGAGCTGTGCTGATGGCCTAGCTCCGTGTCTTGCCGATACGTCCGAGGATTGAGAGGTTTTTCCAAGCTTATATTGGTCCTCTGCCCAATCTTTGAAAACACGGCAGTCTTCAATGGTATGACTCAGCACTCTATGGTATGGGCAGTATATGTGATTGCCAGTCATATTCATTTCATGTGGCCTCTTCGGAATAGGTAGTTGCAGGCCATTGTTCAGGGCTTCCTTGAATATATCGCGGACCTCATCCATCCTAAAGGAGTACACCTTCTTCCTTCTCTCCATCAGAGTAGGTACCCTCACTGACGCCGGTCCCTGAGGCCGATCAATCTTTGGTTCGCCCTGCACATGTCTGGGAGGGTTAGGTTCCCGAAAGGTTTCGGTCTCCATTTGCATGAAATCGGCGGTCGTAGCTTGACTGTTTGCTAACACGCCTTTAGACAGTTCTATCTCTCCCGTCTTGTATTGCTTTTCGACCCAATCTTTGAAGACGAAGCAGTCCTCAATGGAATGACCTATCACCCTATGATAGGGGCAATATTTTGGGTCGTCGATCATATTCTCTTCTTGCGGTCTCTTTGATTCTGGCAGTTGTAGACCGTTTCTTAGGGCGTCCCTGAATATCTTGTGGACCTTTTCCCTCTTGAAGGAATAGACCTTTTCCAGCTTCTCTTTCAGAGGCGATTCCCCCCCGGCGTATGTATCGAAGGGACTGGAGGCTAATTGCGGCCGTTTTTCGCGAAGGCGCTCCGCTTTTAGATTTAAAGGGATATCAGTTGGCTGCTCCCGGGTACCAATCCCTGGCTCATGAGCCAAAATTTGATTCTGCTGTGATTGCAATCGGGCGACTTGGGTCGCGAGATCTGCCACGACGTTTGCTAGCTCGTCGACTTTGGAATAGACCTCGGCCATCTTCTCATCCCTGTCCTGAAATTGCCTTTGAAGCCAATGGAATAATGCCTGTTCTGTAGTTCCGGCTATGACAACCGGGTAATCTTTATTGCCTGAGCTCCATTCCATAGGAACCACGGGACCCTCTGGCTTATCGGCCTGAGTGGGCTCTTCATCATTTAGATCGAGCCGATGCTGGGTAGCGTCAACCGTATCATCACCATGGCTGTGAAGAAGAAGAGGGTTCGTTTCCTCATGTCCGGCCATGTAGACAGTGTGGATAACACATTCAGCCATTCTTTCATCACTGGCAGCTGGTTTCACGGAGCGGTCCGGGCTTTGGAAATTCATAAATTTTAACATGGCTAGAGCCCTAGCCCTTTTGTTGGCTCTATATCTGAGCCGCTTCTGCCTCAGCTTCTTTGCCTTAAGCGCTTGGCAGGATTATGCTCTTTGGGAAGCCATTGTAAGTTGATTAGCGGGGAGCTTAGAGAAGACACCCGATCGAGCAGTTGTCGGGGGTACCGCTGGAGCTTTCCCGAGATGCCTAGTTGCTTCGTTGACGTTGATGGCCATGCCCCCAGCTGGAGCGATGGAGGGTCGTTTGGAAACGGATTTGTGCTTGGGCTGAGGTGCCCTCGCGACCACCACATTTGGTCTCCTGCCTCTCGAGACCGGTTTGTCCGCCACCGGGGCTTGAGGAGCTGGGATGGAGCCAACTGGCATGAACACAATAGAGCCGAATGGTAGCAGCGGCTCCTCCCATTGTCGCCCGAGACTGGCCGGAAGGACCGTCCTGGAGTCTATCTTCATCGTGTAGGAGACGGGAGCTGAGTTCATCATCGAAGACATCGTCGAAAGGTGATTGCTTGAAAATCTGCATGAAAGAGCATTATTTTAGTATAAATATAGACATGTATATTGATTGAGTTCGCATGAACGTTTAACCCGAAATATGGGAGGAGAGATTGGTCCCACCGGGCGTGCCAGAACCTGTAGGGTGTTTTTCGTCACCCCATTGAGATGGGAATACGCGCGCGCTTGTCAGGCGTACTACAGATTCCCCCTACCTAGGGTAGGCCGGAGTTTGATGATTGTGGGGATCCGAATCTCCGGCAGCCGCGGACTAAGCTGCCGTTAATTATCCCTCGCCTTTGGAGCGAGGGAACCTCCGATTGACGGGTTAAACTGGTCATGCGAACTCAATGTGCAGTATCGTGTTTTGAAGGGGTTTTGGAAATATCGGGGGCTCCGCAGAGTTTTTACGGGGGTCCCGCTACCCGGATAGCGGGCTGGGGGTCAAGGGGGATAGCAGCCCCCTTGCGGGGTGTGGGGCAGCGCCCCGTTAGAAATTTTTTCTAACGGGGGAGGTATATTTAGTGTGGAGTATATGTGTGTGTGTGTATATATATATATAAATAGGGGGAAAGCGTCTTAAAGACGCGTGCATGGCACGTGGGGCATGGTGCCCGAGGTCACGCGCGCGCGCATGGGCGCTTTAGTGCCCGGGGTCACGTGACGCACGTGACCATTGGGCGCCCCAGCGCCTGGGGTCACGTGGTGCACACGTGACCATTGGGCGCCTCAGCGCCCGGGGTCACGTGGGCACACGTGACCGAAGGGCGCCTCGGCGCCTCGGAGTCACGTGGGCACACGTGACCATTGGGCGCCTCAGCGCCCGGGGTCACGTGGGAACACGTGACCGATGGGCACCTTGGCGCCTCGGGGTCACGTGGGCACACGTGACCGAAGGGCGCTTTGGCGTCCGGGGTCACGTGGGCACACGTGACCGATGGACGCCTTGGCGCCCGGGGTCGCGTGGCGCACACGTGACCATTGGGCGCCCTGGCGCCCAGGGTCACGTGGGCACACGTGACCTATAGGCGCTTTGGCGCCCCGGGGTCATGTGGCACCCACGTGACCGCGGGAAGGGGCTTAGCCCCTAGTTTGGGGAGTTGAACTCCCGAAGGGGATTTTTGGAGTTAAACTCCTAGCAGAAATTTGATTTATGGAGTTAAACTCCAACAGATCTAGAAAGGAGTTAAACTCCTAGGAATCTTTGGTTTTTTCTTTTGAGCCTTGGATCTGTCCAAAGTTAGATTCTTGGAGATGGGTCTCCTTCTTCTTCTTGTCTTTTGGCCGGATCTTGAAGATCAAGAGATGTGAGATTTTAAAAATCTCTTCTTTTTCGAGATCTGGTGGGAGATCTGAGTTCCCTTTTGTGGGTTTTGTGGTGAAAAACTATTTATTTTGAGAAAAGGAAGAGTTAAATTCTTGATTTAATTCAAAAGAAAGAAGAGGGTTTTTGGAACCTTGGAGAAGGAGCAGGAGGCACAAAGAACCCTAGTTTTTTGAGGGAATGAAAAAGTCTTTTTCTTTATTCATCATCATGTTGCCTTATATATGCTTACACATTTACATATAGCCCCTTGGGCTTTTCAAAATGGCTTTTTGCCTATCCCATGGCTCATGTGTCATTTGTTTTTGCACATAAGCCATGAGCTTACAAAAATTTGGTTTTATGCCCATTTTGCATACATTCATGCACAAAAATTACATAAAAATTATTTGTTACATGATTTTTGTTGTTGGCATGGAGAAGGCTGGCCGCGGGCTCGACTTGGGTATGGGCCCGCTTGACCTGGGCTTGGGCCCATCTGGCTTGGGGTTGACCTTGACTTTGACTCGGTCAACGGGGGTGTAAATTTTTACCCCAACAAGATCCTAACGGACCTCTGTCGTAAAGAGCAGAGGTTAACTATGACGTTAGGACATTCTTGCGAGAACTTCTCGATTCATCTCGACTCGTAAGGTAAAGCCTTAGGCAATGGGGATTTTTTTTAAAAAAAAAACCTGTTTCCTAAGCACTGGGGCCCTGCAAGTCAGTCCAAAATGGACTCTTGCATACTATTCATGGACCACACTCTCCAAAATCGAATCTCGACAAGGAGGGAAACAACCATTTACGAGTCCTCTCGACTTGTAAGGGGGAAAATTCTCTTGTGAGATCCTTACGACTCTTAAGAGAAAACATACTTAGGAGTCCTCACGACTCCTAAGGAGAAAATACACCTACGGGATCTTCTCGACCTATAGGGAGAAAATTCTTTATAAGACCCTCACGGCTCATAAAGTTGAAAAGTCTTAGGAGACAGATCCTAACCCTATCTCCTAAACCATCGTTGCCCTATAAAGAGTTCAAGAGGATCTGTTATCTACTATCTATGGGCCACACTTGCCAAAGCTACATGTCACTGAAATGGAGAAGTTATTCATGAGCATATAAACTCCTTCACACCAGAGTAAGACATAAAGATATAGAAGGGTGCGGCTCATGGGGCCGAGGGTTTGGAACTATAGCCTTTAAAAGTTGAGATTTGAGTCAATGATAAATGATGACGCTTGTGTCCGCTCGTTATCTTCTCAGATCAAGATTCTGAAAGTTATATACTAACCCGAAACTGGTCATACGCCATGCATAACTCTGCAATACTTCACCTACGTACATACTTACATGGGCAAAGTAGTGGGGGGCATTTGTTCCCGTCAAAAATTTCTGCGCAAAAGAGCCCAAGGTATCAAATGGCAGTAATACGCTTAAGAAAATGCGAACCAGTATTTTCCGGGCTTTTTTTTGACTAACTCCCGAATGTGAAACAGCTAAATTCTGATGGTATTGAAAGATTCTCGAAAAACCCTTCGATTTGATATATTATGGGCCTCATAATTCATCCGGGATCAAAAGTTATGAGGTATCACGTGCACACACATGACCGGGCATCACGTGCCCACACGTGACCGGGCATCACGTGCAGACACGTGACCATATACAGGAAAAGCCTGTAGGCACTGAATAAAATAAATAATTGAAAATAATTAATTAGTGGGGTCACGTGCCAACACGTGTTGGGCCTTTAAACCCACTGAAAAGAATTAAAGGTATAATAGAATAATAAGGAAAAACCTCAATGGGGCATCACGTGTCACCACGTGACCAAGGGTCACGTGCTGACACGTGATAATTCCTGAGTTCTTTAAAACAACAGAATTGAATTTTAGTCAAATGCTTAATCAGAGGGTCACGTGCCAACACGTGATAGGTTTCTAAAGATCTATGAATTAATAGAATTAAATTCTAATTAAGAGGGAATCAAAAAACCCTAACTGAAAAAATATTTCTCTAAATCTTTACAAACAAAAAAGACGGTGCTCTGTAAAATGGAGCACCGTTGGATTAAAAATCCAATGGTGATTAAAAATCACCAATTTATGGAAAGATTTTATACAAGGAAAGATTTCCCTGAATGCACAAAAAATAACAAACAGAAAATCTTTTGGATTAAAAATCCAATGGTGAATAAAATTCACTGAGTGTTCGAAAAGATCATGTTGGTTACAAAATCAATTAAAAATCTTTCAATGAAAGATTCACTAAACAATTTGATTCTTTTCTTTCTCCTATAAATAGGAGCCAAGAAGAAAAGAGAAGGGATCTACTTTTTTTGGGAGAGAAGAACAGAGAGAGAAAAAAGAGAGGAGAATTTAATTCTCAAGAGAGAAAAAAGGAGAGGAGAATTTAATTCTAAAGAGAGAAAGAAAATTTCTTCAGAAGAAAAAGAAAACCCTAGGTGAGAAAGGGGAAAGAGATCTAAGCTTCATATAACTAAAAGAGAATTTAATTATCAATTTAAAAGTTTAACTCTTCTGAACAAAAGAACTTAGTTCTTTCTTTGGTTGAAGGTCTGCAGAAGCAGATCTCCCCACAGGTTGAGAATTTAATTCTCATCGGGAAGATTCTGCCATGCAGATCAAAACTTAGAGGGAGAATTTAAGTTTAAAGAATTTAATTCCCCCAAATTCATAGGAATTTAATTCCTCTAAACAGAACTAGGGTTTAACCCTATTTGAGAATTTAATTCTCCCAAATTCATTGGAATTTAATTCCTCAAAACAGAACTAGGGTTTAACCCTATTTGAGAATTTAATTCTCCCAAATTCATAGGAATTTAATTCCTCAAAACAGAACTAGGGTTTAACCCTATATGAGAATTTAATTCTCTCAAATTCATAGGAATTTAATTCCTCCAAACAGAACTAGGGTTTAACCCTACATGAGAATTCAATTCTCCTAAATAAGAATTTAATTCTTCCATATGCATAGGAATTTAATTCCTCTAAAATGAAATTAAGGTTTAACCCTATAAAAATCTAATTCTTAAAACAAGAGACTTAAAGCTCTCCATGTATGTAAAGAACTTGGTCACGTGGTAACACGTGACCCTTATCCTCAATGATTAGAAAAAAAAAGAATGAGACATGGTCACGTGCTCCCACGTGACCCTTAAACAGACTCCTAAAAATGAGAAAGAATAAGTCTGGAGGCAATGCCTCACGTGCGCCCACGTGACCCTTAAACAGACTCCTAAAAATGAGAAAGAACAAGTCTGGAGGCAATGCCTCACGTGCTCCTACGTGACCTTCAAAACGAAGAGAACAAAGCCAAAGGCAGTACTGATTTTGGGCGCCCTCACGTGTCCCCACATGACCCCTTCCTTTCTAGTGTTTAACACTAATTTGAGAATTTTGTCTCCAGTGTTTAACACTGTTTTAAATACATCACGTGAGGACACGTGACCGCCAGATGTCCTTTAGTGTTTAACACCATTCTAAAACCAGCTTAGCCCAAATTGGCTAAGTTTTCCAGATGCAAATATCTCCTTCAAATGAGCATTAAAATCCAGAGCTATAATGTTTAATTCTCAAAGACAAAATGTTCTCATAGCCCTCAAACTCTTGTTTAGCATTGCTAAATAATGTGGGGTTGAACTCAGAAAAAGTTTCAACAGGCCAACAAAGGGCCAACATTCCAAACTTAATTGGACTTAGCCCAAATTGGCCATAAGTCCTCAATTCAGATTTAACAGAGCCAATGTGCTCATAATCTAATTAATTGATCTTAGTTCCAAATTGGACTATAGATCTCCCAATTAACTTTGGTTCAAGGGTACATCTCTGAACTCCTCTGATATTTGTCATTGTAATCCTTCAACGTCTTCAGAGAGGTGACGGGTCCCGAAAACCATACATTTCATAGACTATGACGTCTTTAAATTGGACTGTGGGGTCCTAAAACCCATGGACTATGATGTCCTTAACCTTGACTGTGAGGTCTTTAAACTCACGGACTATGATGTCCTTAATCTTGACCGAAATGTCTTTAAACTAACAATGGACCGTAATGTCCTTAAACTAACAATGGACCACTATGTCCTTAAACTGGTAATCGACCGCAATGTCCCTAAACTAAACAATTGAGTCCAAATGCTCTCTTGTTGGATCTAAACGATCCCGTTAAGTTGATCTTAGTCTAAAATTAGACTAACGTATCCTTAACAAACGTTTAAGTTGATCTTAGTCTCAAATGAGACTAACGTATCCTTAAACCCAACCCCAAACCCAAATCTAAGAAGATACGGATTTGGACTAATCCACGTCCTACGGGCAACAACATAAATTAGTCTCTGTATACAATCCACGGGCAACCAAAAACAAAACAAACACACATGACACGAAGTGACCATCTGGAGAAGGAGAAAGTTGTTACCGTGATGCGGTAGCGTAATTAACTGCAGGGGCTTACGCCTGCAGGGAAGAGCGTCCCCATAATCAAAAACCCCTCAACGAGGGGGAATCTGATGAAGTCTGCTACATCGGCCGCATCCGTTTAAACCTTCGATACATGGTGCCATAAATCAACTTGGCATCTTCGGAGAGGTGGACGGATAGCACCAAATAGCATCTGCCCTCGAAATTCAGGCCTCGACGTCCCAACGTCCTGGTCACGTCTTTTCGGCGGAGAACAGCAACCGCTGCGTGATACTTTCAAAGACGGGGCTCCTACGTTGAAGGCTCGGGAGATCCTGCACTTATATTCGATTAGGCCGGGCTTTCTAGTGTTCAAGCAAGGCGCCTCGACATTGTTCATGAGGTATAACCCACACTGTTTCGCTCAACAGTCGGGTTACAATTAGGGTGTCCCGCTCAAGGCTTTCTTAGCTGAGCCGGTTGCTACGGAAGAGGGTATCTGATTGGTTCGAAAGATTGTTTGTAGTTTAACCGCAATCAGAACGGTGTCGCGCATAGCTAGACCGAGGTGAGTACGGGTCGTCCTATGGAAACGTTGAATCTTTTATTCTTACTTTTGATGTGTTGAAAAAGAGAGGAGGGATAAAGAATATTGTAGAATGGTTGTAGGATCTAAATCTACGTTAAACACGGATGCATAATATAGATCTAGATTAACTACGGATGTAAGTTTATATAAGAAGAGGGCTTGCAGGGTTCATTAGGATTTAGTAGTTATGGATGATTAATTAAAAATTACTCTTTCTATCCTTTAATAGATTTAAAACTAGAACGACAGTGATGCATGTAGATTAGGGTTTCTGGAGGGAAAAGTAATCCCACTCTTAACCCCTATCTCGACACGGAACTCCGTTCATATCTATCCTTTACCAAAACAATCATTAATCTAATCTCTAATCGCGGTCGAGACTAACAATGAATTGGTAGCGCGCCCGATTAGGATGTTAATGATTCTTTTGATTAAGTTTATAAACTTTATAGGACGTAAAAAGAGTTTAGGTATTTTCATCATCCATTAACCTACCATAATCCTACGAACCCTAACAAGCGGAGAATTACTCGCGCATGTTGGGAGAAAAAGAGATGGAGAGAGAATTCATAATGAAACTACAAAGAAATAGAATAAGAAAAATTACTACCTTTATTAATCAACAAAACTTATTACCCTTTGTTTCCTTAGAAAATGATTACAAATACTAGTTTGCTTCTCGATCTCTTCTAAGGAGGTAGATGAACCATTGATGATCAGCCTGGATGCGTGAGCCGTCTTGGACTTCGTGATCGCGTCGACTTGATGATTTTTCCAAGAGGCTCCCTGTCCTTATTTATACTCCAAAAGCCAGAACCCTAGCTTCCAAATTTGGAAGCCAACAGTTAAGATTCAACAGAAGAAATCACAGCTTCTAATCCATCTGGCACGCGGCAGATCCGCGGCCAAGAGGGGAGTTTGGCCGCGGATCCGCGGCCAAGTAGAGGGATCTTTTGATTTTCTCTTCTGGGCTTTTCTCCTTGTGACACGTGGCGATCTCTAGAACCTTTGGAAATTGGAAATCTTTTCTTTGTTTCTGCCAGACTTGATTTCTTAGTTTGCTTTCTTAATTAGGCAGGTTTGCTCTTAACAACTTTGATTCCCTTGATTTTTAGCCCTAAAAAATTCTGCACAATCTCAACAAATAATATTAGTGGAGTTTTGTTTTATTGAGATATTAATTTCACCATTAAGATTTGGTCAATGGTATCTTTGCATACATTTTCCTACCAAATGTTAATTATAATATATCAACACATGAAAATAGTATTTTTACAGATAAACCCTCATATGTATCATATATTATAATAAACACCTTTTCTAGTATAGAAATAGTAGGAAAAATGTAATAACAAATGTGCAGTTTTATCAACTGAACAGTATCCACAGCGCGCTTCACCATTTTATGCGGCTAAATACGGGGTCTAACTTTCTCATCAGTGAGCCGAACTACGTGCTGAAAGCTTCGAATGCCTACGTGGCATGGTATCAGCATGTAACGGGTGCTGTTACCAGGGAAGAGAGGCGGCTATTACTTGATCATAAGGATGTTGTCCCAGCTGGTAATCCGGCAGTTCCTTTGAAGCGACGGACCGCCATTCGTCCCTCCTTAAGAGAAGTCGCTGCGGTTGTGGTCCCGCGTGCCTTCCCTGAGAAGCCTCCACCTTGTGTTCCCTTAGAGGTGGTAACTGTAGCGTCCCCGAAATCCGGCGTTGATGCAGAAATTGGGACCCGTCGCCCGAAAATGCCCGTCAAGCGCAAGCTCTTGTCATCGGCCACTAGTGTCCGCTCGCAGAAAAAGAAGAAGTCACTATTTTCTGCTGATGTCATATTTGGCCAAGAGCCGCACTCTCCCTACAACGAGGGTTTGTGCGAATACGGGACCAATGAGGGTTTATTCGACGTGCATGCGGATGATACTGATCTTCAGGCCGCCCTTACGGCTTCCGAGCAACTAGCTCGCGAGGAAGTCAGGTATACTTCAGTTATATTCTTCCGCAGCTACCTCCTTTTTATTATGCTTCTACTGACGCTTTCTTCTTCAATAGGTATTTTTGCCGAAGAGGCTCTCGCGGCTTCCCTTAGGACGTTCGAAGAGGAAGAGAGGCTCCGCGCTTCTTTAGGCTTTGGTATAATTCAGTTCATTACGCATTTATTCTTTTTATTCATGCCCTGACACTCTCTTTCATCTTATTGCAGGGACTACCTCAATTCAGGTTATTCCAAGTACAGTGCTGATCTCAAGTGGCGACGCAGTAGAAATTTTAGAGGCAGCTACCGTAGCCACGACCCTCTCAAAGCCACCGCAGGAGGCTTTGTTAAAGCAGCCGATGATGGACGCCGCAGCGACTTCGTAGGCAGAGCTTGGTTCGGACGACGATGTCCCCTTGTCGGATTTCTTGAGGAGGTCATTTCTCACGGCTCAGACCAAAAGGAGGCATAGGAAGCACGCGGTGAGGGAGCGCGATGCCGTTTTGGCCGTAGGTGCGGGCTCAAGCAATATTCTGCCTCTTGATATTCCTCCAGTGGATGTTCCTTCTGTCCTGTCTATTCCCCATAGACAGGTTGCACGGGCAGCTCGGGAAGAAAATGAAAAGTTACTTCAATGTAACGAAACGCTTAGTCTTTTATTAGGACTCAATCCTCGAATTTTGACATACGCATTTTTTGCAGGGCCAAGTCTTGGCGATGGGATGACAGGTGAAACTCTAATGGTTACAATGCCCGAAGTTGCTACTCTTTCTCGGGAGTCCGAGACTATCCAGACTGCTGCTCTTTCTCCCTGTGGCTCCTTGGCATCGGTGAGCATCGCAAGCGTTACGACGGCCATTATCGAGTCAGGGGATGAAGTTATGGGCGGAATCTATTCCTTTGAAAGAGAGTGAAGAATCCGTTATACCCGGTGACGCCTCCATCATAGTTCTGGTCCATGATTTATCAGGTAGTCTTTGGGCCACCGTTTTATTAGTTTTTCAATCCTGTTCGGCCCTTCTGATGATATTTTGTTTGTATTGAGTATAGGCGCGATGAATCCTGAGGCTGTGCCATCTGAAGAAGTACCGCCAGTCACTGCTCGGACGGTCACCGTCCCCCGCCTTCTTCTGTGCCCCCTCAAATATTGGAATGTATGGGTTTTTGACTTACTTGTTCCACTATGGGTACCATTCTCCGTGTATTGATAGTACATCGTTGCAACTCTACAGGAGTCCTTTTCGACCACTTATACCAGGCGTTGAACCCACATTTCTCCTTTCAGTCGGAAGTCATTCCACCTTATGGTATTGGTTAGTATATTTTTCAGCTAACGTCTCCCCCCTTCTTTTATGAATAGTCGTATTGTTGCTAATTCTTCTTCATATTGATCATAGCGTCACGGGTCGGAGGAGGAGATGAGCGAATAGCCGTGCCTCCGGTACTCCCCATCCTTCCGCCTGTCACAGCCGGTATAATAGGCTCTATCCCTCATGTGTTTTCTTTATTTCCCGAGTTGAAATTTGATCGTAACTCATTTTGCAGCAATTGCACCGGCTCCGACTCTTTTTGAGTCTCGTATTGTGATGCCCGTAGGGCCCTTCGCTAAACGCATATCTTCCAGGGGCGCTGCAAACAGCCGGCGAATGTTGAGCGAATTCATCGAAGATCTTAAAGACGAGGCCCTTACTTCTGTTATGGATTTTGCCGTTAAGGTTAATCCAATGTTGGCGACACTCGTGAACTTCCATGATGAAGATCTCGTCGGCTCTTAGGTCGCTTACTGTAGAAAGATCGAGGATTGCTTGCACGAGATTGAGCTCAAATGTCCCGCTCCTGAAGTATTGGATTCGAACTCCCAACGAGCTGCGTGGGTTGAGCATATTGTTCCTTTCATTCACCATTTTGAACAAGAGGCAACCCTGAGACGAAAGGAACATGAGGTGGCTTCCAGCGAATCTGTCCGACTATGTGTCCAAATTGAAGCGAATGCTGCATAGCTAAAAGCTGTTTTTGACAATCTCCAGAGATGTATTTCGGATGGGTTGACGCTGAGGCGGACGCTTGACTTTACCGAGCGGGTTATGCAAGACTGCGAAGCTGCCATGGTAGAAAACGATGAAAAGCTTTCGTCCTGTTCGCGACAACGGGCTCAAGTTGAAGCGGAGTTGGCCGCGGCGGCTGATCACGAGAAAGGATTGAGAGGAGCGCGCGAGCGGCTTGCTGATTTGTTGAAAACGCCTCCTACTCAATAACCGTCTTTGTACCCCCTTTTTTGTATTGACTGTAAACTTTCGATTTATGAACAACATGCATTCATTTTGATTCTTTTATGAAATGTATCTTGTATTCACTTGCATTCATGAATAAAAGACATATTTTATTTCATATTGGCGTGTCCCTTTGGCAAAAGAGGCCCGTAGATAGTCTATCTTGATCTCCTTCTAGGGCTGCGATGACTTAGAAAACAGGTTTGGATCTGACGCCTAAGTCTTTTCAACTTTATGAGCCGTGAGGGTCTCATAAAGACTTTTCTCCCTACGAGTCGTGAGGATCTCGTAGGTGTATTTTCTCGTTAGATGTCGTGAGGACTTTTAAGTGCGTTTTCTCTTGAGAACGTAAGGATCTCACAAGAGAATTTTCCCTCTTACAAGTCGAGAGGACTTGTAAGTGGTTATTTCCCTCCTCGTAGATATTCAACTTTGGAGAGTGTGGCCCATGGATAGTATGCAATAGTCCATCTTGGACCGACTTGCAGGGCCCCGGTGCATAGGAGACAGGTTAGTATCCCCGTTGCCTAAGGCTTTTCCCTACGAGTCGAGTTGAGTCGAGAAGTTCTCACGGGAATATTATTTTCCCCACGAGTCGAGATGAATCGAGAAGTTCTCGCAAGGATGTCCTAACGTCACAGTTAACTCCTGCTAATAGAAGTCCGTTAGAGTCTGTGGTACTAGGGTTTTTTACCCGTCGTACCGTCGCGTTGGCCAATGTATTCCCCGATATGCAATCTTGCTGTTCGAGTAGCTCCACGACTGTCGTGTCTCTGATCCCTTCGGGGGCTGGATAAGACGTCTTCAAGTAATCTTCCAGGTGATATTACCGTCGGAAGAGCAAGCGTTAGGGATATTCCATGCTGCTTTTTACTTGAGGTTAGGCTCAGTTTGGGGAGCCCCGATGAGTCATGACCACTCTGCGCTGGTGTGGGATGATCTTCGATAGTCTTTCAGGTCTCATTTGAGTTGCTTTCAAGAACCTGAAGTGAGGGATTTTCCTTGGCTTCGTTTGTTGACATTGTGTCTGCAATATTGCGACGAATGTTGGGGTTGTCTCTGGGTTGTCTGTGAACCGTCAAGATTTAGAACTAAGGGACTTTGCCATGGATCCGTTTGTTGATGTCGCGTCTGCATCCTGTTGGAGGGAGGAAAAACACTGTTGTTGATCTCTAGGCTGTAGATGTTGCCGTCGAGATTTGGAACTAGGGACTCTGCTATGGCTCCGAGGTAGTCTCTAGGTTGTCCGTGAACCATCGAGTCTTGGAACTAGGGACTTTGCCATGGCTTTGTAGGGTGTTTTTCGTCACCCCATTGAGATGGGAATATGTGCGCTCTTGTCAGGCGCATTACAGATTCCCCCTGCCTAGGGTTGGCTGTGGTTTATTCATTGTGGGGATCCGAATCTCCGGCAGCCGCGGACTAAGCTGCCGTTAATTACCCCTCGCCTTTGGAGCGAGGGAACCTCCGATTGACGGGTTAAACTGGTCATGCGAACTCAATGTGCAGTGTAAGTGTGTTTTGTTTTGGAGGGGGCTTGTATATATCGGGGGCCCCACAGAGTTTTTACGGGGGTCCCGCTACCCGGATAGCGGGCTGGGGGTCAAGGGGGCTAGCAGCCCCCTTGCGGGGTGCGGGACAGCGCCCCGGCCCAAATTTTTTTGAGGGCGATAGTGTTGTAGAGTATGTGTGTGTGTATATATGTATACATATGTATATACATATATATGTATATATATATATATATATATATATATATATATAAGGGGGAAAAGGCATCCAAAGGATGCGTGGGGCCAGCGCCAGCGCTTTGAGCGCAAAAGCGCTAGCGCACCACATGTCAGCACGTAGGCGCTCGGGCGCGAGCGCTTTGAGCACAAGAGCGCTAGCGCGCAACATGTCAGCACGTGGGCGCTAGCGCTTTAGACACTAGCACTCTGAGCGCTAGCGCATCATGTGTCAGCACGTGGGCGCTCGGGCGCTACGCTTTGGACGCTAGCGCTCTGAGCGCAAGAGCGCTAGCGCTTTGAGCGCTAGCGCTCTGAGCGCAAGAGCGCTAGCGCTTTGAGCGCTAGCGCTTTGAGCGCTAGCGCACCACGTGTCAGCACATGGGCGTTCGGGCGCTAGCGCTCCGAGCGCAAGAGCGCTAGTGCGCCACGTATCAGCACGTGGGCGCTCGAGCAGCAAAAGGGACTTGGTCCCTGCAATGGGAGTTGTACTCACAGAAATGAGCACTTATTATTCTCTGTGTGTGTGTGTGTGTGTGTGTGTGTGTGTGAGGAGTTAAACTCCTAGGATGTTTTGAAGCTGATGAAGGGCTTCTCCCCTTGAGCCCTAGTTCTTCCCCAAAGTGGGGTTTCTGGAGATGTGTCTTCTTCTTATTCCTTTGTTGGCCGGATCTTGAAGATCAAGAAGTAGGAGATTTTAAAAATCTCTCCATTTTGAGATCTGATGGAAGATCTGAGTTCCCCTTTTTGGGTTTTGTGGTGGAAAACTACTTAGTTTTGGAAAAGAAAGAGTAAAACTCTTGATTTAATTCAAAAGAAATGAGAAGTTTTAGAACCTTGGAGAAGGAGCAGGAGGCACAAAGAACCCTAGTTTTTTTGGGGGAATGAAAAAGTCTAATAGATATTTTCATCATGTTGCCTCTTATTGGCTTACATATTTACATATAGCCCCTTGGGCTTTACAAAATGGCATTTGCCCATCCCATGGCTCATGTGCCATTTCTTTTTGCATATAAGCCATGGGCTTACAAAAATTTGGCTTTATGCCTATTTTGTTTACATTCATGCATAAAAAATTACAAAAAAATTATTTATTACATGATCTATATTTTGGCATGGGGGAGGGCCTGCCACTTCATGTTCGGACTCGACCTGGGCATAGGCCCATTTGGCTTGGGGTTGACTTTGACTTGGTCAACCGGGGTGCAATTTTCGACTTCAACAAAGTGCCCCCATCAATAAATGCACATCACACATGTGAGTCGTATGCATGAAATTAATGGATCTTCTTTCGCGTGGAGGCGACTTGCTTTGGTTCCCACTTTTTAGGATGCATTTCCCTTTTTACGACATGGACGGTCGACGCTTGACGCGTCTCCGAGATGGAGTGTCTGTGGTAGACGTTTCTCTGGCCCAGAGTGATTTGGTAGATGTGCCTTCGGCATGGAATGTCGCTGGTCGACCTTTCCCCAAGGCGGAGTGTCTGTTGGTTGACATATCCCCGGCAAGGAGTGTCTGTAGTCGACGTACCCCCGGCACGGAGTGTCTGCTTGACGTTTCCCCGAGGCAGAGTGTCGGTGATCGAATTTTTCCCGGCACGGAGTGTCGCTGGTCGACTTGTCCCCAGCACGGAGTGTCGCTGATCGACTTTTCCCCGGCACGGAGTGTCGCGGATCGACTTGTCCTCATGACGGAGTGTCTCTGTTCGACTTGTCCCCGGCACGGGGTGTCGCGGATCGACTTGTCCCCGGCATGGAGTGTCGCTGTTCGACTTGTCCCCGGCACGGAGTGTCGCTGTTCGACTTGTCCCCGGCATGGAGTGTCGTGGATCGACTTGTCCCCGGCGCGGAGTGTCGCTGTTCGACTTGTCCCCGGCACGGAGTGTCGCGGATCAATTTTTCCCCGGCACGGAGTGTCGCTGTTCGACTTGTCCCCGGCATGGTGCGTCGTTGATCGACTTTTCCCCGGCACGGAGTGTCGCTGGTTGATTCCGAGTCGAAGCATAATTCCGACAGGGAAGCAGATACGCCGAGGCGAAGCATGATTTCGACACGGGGTATATTCTGGGACGAAGCATGATTCCGCCGCAGAGATTGTTGGTTTGATTTGGGTTGGCATTAGCATCGCCATACTGGAATATGGTACCAGAAGCGAATCATTATTTTCCATGAGAGGAATTAGGGATTTTGTTTTGGTTTGGCATCAGCATTGCTGCACTGGAATATAATACCAGGAGCGACTCATCATTTGCCCCGAGAGGATTTGGGAATTGGTTTTTGCTTGGCATCAGTATTGCTACACTGGAATATGGTACCAGGAGCGAATCATCATTTGCGCTTGCTTATCAGGAAGCGATGGCTTAGGAGACAGGTTTTAGGTCCCTATCACCTAAGACTTTTCAATTTTGTGAGCCGTAAGGGTCTCACAAAGCATTTTCTCCCTATGGGTCGTAAGGATCCCGTAGCGGTATTTTCTCCTTAGGAGTCGTGAAGACCCCCAAGTGTGTTGCTCCTTTGTGAGTCGTAAGGATCTCACGCGGGAATTTTCTCCTCACAAAGTCGAGAGGACTTTGCGAGCATATTTCATCTCTTTTTTCACGAGTTTGCGCCCTTTCAGGTTTTCACAAACTCGCCGGCAGTCCTGCTGTTTTTACTCACGGAGCCCTTTTGGGTTTTCATCCGTGCCCGTTTTGCTCGTGGACATACCGTTTTTTCTTCTTTTTTTTCCTTTTTTTTCGCTGGTGGGACTTTAAAAGTAGTCTCACCGGCAAGACTTGGAAGAGATTGGGATCGTTTTACGCCCGTGGATTGTATACGGTTTTGCAGGATGTATGATCCAGACCGTAGGGCCGGAAAATTTTTGAGATTTTGTTGGCGTCTGCATCACTGCACTGGAATATGGTACCAGGAGCGACTCATCATTCTCCATTTGGGGTATGGGGTTTGAAATTTGGTTGGCGTCTGCATCGCTGCATTGGAATATGGTACCAGGAGCGACTCATCATTCGCCGTTTGGGGTATGGGGTTTGAAATTTTGTTGGCGTCTGCATCGCTGCACTGAAATATGGTACCAGGAGCGACTCATCATTCGCCACTTGGGGATTGGGGAGCGATGGCTTAGGAGACATGTTTAGATCCCTATCGCCTAAGGCTTTTCAATTTTATGGGCCGTGGGGGTCCCATAAAAGCATTTTCTCCTTACGAGTCGTAAGGATCCCACAGGTGTATTTTTTCCTTAGGAGTCGTGAGGACTCCTAAGTGTGTTTTTCCTTTATGAGTCGTAAGGATCCCACAAAGGTTTGTTCTCCTCATGTATCGTGAGGACACATGAATGGGTCTTCTCAATGGAACATAATTCCAAAGGCGGAGACCAGCCGCATAACTGGTGATTGCGGTGGGATATGGGTATGATGAGAATTATTTGAGCCCGTGGATTGTATACGGTAGTCAATTTGGGGACTGGCCGTAGGGCCGGGAGAATTTTGAGAAATTGGATTTTGGTTGGCGTCTGCATCGGGATACTAGAATATGGTACCAGGAGCGACTCATCATTCGCCGTTGGGCTATGAGATTTAAAATTTGGTTGGCGTATGCATCGCTGCACTGGAATATGGTACCAGGAGCGACTCATCATTCGCCATTGGGGTATGGGTTTTAAAATTTGGTTGGCGTCTGCATCGCTGCACTAGAATATGGTACCAGGAGCGACTCATCATTCGCCACTTAGGGATTGGAGATCGATGGCTTAGGAGACAGGTTTAGATCCCTATCGCCTAAGGCTTTTCAATTTTATGGGCCGCGAAGGTCCCATAAAAGCATTTTCTCCCTACGAGTCGTAAGGATCCCGTATGTGTATTTTCTCTTTAGGAGACGTGAGAACTCCTAAGTGTGTTTTTCCTTTATGAGTCGTGAGGATCCCACAAAGGTTTGTTCTCCTCATGTATCGTGAGGACACATGAGTGGGTCTTCTCAATGGAGAATAATTCCAAAGGCGGAGACCAGCCGTGTAACTGGTGATTATGGTGGGGCATGGGTATAACGAGAATTATTTGAGCCCGTAGATTGTATACGGTAGTCAATTTGGGGACTGGCTGTAGGGCTGTAAGAATTTTGGGAATTGGGTTTTGGTTGGCATCTGCATCGCTGCACTGGCAAATGGTACCAGGAGTGACTCATCATTCGCCGTTGTTTTTTTTGTTTTTGTTTTTGTTGTTGTTTTTTTACCGCGATTGCTCTATCATTTCAGCTTTTCTTATCGCGAAGATCGCGATTGCCCAATCATTTCGGCTTTTATTCGCGGTTGCCCAATCATTTCGGCTTTATTTTCATCTTTATTTTACTCGCTGATTTTTATTGCGAGTTGCCCCATCATTTCGGCGTTTCTTTTTATTTATTCATTTACACATTTTTTGTTTATTTACATATTTTTTTACATTCCCAGTTTAACGACTTAGAGGTCGATTATTCCCAGTTTAATGATGTGGTGGTCGATTGTTCCCAGTTTAATGACGTGGTGGTCCTGCCATTCCCAGTTTAACGACGTGGTGGTCAGCTTGCTTATCCCAGCTCCTTGAACTTTGATCTTAGCGGAGTTGTGTTGATGACTGTAGCTCTGTGGCTTGTCGGTACATCTGACGATTGTGGGGCTTTCCCAAGTCTATATTGGTTCTCCACCCAATCTTTGAAAATATAGCAGTCTTCGATGGTATGACTCACCATTCTATGATATGGGCAGTATATGGGATTGTCGGTCATGTTCATTTCATGTGGCCTCTTTAGAACAGGCAATTGCAGACCGTTGTTCAAGGCTTCCACGAATATTTTGCGGACTTCATCCCTCCTGAAGGAGTATACCTTCTTCTTTCTCTTCATTGGAGTAGGTGCCTTTACTGATGCTGGTCCTCAAGGCCAATCAGTCTTTGGTTCACCCTTTTCAGATAACGGCACATGTCTGGGAGGATTAGGTACCCGAAAGGCTTCGGTCTCCATTTGTATGAAATCGGCGGTCGTAGCTTGACTGTTTGCTAACACGCCTTTAGACAGTTCTATCTCTCCTGTCTTGTATTGCCTTTCGACCCAATCTTTGAAGACGAAGCAGTCCTCAATAGCATGACCTATCACTCTATGATAGGGGCAATATCTTGGGTCGTCGGTCATATTCGCTTCTTGCGGTCTCTTTGATTCTGGCAGTTGTAGACCGTTTCTTAGGTCGTCCTTGAATATCTTGTGGACTTTGTCTCTTTTGAAGGAATATACCTTATCCAGTTTCTCTTTCAGAGGCGATTCCCCTTCGGTGTATGTATTGGAGGGACTGGAGGCTGGTCACGGCCGTTTTTCGCGAAGGCGCTCCGCTCTTAGGTTGAAGGGGGTATCATTTGGCTTCCTCCGGGTATCAGTCCCTGGCTCATGGACCAAAATTTGATTCTGCTGTAATTGTAATTGGGCGACTTGGGTCGCGAGATCTGCTGCGACGTTTGCCAATTCGTCGACCTTGGACTGTACCTTGGCTAACTTCTCATCCCTATGCTGAAGCTGCCTCTGAAGACATCGGAATAACGCTTGTTCTGTAGTTCCGGCTATGACAACCGGGTCATCTTTATTGCCTGAGCTCAATTCCGCAGGAACCACGAGCTCCTCTGGCTTATTGGCCTGAGCAGGCTCTTCATCACTTAGATCGAGCCGGTGCTGGGTAGCGTCAATCATATCATCACCATGGCTGTGAAGAAGAGGAGGATTCGTTTCTTCATGTCCGACCGTGTAGACAGCGTGGACCACGTACCCAGCCATCTTTTTATCTTTAGTGGATGATTTCGCGGAGCGGTCCGGGCTTTAGAAATTCATAAATTTTAACATGGCCAGAGCCCTAGCCCTTTTGTTGGCTCTGTATCTGAGCCGCTTCTGCCTCAGCTTCTCAGCCTTGAGCGCTTGGCAGGCTTCTGCCCTTCGGAAAGCCGCCATAGGCTGAGTGACGGGGAGCTTAGAGAAGATACCCAATTGAGCAGTTGTCAGGGGCACCGTCAGAGCTTACTCGAGATGCCCTGTTGCTTTTTTGGTGTTGATGGCCCTGCCCTCAGCTGGGGCCAAGGAAAGTCGTTCAAATACCGACTTGCGTTTGTGTTGGGACGCCCTCGCGACCATGACATTCGGCCTTTTCCCTTTTGAGACCGGTTTGTCTGTTACCGGAGCTTGAGGAGCTGGGACGGCGTTAGCTGACACGAACATAATAGAGCCAAATGGTAGCGGCTCCTCCTCCCATTGTCGCCCAAGACTGGCCAGAAGGACCGTCCTGGAGTCTATCTTCATCGTGTAGGAGACGGGATTTGTGTCGAGAGCTGAGCTTTTCCTTGGAGACATTGTTGGAAAGTGATTGCTTGAAAACCTGCATGAAAGAGCATTATTTCAGTATAAATATAGGTATGTATATTGACTGAGTTCGCATGAACATTTAACCCGAAATATGGGAGGAGAGCTTCGTCCCACCGGGCGTACCAGAATCTGTAGGGTGTTTTTCGTCACCCCATTGAGATGGGAATACGCACGCACTTGTCAGGCGCATTACAGATTCCCCCTACCTAGGGTAGGCTGGGGTTTATTGATTGTGGGGATCCAAATCTCCGGCAGCCACGGACAAAGCTGCCGTTAATTACCCCTCGCCTTTGGAGCGAGGGAACCTCCGATTGACGGGTTAAACTGGTCATGCGAACTCAATGTGCAGTGTACGTGTGTTTTGTTTTGGAGGGGGCTAGTATATATCGGGGGCCCCACAGAGTTTTTATGGGAGTCCCGCTATCCGGATAGCGGGCTGGGGGTCAAGGGGGCTAGCAGCCCCTTGCAGGGTGCGGGACAGCGCCCCAGCCCAAATTTTTTTTGAGGGGGATAGTGTTGTAGAGTATATGTGTGTGTATATATATACATATGTATATATATATATATATAAAGGGGGAAAAGGCATCCAAAGGATGTGTGGCGCCAGCGCCAGTGCTTTGAGCGCAAGAGCGCTAGCGCACCACGTGTCAGCACATGGAATCTCGGCGCTAGCGCTCTGAGCGCAAGAGCTCTAGCACGCTATGTGTCAGCACGTGGATGCTCGGGCGCTAGCGCTTTGAGCGTTAGCGCACCACGTGTCAGCACGTGGGTGCTCGGGCGCTACGCTTTGGATGCTAGCGCTCTTAGCGCTAGCGCACCACGTGTCAGCACGTCGGCGCTCGGGCGCTAGCGCTCTGAGCGCAAGAGCGCTAGCGCACCACGTGTCAGCACGTGGGCGTTCGGACGCTAGCCCTCCGAGCGCAAGAGCGCTAGCGCGCCACGTGTCAGCACGTGGGCGCTCGAGCAGCAAAAGGGACCTGGTCCCTGCAATGGGAGTTGTACTCCCAGAAAGGAGCAACTTATTATTCTCTGTGTGTGTGTGTGTGTGTGTGTGTGTGTGTGAGGAGTTAAACTCCTAGGATGTTTTGAAGCTGATGAGGGCTTCTCCCCTTGAGCCCTAGTTCTTTCCCAAAGTGGGGTTTCTGGAGATGGGTCTCCTTCTTCTTTCTTTGTTGGCCGGATCTTGAAGATCAAGAAGTAGGAGATTTTAAAAATCTCTCCTTTTTGAGATCTGATGGGAGATCTGAGTTCCCCTTTATGGGTTTTGTGGTGGAAAACTACTTAGTTTTGGAAAAGAAAGAGTAAAACTCTTGATTTAATTCAAAAGAAATGAGAAGGTTTAGAACCTTGGAAAAGGAGCAGGAGGCACAAAGAACCCTAGTTTTTTTTGGGGGAATGAAAAATTCTATTAGATATTTTCATCATGTTGCCTCTTATAGGCTTACATATTTACATAGAGCCCCTTGGGCTTTACAAAATGGCATTTGTCCATCCATGGCTCATGTGCCATTTCTTTTTGCACATAAGCCATGGGCTTACAAAAATTTGGCTTTATGCCCATTTTGTTTACATTCATGCATAAAAATTACATAAAAATTATTTATTACATGATCTATATTTTGGCATGGGGGAGGGCCGGCCGCTTCATGTTCGGACTCGACCTGGGCATGGGCCCGTTTGGCTTGGGGTTGACTTTGACTTTGACTTGGTGAACCGGGGTGCAATTTTCCACTTCAACAGGCTCCACCGTTTGACCTTGGGGTCGGTTGTTGACGTTACATTTGCATCCTGCTGGAGTGAGAAGAAACGTCGTTGTTGATCTCTAGGTTATAGATGTTGCCATCGAGACCTGGCTCTCCTTTTGATGGAGCCTGATGGGAAAATGTGGTTCCCTTTTTTGTTTGTGCCCATAAATTATGTACAGGGGTCGATGTTGACTCACCTGCAGGGCAGAAGTTTCATTTTTTTTATTTCTTTCCACGATGCTCTATCATTTCAGCTTTTTATATCGCGAAAGTCACGATTGCCCAATCATTTCAGCTTTTATCGTGGCGCCCAATCATTTCGACTGTTTTTCTTTTTACTCGCTGCTTTTTATTGCGAGTTGCCCAAACATTTCGGCTATTTTATATGCATATATTTTGCTCGCAGATTTTTATATTGCAAGTTGCCCCATCATTTCGGCTATTTCATATGCGCTTTTTGCTCGCTGATTTTTATTGCGAGTATGGAACTCGATATATGACACCAATTTTGGCATCAGCATCGCTGCGACGAAATATTGCCAGGAGCGAATCATCATTTGCCTTTGCTGATTTGAACAAAGGTGGCTTAACAAACAGGGTTAGGATCCTGCCGACTAAGGCTTTTAATTTCATGAGCCGTAAGGATCTCATAAAGGTATTTCTCCCTACAAGCCGTGAGGATCTCGTAGGTGTATTTTCTCCTTAGAAGTCGTGATGACTTCTAAGTGTTGTTCACCGAATGGGGAAATTTCGCGCCATGGGTGGAACTGGGCGAGGGAACGTTTATTTGTGTCCGTGGATTGTATACAAGGGATCGATGTTGACCGCGTGTAGGGCAACTTGTGGAATGTGATGGCTTAAGAACAGGTTCAGATCCCTATAACTTAAGTCTTTCGAATCCTAGGAGCCGTGAGGGTCTCATTAAGAAGATTCTCCTTACGAGTCGTGAGGATCTCGTAAGTGCAATTTCTCCTTAGGAATCGTGGGGATCCCTGAGTGTGTTGCTCCCTTTTGTGAGTCGTAAGGATCTCACGAAGGTATTTTCTCCTTACAAGGTCGAGAGGACCTTGCAAGTGTGCATGAATTTTTTTTACGAGTCTGCGCCCTTGCGGGTTTTCACAAACTCACCAGCAGTCCTGCTGTTTTTACTCACGGAGCCCTTTCGGGTTTTCATCCGTGCCCATTTCTCTTGTGGACGTACCGTTTTTTTTTCACGGTGGGACTTCGCCACCGAGGTAGCTGTGTAGGAAGCGGGATTTGAGTTGCAGTCTTTGCCGCTGGGACTTGCAGACTTGAATTCCACTATCGCCGTGTTTGAGGCGACGTATTTAGTTTAAGGACATCACGGTCCGATGTTAGTTTAGGGACTTCCCGGTCCATAGCTTCGACGCGAAGTTTTACCGGATACTACTTACAGAGTGCTGACTCAGGAAGATAGCGAGCGGACACGAGCGTCTGTAGGCTTACTAGGCACTGTCACAAGGTTCTACAAGGCATCAACCATGCCCGATTCAAAAATTAGACGTGCCGAACAACCCTAACCAAGATCGTATACTGGAGATTATGCGAAAACTATAAGCAAGTAAACAACTTTACTTCTAAGAGTTTGGGATTACAACCTTTGTAGTCCCGTCCTTCACTTCTAAAGCTCTGTGTTGACGTCCCTTCGCTGCGATCATAATGATCCCGGACTCTAGCGATGGTTTCCTCGGAGAAATGAACGGGCTAGGTCGTTGAGTTCGAGGCTGAAGATGATCTACGTCGAGGAGACTCAAACTCAAGCTCCATCTTCACTAGGTCAAGAACTTTGTGATGAGAACACCCTAAACTAATGGAAAGTAGTAGAGGATGATGAAACAGTAAGTGGGTTCACTTTGGATTTTGATTTCTCACTTTGTTTCTTCACTTGATAAAAATCTAGTAAGCTTTTCTTCTTCTTGAAGAAGAAGAAGAAGAAAAGAATAAGAATAATGAATTATCTAAAAAGAATAATCAAGTGAAGTCTATCATAATGCAACCATGGGTGAGTTAACCTTTGTAGAGACTAAATCATAGTTTGAGTTAATGGTTTGGTTAATAAAAATCTTATGCAAAACAAAATGAGTGGACTTTGTCAAAAATGCTTAAAAGCTTCATGAAGCTTCAAGCCAAGACAAAGAAAGCCACCATTTTGTTTTACCAAAATGAATAAAAACCCAAACCATTATCTTAAATATGGTGTAAGTCATACACACACCCAAGTTTGCATGTATCATCAATCATGATACAAACTAGTGCACAAACATATATCACATATACAACTTGTGTACATTAAGTGAGAAAATCAATCTTAAGTGAACCAATACTAGTTAATATAAAGTAATATATCAAATATATAATTATACATTAAATCATTAAATCAACACTTGATTTAATGATCCGGTCATATCGCATATAACCGACTAATATCTAGTGTATCAATATATATCAACACTTGATTCGGTAACCCGGCTATATCTCATATAACCGTCCGATGATACCAATCGCGAGAATAGAATACAATATCACATACTGATATTATTCTTGGTCCTGCACATATCTCATATGCGCTCCTATTTCATTTCGCTTGAGGTAGGAAACCTCTGTGTAGGACTCTAAAGACTCGTCAATATGCCGGCAGTAGGTGGTGATCATATCAATCACCCACAACCCGCAAGCGGTCTGCTAAACGTAACGGCCACCCGGGTATTGAAAGATCAGAAGATCAACGAGCAAGCCTGCTCACACTCCTGCGAATCCAAGCAGTAATACTTACCGCACAGTCCGGTCATGTTCGTCTGATATATCTCATATCTCGTCTAGGAGTGGTAAACGTCAGACCCCAGTAGCTTGATAAGTCATGCCGATGTAAGGTTCATAACAAGCGTGAAACTACTGATAACACTTACCAGTAAATCACTGCAACCCTGGCCAGGGATTTCCAGTTATGGCCAGTCGAGCATAGCGCAACATCAACCCCCAATACCGGGAGAGATGAATCCCCTCCTATCGCTCATTGCCTCCATGTGAATCAGGACTGTACCCAAAAACCACCTGTTTGCACGACTCAGTAGAGCGGTGGTAGGGTGGAAATCAAAGCACAGTGGGAGACACACAAGACTCTATGACGATCTCGGGTCAACAGACTAAGCTGTACCAGTGTCACTAGAGAACTGCCATCTGACGTGAGGTATAATACCATCTAGGAGTTCTCGACGAGTCTTTCCAGTGTACCCAGTCTCCATTGAGCACCCGTATACCTTCTCTGATGTCAAACACCAATGGATATGGGATCATCCATCGCCCATCACATGGGTCGAGAAGATATACGCTAGTCTACTCTGGAATATCGATGCCCCGTCTCGATATTCCCACGACTAGGAACATTGAAGGATGTACTCTTGGAATACCCAGGCCCCACTAGTATGATCTGCATTATAGTCCTGGAAGTCGAGCACACATCCTAAGGGCTTTATCAACATGTAACAGAGAGACAATAAGTGTACATGTTAAGATAAAGAGTAACCAGATAGCGTACTATCATGTCGAGCAAGAAAGTCCTACCTATATATGTCCCAGCATCCACTACAATATACATCTCATGTACAGTGATAGCCTCTAGGGCATACATATAACTAACAATCTCCCACTTGCACTAGGGCCATCTGTAGCAGTGGTTGCAGTATCTCATACTCAATCATCCCATATAAGTCTCTCTCTGGGAAAAGGCCTTCGTGAGTGGAGCCGCCGTGTTGTCCTCTGAGTCTACTCTTCTAACCTCGATCACCCTGGAGATCAACTATCTCCATGATTAGGTGATACTGTCTTGGAATATGTCTGGGTTACTGATGGGACCGTGGTTCCTAGGTCAAAACCACACTTCCATTGTCATACAATAGTAGGAACCTAGTTCATCTCATGAACTAATATACACCCAAACTTCCTCTTTGGTAGTATTTTTGATAGCGATGTCAACAGCCTTTATCGTCTAGTTTGCCACGGTATCTAGCTTGGAACTCTTCCAACATACCGTCCCTCCACTGAGGGTAAAGACAATGCCTGTGACTGATACTCAGTCAACCTTACCACCCTGGAAGCTGTCCAGTGATTCTCTCCAGGATATATTGATACCATCTCACTACACCTAGTGAGAATCCTAATATCCATTTAGATCTATCTCATAGATCCAA
Organism: Agapanthus africanus; assembly: GCA_030015575.1. Lineage (NCBI taxonomy): Eukaryota > Viridiplantae > Streptophyta > Magnoliopsida > Asparagales > Amaryllidaceae > Agapanthus > Agapanthus africanus. The sequence continues at coordinate 290,102,470 of JASDDO010000019.1, forward strand.
AACCCAGGATTTAGGAGGTATCACCTTTATCCTATTTGGAGAATCCTTGTGATAAGAGGAGATTGACCGTGCGTAGCATAGGAAACTCTTTTCCTATCAAGAGTATGTTGTCCACGTACAATACGATGATGACCACCTTACTCTCTACTACCTTTTTGTATGTACAAGGTTCATCTACTATTTTGATGAAGTCAAACTCTTTGACTACCACATCAAAATAGATGTTCCAACTCCGCGATACCTTCTTTATCACACAAAGTATCTTGTACACGTTTCCGTTGCTCCCACTGTTTACGAAGCCATCTGGCTGTGTTCTTATAGACGCTCTCTTCTAAATCAATATTTAGAAAAGCAATCATGACACCCAACCACCAGATATCGTAGTCATGGTATGTAGCGATGGCAAGTAGGATCCGAATGGACTTAAGCACAGCCACTGGAAAAGGTTTCATCATTATCCACGCCTGGTCAATGACGAAAACCTTTAACAAGTCTAGCTTCGAAAGTCTCAACTTTTCCATCTACACCAAGTAATCTTCTCAAGATATACTTGCTCCTGATGGGGATTTAACCCTTCAGATATACCAACCAAAGTCCATACTTTGTTGGTGTACATGGATTCCATCTCAGATCGCTAAGCATCCAGCCATTCTTACAGAGTCCCTACTCTTGATGGCCTGCTCGAAACTAGTTGAGTCATCATCTCATGATGCAATCCTCGCTCCCACTGTCATCGAGAAACCAAAGTATCTCTCAGGCAGGTGAGGAACCCTGCTAGATTGGCGGAGAGGCTGAGGTTCGTCGGCGACTATTGAATCCTTTGGTTCCATCAAATCATCAGTTGTAGTTTGTATAGCTGGAACTTTTCCAGTTCTACAGAACTGTCCTTGCCTCGATCTTGTCCGGATTTTGCTTTTGACATAGGCCGGACAATCCCAAATCTTAACTTACTTAAGAGATGGGTTCTTCCCACACCATATCTCATATGGAGTGGTAGGCACTGATTTGATTGGAATCCAATTCAATAGGTATGCATCTTCTCAAGTGTATAACCCCCGAAGGGAAATAGGTAACTCAGTAGTACTCATCATAGAGCGCACCATATCTCATAGGGTGCGATCACTCCACCCCGATACACCGTTGTGCTATGGTGTATACGGAGGAGTAATGCTGAGAGAGAATCTCATTCTCCTTCAGAATAGTCCAGGATCTCCATGCCTAAGTATTCTCCTCCCTGATCTCATCAAAGGACATAATACTTATACCTGTATTGGCTCTCTACTTCTGACTTATATTCTTTGAATTTCTCAAAAGCTTCAGACATGTGTTTCAACAGGAACGCGTGTCCGAATCTTGAGAGATCATCAGTGAATGTAAGGAAGTACAAAGAACTACTCCTGGCATATGTAGACTGGGGACCTACATACATCACTATGTATCGTTCCTGAGGGTTCACTGACCCTTCCTCTGTTTCCAGTAAATGGAGCTATGGTCATCTTATCTTTGTGACATGATTGGCAAGTTTCACAAGATGTAAATTCAAACTGATTTAAATATACATCTAAATGTAACTTAGCTAGTTGGGTCGCATTGATATGACCTAGTCTACAATGCCTCAAGAAGGATTCGTTCATTTCTGAACTCTTCCTCTTGTGTGTGTTCTGTACGTTAAGAACTGTGGTCTGATTTAGAATGTATATGCTTTTAGATAACGTGCCTGAACCGATCAACTCTTGATATAGGAAATGTTCAAATCATTATCCAACAATACAAAATTATATCCTTTCTTTAGTAAATAAAGAGACTGATATGATGTTGTATATCAGGTTCGGTATCTAATAACATTCGTTCAGAACCAGTGTATTTAGTAATATAGGGTGATAACTGCCAACACTTTGGCTGCAACAATTGCACTGTTTCCAACTCTTGAAATTTAACACCCGTTCTCAGTTCTCTACCTATCTATAGCCCATGTAACAGATTACATATTTGGGATCCTGATCCGGTATCAAATACCTAGGACGTAGAGGATACTGAGAAACAGTTCTCTGTAATGAACACACCTGAAGGAGATGCATCAATATGCATTTTCTTCGTTTGGGTGGCATGGGAATCCTGGTATTCACCTATTTCCTGCTCGGTCTTATAACAATTATAAGTTGGAGAGGGACCAACGTTCCCCAGCACAGTATAACAAGCGGGTTCGGTCAATACATCTATATTATTATCTTGATTAAGGCGTGACATGGTCGCTACCTGGAGAGAGAGAGAAGAAAACACTCTGCGTGCGCTCTTGCAAGATTAGATTGGTTATAAATTTTATCTAATCAGGATGTCTCCCACTGTTTCTATCAAATCTTCCTTCAAACCCTAAAAGGAAAGACTATCCGGGATTAATTACACTCTACAAGTTCGCCAATTTTTCAGCCAGGCTAGTGCCGGTACTTTGAAGGAGGTTCCCCGTGCTTTCGCATGGACCTAATTAAAATAAACCTCGTTTTCCCAGGGGCGTAACCTCGTTGACACCTTTCTAGACACCTACTTGATCGGCTAATTGTAAAGTGCAAAACTCTCCCAGGAGTAACAATTACTCGCAGTGGGTATCAGGATCCAACTATCATATAGAAGGTATGCAATCTCATTGCAAATTTCAACACTTGAAACTCCCGATAAAGGTTTTTACCCCTAGCACTTATGACCTTAACTATGGTCAACAAATCATAAGCACTAGTCAAGTTCTACCCGTCATTTCATGATTAATTAGACCCACCCACATGACCCTTAACTAAGGTCAACAAAGTCACGCGAATGTCCTAACTAATCGTATCATATGCGGTGTAGGAAGACATCACTTAGCTACCATACACCGTGCCTTAACTACGGTCAACAAACATAGCACGAATACTAAGTACCTACTTCCTAAAATAACGGAGGGTTGCAGATGGTTTTTAAGAAAACCTTTAACGCATTGAACTTGATCTCATTGTAGAATCAAATGGTTTTAAAAATGGAGTGCTTTTGAGGCTTTTACTAGTTTCGCTAAAGAGGTCACTCCCGGTGAAGGGATCTCGGCTCTTTCCTCGTCAAATGAGGTGCAGGATATTCACAATACCACTATGCAAAGCAAGAACTATAAAAGCAATCAAAAGACAAACCGAAGGTTTTAGCATCTGCTAGTTATTGCTAAAGAGGTCACTCCCGGTGAAGGGATCTCGGCTCTTTCCTTATCGAATAATGTGCTGGATGTTCTATAAGGAACACCGCTATGCAAAGCAACAACTAGAGCTACCTAATTTTTGAAATTCGATTCCACAACATCTTTTAGGTTTATTTTCTTTCATTAATCTCATTAATGAATGTCCTATCATTTAAGTCACCTAATCATCATAGATAAATACAATGTACGCTTATGCCATCCGCATTCGTCTCGATGTCCCGTCATGCACCGTTAGGTTAGGTAACTAACGGCATAATGGGGCAGGGCTAGTGCGGGGGTAAAACATAAGCAACGTCTATATAATATATCATATATACTATATACAGTATCTATCTGAACATATCACATGATCACATCACAGATAACGCAGCAGATAACAACATATGAAATATTGGATATACTAGGACGTCCGTATTTTATTTTGAGCCTGTATAAAACACGGATTCCACGGTCATGATGAATAGCCAATCCCACACCCCTAGACCCCTACGAGAGCGGCAAGCAACCCTACCAATTCTAGAGTTAGGAGACCAGGACTCGACTCCTCGAGATGGTCTCCCACTGGACCCTAGAACCCGGTTACTTGTGCTCCCCGCCTTGGGTCTATCCTAATACGGAAAAGTAAATAATATACAATGGTGACATCATCCTCAGCCCGGAAGTGCCCCAATAAAAGAATATTACATACAAGTTTTTTACATTAATGAAAATGAAAAACTCTCATCTCACATAAAAACCCCGACTATTCAAATACGACGATCCAACATATCCAGCAACACATAACATCACATATCATCAACGTAAGTAAATATGCGTATCCCAATCGTCGTTGATGTATAGCAATGAAACCGGCGATACACCACATATTACACTTACGGTCACAGAAAAGAAAGTGTAAAACTACAACGATTGGAATCCGCAACCTCTTTAGACATCGCATGCCTAATCAAATGAATTCCTTAGACATCAAATGCCTAACTATTATAAACCCCGCATTTTAGTCTCAATATTGAAAACTCTTTTCAATATCAAGTCAGGCAATTCAACATGATTCCCGACATCCTGATCGAATGCTCGTCGGAAACTTTAGTAGACGGCCGCACCCCCGACACCGTCGACGAAGTGCACTAAGGCGGAACATCGCTGCCACGAGCACCCGAGCGGATGCTTTTGGCGACGGGGTTCTCCTACAGTCACTTGGTCGGGGCTATGGGGCGTGGCTATCTATTAAGTTTACCCGGCGAGTATCCTCATACGCTACGTGATTGCGACGGACTTTTGATCACATCAAAATTCCGTGGCAACCGATCAAGCGAGACTAAAGTGCTAGATTTATAACATTCAAATTAGTTATCTCATAACTACTTGTGGATTCCAAATATTGTATCACATTCCAGATAAATAGACAATGTTAAACTTTCCGATCGAATAAACAAACACCCAAGATTTCCCAAATGGCTCAACACTTGAGCGGAGTTTAAAAGCATCCACCACATGCATCAGTACCAATGGTCCAGCCGTAGAAGGGTCAAGCCAACGCCTCACATATGGCAACGTCGTACTGCCCCAAACCCTAAGGTTCAGAGGTAGTTCAAGACGGTCACATAATCGAGTTAAGGTTTGTTGTCTTCTAGAGGGTCCACCGCGTTACTTACACGACTTAGAACATTTTTAAACTACGAAAAAATCCAACACTTGGAAATTTTCCGGCAGGGGAAAAAGTGAGTTATTGATATCCGGTATAACTTTTCAACATGTTCTAAAAATTACTCGGACCAACTAAACGAAGTTAAATTATCCGATCGAATCAACGAATACAAAAGATCTCCAGAAAACTCAACATTTGAGCAAGATTAAAAATACCCAGAAGCATGTACAAACACCTACGGATGAACCCTCCAAATACGTGTCCCAAATTCCTTCATATGGTCGCGGAACCGCCGCGACAAGCATGTTCTTGCCGCGGTTCCGCGTCCGTTAGAGGGAGTTGGGGGCTCGTATTGCACTGTTATCCTTAGAATTGCCTGCTGATATTTTTGAGTATTTTTAATGCAGAAAAAATCACAATTTTAAAAAATATCCAGAGAGTGGTCTAAACCTGGGTTTCGGGGTTCGATCGGACTGTAAACTTCGTCTAGACAACGCCTAAAGCTCTAGCTTGGCTCTGATACCACTGTAGGGTTACTAGGCACTGTCACAAGGTTCTACAAGGCATCAACCATGCCCGATTCAAAAATTAGACGTGCCGAACAACCCTAACCAAGATCGTATACTAGAGATTATGCGAAAACTATAAGCAAGTAAACAACTTTACTTCTAAGAGTTTGGGATTACAGCCTTTGTAGTCCCGTCCTTCACTTCTAAAGCTCCGTGTTGACGTCCCTTCGCTGCGATCATCGTGATCCTGGACTCTAGCGATGGTTTTCTCGGAGAAATGAACGGGCTAGGTCGTTGACTTCGAGGCCGAAGATGATCTACGTCGAGGAGACTCAAACTCAAGCTCCATCTTCACTAGGTCAAGAACTTTGTGAAGAGAACATCCTAAACTAAATGGCAAGTAGTAGATGATGATGAAATAGGAAGTGGGTTCACTTTGGATTTTGATTTCTCATTTTGTTTCTTCACTTGATAAAAATCTAGTAAGCTTTTCTTCTTCTTGAAGAAGAAGAAGAAGAAAAGAATAAGAATAATGAATTATCTAAAAAGAATAATCAAGTGAAGTCTATCATAATGCAACCATGGGTGAGTTAACCTTTGTAGAGACTAAACCATAGTTTGAGTTAATGGTTTGGTTAATAAAAATCTTATGCAAAACAAAATGAGTGGACTTTGTCAAAGATGCTTAAAAGCTTCATGAAGCTTCAAGCCAAGACAAAGAAAGCCACCATTTTGTTTTACCAAAATGAATAAAAACCTAAACCATTATCTTAAATATGGTGTAAGTCATACACACACCTAAGTTTGCATGTATCATCAATCATGATACAAACTAGTGCACAAACATATATCACATATACAACTTGTGCACATTAAGTGAGAAAATCAATCTTAAGTGAACCAATACTGGTTAATGTAAAGTAATATCAAATATATAATTATACATTAAATCATTAAATCAACACTTGATTTAATGATCCGGTCATATCGCATATAACCGACTAATATCTAGTGTATCAATATATCGAATCAACACTTGATTCGGTAACCCGGCTATATCTCATATAACCGTCCGATGATACCAATCACGAGAATAGAATACATTATCACATACTGGTATTATTCTTGGTCCTGCACATATCTCATATGCGCTCCTATTTCATTTCGCTTGAGCTAGGAAACCTCTGTGTAGGACTCTAAAGACTCGTCAATACGCCGGCAGTAGGTGGTGATCATATCAATCACCCACAAGCCGCAAGCGGTCTGCTAAACGTAACGGCCACCCGGGTATTGAGCGATCAGAAGATCAACGAGTAAGCCTGCTCACACTCCTGCGAATCCAATCAGTAACACTTACCACACAGTCCAGTCCTGTTCGTCTGATATGTCGCATATCTCGCCTAGGGGTGGTAAACGTCAGACCCCAGTAGCTTGATAAGTCATGCCGATGTAAGGTCCATAACAAGCATGAAACTACTGATAACACTTACCAGTAAATCACTACAACCCTGGCCAGAGATTTCCAGTTATGGCCAGTCGAGCATAGCGCAATATTAACCCCCAATACCGGGAGAGACGAATCCCCTCCTATCGCTCATTGCCTCCATATGAATCAGGACTGTACCCAAAAACCACCTGTTTGCATGACTCAGTAGAGCGGTGGTAGGGTGGAAATCAAAGCACAGTGGGAGACACACAAGACTCTATGACGATCTCGGGTCAACAGACTAAGCTGTACCAGTGTCACCAGAGAACTGCCATCTGACGTGAGGTATAATACCATCTCGGAGTTCTCGGCGAGTCCGTCCAGTGTACCCAGTTTCCACTGAGCACCCGTATACCTTCTCTGATGTCAAACACCAATGGATATGGGATCATCCATCGCCCATCACATGGGTCGAGAAGATATACGCTAGTCTACTCTGGAATATCGATGCCCCGTCTCGATATTCCCACGACTAAGAACATTGAAGGATGTACTCTTGGACTACCCAGGCCCTACTAGTATGATCTGCATCATAGTCCTGGAAGTCGAGCACACATCCTAAGGGCTTTATCAACATGTAACAGAGAGACAATAATTATACATGTTAAGATAAAGAGCAACCAGATAGCTTACTATCATGTCGAGCAAGAAAGTCCTACCTATATATGTCCCAACATCCACTACAATATACATCTCATGTACAGTGATGGCCTCTAGGGCATACATATAACTAACAGCGTCGTCATCTATCGTTAACCTGAGTTGTGACTTGTCAGGGGTAGTATTTCTTAAGGAAGCAGCCGTTTATTTGCCGGAAGGGTCTTTCTCCATGCATATCCATGAGCAAATATGCACCACCTTGATAAACTTTGTCTATGATGTATGGGCCCTCATAGTTCGGCTCGAATTTCCCCCGTTTGGCATGGTTGGGGATCATAAGTCTTTTGACAACTAGCACGAGTTCGCCTTGGCGGAATGCTCTCGGCCTAGTTAGTCTTTCGTATGAGCACGTCATCCTTGCTTTGTTAGCTTCTAGGTTTTGCTGAACCATGAGACGAGTTTCATCGAGGGCATCGAGCTCCTCAAGCCGAAGGTGGGCATTTTCTTCATCCGTCAGCTCATGTCGGACCGCTACTCGTAGTGAGCGTAGCTCTATCTCTAAGGGAAGTACCGCTACCGTGCTGAATACCAACGCAAATGGCGTGGTATTCGTGGCTGTTTTGAACATGGTTCGACAAGCCCAGAGAGCTTCATGCAATCTCTGGTGCCAGTCCTTTCTGTTTCTGGACACCGTCTTCTTTATGGCCTTCGTCAAAGTTTTGTTGAAAGCCTCAGCTAGACCATTAGCTCGGGGATTATAAACTGAAGAGTATCTCCAATCTATATTATGTTGCTGCGCGAAGCGGCTGATCTTATGGCTTCTATAGGCCGGCCCATTATCCGAGATAATCCAACGCGAAGTGCCGAACCGGTAAACGACATGTGTCCTGAAGAAATGGAGGATGTTCTCCGTCTTCACCTCTCTTAGCGGTACTACTTCGACCCATTTAGAGAAGTAATCGGTTGTCGCCAATATGAACCGATGTCCCTTGGATGATATTGGTTCGATAGGCCCGATTATATCGGTTCCACACATCTCGAACGGCCAGCTTGCCAGCGTTTGAAGGGTCCCGACAGCGCTCCGGCCATCAAAACGCGGCCAAAATGCGGAACAAAAATTTCTAAACCGGTGCTACCATTACCCGAATCCCGGATCTACCTTTAACCCGAAACTAGCAATCTAAACTAAGAGTTAGAATTGTTATACTGAGTTGATCTGTGTCTTTCAGTCTTCATTCCAAGCTCCTAGCGGTACCTCGATGAAGTTTGGTCGCCGGTCTTCCTCCATCTCCGATGATCCACCCGAGAGATGTAACTCCGGCTCTAGCTCCACTACATGATGTATATGGAGCAACTAGGGTCTCTAGGATGCTACCCTAGAGAGCTTAGGATGTAGTGTGAATGTTTCTTAGTGTTAGTTATCTCAAAAACTTGAAGGTGGAAGAAAAAATGAAAGCTAGAGGAAGGTGAAGCTCATGGTGAAGGAGAAGCTCAAGAAGGAAAAAGCAATGAACAAAACCTTCATGCTTCAAAAATGAACTCTCTCTTGAAAAAGAAATTAGCACCCTTGGTTTTGTTAAAAGCCTTTTTCCAATTTTAAATTCCTCCCATGCTTGAATAGTGAACACAAATGAATTAACAATTCATTTGTGTGCACTATTGCAAGCATGGTTGTCACCATACCTCCTCATGCAATTTCTACCTCATTTACCATTTTAATAAAATGGTCAAATCAAGAAATGAGGTGGCACCTTCTAGAATGTTATCCGGTAAAAAATACGGATTGCATTCTACTGTAAATATATCTGCATTCATACCGAAATACGAATACCCAAAGAGATAGCATAACACAAAGAATATAATACTAGAATATACGTATCGAAATACATATACATAAATTATTAAATCAATACCTGATTTAATAATCCGGCTCAATCCCGAGCCGGCTAGCATTATCAATTGTCCGATCGAAAGACCTGGTACAAAGTACACCAATCGATCGGAACCCTGCACGTATCCAATACGGCCACTACATCATTTCTCCAGAACCAGGGAAACCCTCTGTGTGAGACTCTAAAGACACGTCAATACGCTGGCAGTGGGTTTAACCACAAGCACGTCAGCGGCACTAGCTGTACGTAACGGCTACCCAGGTATTGAGAGAAAGGGAGGCCGACGAGCAAACTCATGCAGAACCCCTACTGAGCCTGATAGTGACAATATCCGTACAGTCCGGTCTGTTCGTCTAAGAGTATCGCATATCGAGTCTAAGGGGGTGGATAAAGTCAGACCCCTAACAACGCGACATTTAGTGTCGGTATGAAACCCATCACCACCTGAGAAATTATCGATCCTGGATCGATAGTTCTCGTCCACCGTGGCAACGGATTTATGGTGATGGCCATCCGTACACAACGCGACATCAACCCCCAATACCGGGAGAGACGAATCCCCGACGATCCGATCACTGCCTCCATGTGGCTCGGGACTGTACCCAACTAAAACCTGTTTGCACGACTCCTTTGAGCCATGGTAGGGTAGTAATCAAAGCACAGTGAGAACTCACACGAGAAAAATGATGATCTCAGGTCGACAGACTAACCTATACACATGTCACCTGGGAACTGCTATCTAACAATAGGTATAATACCAACCAGCAGGTTCCCGACGAGTCCGTCCAGTGTACTCATAACCCAATGAGCACCTGTATACTATCTTAGGTGAACAAACTAACACCAATGGCTTGTGAGACCTGGCCACCGCCCCTCGTCGGGGTCTCGATCAGTATACACTAGTCTACACTGGAGTATCGATGCCCGGTCTCGATACTCCTACGACTAGGGACATTTAAGGATGTGCTTATAGACCCCAGCTCCCATATATATGATCGCCATCACAATGCCGACAGTCAAGCAAGAATCCTATGGGCTCTATCAACAAGTATATGATGATAAAGACAAACCGGATAGCATACTATCATCTTGAGTAAGACTGCTTTATCGGTATAGGTCCTCACTCAATCATCATAATCACAAGTCCGCGACTATGATAATTGCCTTGAGGGCACTATAGCCAACAATCTCCCACTTGCACTTAAGGCTAATTATTGCTATGTCGCATACTCACAGTCCATGTGATACCGAACACCCAACTTCTCTACTAATCAGTTTCGCAAAGCCTGTTTGCGAAAATGATTGCGTTCGAGAAATAGCCTCAGTGAGTGGATCCGCTCCAATGTTTCTTTCTGTATCTCTCTTAATCTCAACTTCGCGGAGAAAACTTTCTCTCGAAATGAGCAATACTTGTCTTAGAATTTGTCTGGATATCTGATGGGACCCAGTTCACAAATGAACTCCAAATCCAGCAAACTACTTAGACTGTATCGTCCACTGAATTTAATCAGTATCCTGCGCCATGCCTTTTCTCAGTATTCGCTTGGACCACCCGTCCAACATACTGTCCCTCAAAAGAGGGAAAACTATAACTCTGACAGTGACTCTATCATCCAGGTCATCTTGGAAGCCTGAAATGATACTCGTCTCCCGAAGGAGGCTGCCTTAATCATTTCCCTAGAACATCCATTTATGTTCATAAACTGCTTCCCAATGTTTCTCCGGGATTAGAATAATATATCTGCTTATTGCATCTAGTACAAAAGCAATATCTGGTGTGGTACTTGACATTTCATGATTAACTCAATTGCCTAAGCAAGTGATATGCTAATCATGCAGATCTCTGTTCCCTTTAGTCTGTAAGACACCTTTAGAGAGGGTGACTCCATCACCTGCAGGTACACCACCATGCCAGGAGTCGTCCATATAATGTCAAAGTACCCAAATTGGGATACTTCCCAAATCTAGATCTAAAAACATAGATCTGGTAACCAGAAAATCTGATATTACATCCATATCCTATGTGGAGAAACAACCGTGTGACAACCAAAGTACAACCGATCGTAATATAGGAATATCTCTTCCTATCAAGTGCATGTCAACCCAATACCTGGACATCACTTTCTACTATCTTCTTACCAGATCCATCTCCTATTCCGATGAGGTCAAAGCCTATGACTGTCACATCAAAAATAGATGATCTATTTCCGCTATACCTGCTTTAGTCTATAAATAGACATAAGCTACTTTCCTACTATGCTTCCGCTGCTCCCACTGACTACAACAACCCTCCGGCAGAGTCATATACATGTACATTTCCAAAACTAGTTTAGAACGACGCTATACCCATCCTCCTGCCGGGTCTTATAGTCTAGAATAGCAGTAATGACAAGTCTGGGTAAATAAGAACCTCCCTATCATCGTCTCTGAGAAGACCGAAGTACCTCTCGGGTGCCTAAGGTTACCCACCAAATCTGCGGAGTGGCTAATGGAGCATCAAATCCAATTGAATCCTTAGGTTCTATTAAATTTCCAGTAATCGTTTGTGGTTCTGGAATAACTTCCAGTTCTACCATACTCCCACTTCTGTTTTCTGAAGAAATCCATTTTACTAAAACTGTGGCGAGTCAAGAACAATATAAATATTGATCTTCCTGATGGTAGAAAGTTAACCCTCGTCAAAGCTTGGGATAACCCACAAACTGCCATTACCGAAACGTGCCTAGACTTTATCCGGATTCTGGTTTTAAGCATCAGCCGGACAACTCCCTATACCTCAACGTCGTTAAGATATAAATTGATTCTATATATATACAATATAGAAACAAAAGCACTAATCTAATTTGGAACCAGATTCAAAATCATGCAACTGTCTCCAGTGCATATCAACCAAATGGAAAGAGGACAATCATCATTACTTATCTAGGAGTGCATCCATATATGAGTAACCCGAAAGAGAAGCAAGTTCTCAAAACCATTACTATCAATGGAATACCAAACACAAGTATCTACATCTTCGACTTTCTCGAAGAATCCTGATACTTATAATAAATGGTTCTCTACTTTATTCTTATACCTATAACTTCTCAAAATCCGAACCTTGCATTTCAACGAAATACATGTCTAGAATCAGAGAAGTTATGAGTAAACAGAATACAGTGCGAGTACCAACCCCATTGTCCTAATGGACACTGGACAACATACAATACTTTGTATAAGTCCCCTGAGTTCAACAACTCAAACCCTGTGCGTCGTAGGTTGAAAAACTGTAGTATGGTTAAGAATAATTACACCGCTGTTGAATGCACCTTACCTAATCACCAACCGATATAGGTAAATGTCACAGACATAATATCAAAAAGATATATCTCACTTTATAAAATAAACGTACAGATATATCAGTTTGAAATTGGTGCATAACAACGGATATTCAAATCCATATATTTTTCGTCCGGCAAAAACCATATGATTTCCTCAAATATCACCAATTACAACGAATTCCGATATAATGAGGATCTAATCACCCAATTCCCAATATCTTACTCCCACTCACCATCTGTAGTAATAACATGCAGATGTGAGAAACTGATCTGTTAAATACATACCCTGGAGTTAGATTCCAATTGGGAAAACAATTTTCAATTAACATTGCACAGTGGAACTGAAACATGAAAATGTTTCGAAGGAGTTTAACTGGTATTCCTAGTAATGCCTCTTCCACTATCCTGATTCACGACAGTAACCATATAATAACCTGCCCTCTCTGCAATCCCTTTATTATGTCTTTACTTATTACCTTCTGTACACCTCCTTTGCGCTAATTGGTTTTCTTCATTCCCTACCCTTCGGAACCAGCCTAAGGTTTGGAAGAAGACTATCCAATAAGCGTAATAGGTGTACTCTCCTAATCCTAGGAGCCCTCGCAACCCGAGAGAAGGTAAAGAGAAAAGACATCTGAATAATCCTATTCTATTTCTGAACCAGAATCCATCCTCGAAAAAAGTTCCTTCGAGTTCGTATGTAACTATACGATGGATTTATCCAATGGAAGTGGATATTCGTAGTGATACGAAGGGTTTTAGAGAAAAGCAAAGTGGATGTAGGAGTGGCAGGGGTATACATGATCTTTATCGTGAATGATGGTGATCGCAATTTCCTTTGCCATTATTCTAATCCCTTTATATGTCTTTACTTATTACCTTCTGTACACTACACTTGAGCTTAATTAGTTTTCTTCCTTCCCTTCTGTTCGGCACCTGCCTATGGTTTGGAAGAAGACTATCTAATAAGCTCAACAGTTGTACCCTCTCCTAATCCTAGGAGCCCTCACAACCTGAGAGAAGGTAAAGGGAAAAGTCAACCGAATATTCATATTCAATCTCTCCAGAACCAGAATCCATCCTCGAAAATGTTCCTTCGAGTTCGTATATAACCATACGATGGATTTATCTAATGGAAGTGGATGTTCGTAATAATACGGGGTGTTCTGGAGAAAAGCAAAGGTGATATAGAAGTGGCAATGATGTTTGCGACACCGTTACATTCCAAAAGCCAAAGTGTTTTAAGAAGGTTCGGTTAACTTGGCTTCATGAGTTTTAGTCAAAAGTCGGGTCATAGTCGCAGCCAGAGAGAGAGAGAGAAGAAACACTCAGCGTGCACTCTAACCTAAATCAGAATGGTTAATCATTTTATCTAATCTGGATGGCTCCCACTGTTTCCTCGAATTCTCCTCCAAACCTGAAAGGAGAATTAGTCGGAATCACCTGAGGAGTAATCCTACTCATCAGTGGGAATCGGGATCCAACTATCATCGCATGATAACTTGATGGAAGCCACTCAAGTCACCACACTCCAGAAGGTATGCGCAAACCTGGCAAGTTTCCTGTATGTTTGAAACTCCTGATATGATTTTTACCCCAAGCGGCTTATGACCTTGACAGAGGTCAACATATCATAAGTCGCAAGTCAAGTTCAACCTGTCATTGTCCTGGATTAACTTAGACCCACCCGCACGAGCCCTTGACAGAGGTCAGCATGACCGTGCGACTGTCCTAAATAATCGCATATCTATGCAACAAACAAGCATTACCCAGCTATCAAGCACTGTGCCTTAACAGAGGTCAACATACACAGCATGAATACTAAGTAATACCTGTAAGAAATGACGGAGGGCTATGACTGGTTTTTGGCGAAAAAGCTTTAACGTAATGAACTTGATATCGTTGAAGTAATCCAAGTGGTTTTATAAATATATAGTGGCGAAAACTTTTGCTAAAGAGGTCACTCCCGGTGAAGGGATCTCGGCTCTTTCCCCGTCGAATGGGGTGCAGGATATCCCAAACTGAATACCACGATGCAAAGCAAAAATAATCGACAATAGTAAAGTTATTACGTTGACGCAAACTTTTACCTAAGGGGTCACTCCCAATGAAGGGATCTCGGCCCTTGCCTCGTCGAATGAGGTGCAGAATATTCCAAAATGAATACCACGGTGCAAAGCAAAAGAGAACGTCTGTAATGTCAGTTTTTAAAAGCTTGGTTCCAACAACATCATATATAGGTTTGTTTTATCCTTGCATTGATAAGAATCAATGCAGTCCCATCAATTAATCACACCAGAAAAGAACGAAAATAAAATGTACGGATATGCCATCCGCATTCGCCACTGGGTCCCGTCATCACCCGTTAGGTTACTTAACTAACGACAGAGCGGGGACTGGGCTAGCACGGGTGCAAAACATATACAACATCTATTAGTATATATAAATATATATATAACATTCGTCCTAGGCATGATATAAGCAACATCACAGAAACAACACAGAAAGGTGGATAATCTGGAGCCCCGGGTTTCACTTGAGCCGCAAGTGAGACCCGACGTTCCCTGTCGTGTGGATAGCCTGTGCAATGAAACCTAGACCTCTACGAGCGCAGCAAGTTACCCGCCAAAACCAGAAGTGATGCAGCCCCCTTCAGCAATGTGAATGGACCACCCAGCACTTCACGGAATTCGGTAACTTGAGCACCCCTCCTGGGTTAACCTATACCCCCTACGAGTGCGGCGAATAGCCCACCAATTCTAGAGTAAGGTCCCCTCCATCTGAATGCCTTGAGATGCGGACTAGTTGCCCTCTAGAACCCGGCTATTCGTGCACTCCACCTCGGGGTAATCCTAGTACAGAAAATAAAATAATATACAAGGGTGACATCGACCTCAGCCCGGTCGTGCCCCAAAAGAATAATATACAAACTGGCAGTGACGGCAGTCCACATATCGGACGCTCTCCCCGCAATATCAAATGTACAAATGAAATCAAACTGTACTAATATTGCACCATAGCTATCCACCACGACGATCCAACCAACTTCACAGCACATTACAGAACATCAACGTGAATGTCACGTTCGCAAACCCGTCTAAAAGACATATAGCAATTAGACGATTTTACCGATCAAAAGACATTCACGATCGCAGATAGAAATGTAAGTACTGATAAACGCACACTTAAATATCGATCGACAAAATTCCAAATTGGCCCCAATAGCAAAACAATACTTCACTGAAACTTGGGCCTAAATAGAATATCACAAAAATCACAATTTTACATCAGGAGGCTACAGTAAAAATTTGGAAGCCCGTCGCTACTAAATGGCCACGGAATCGCCGCCAATAGGGGGTTAGTACGGCGGATCCGTGGCACTTTAGTGGCATCACGGGCTCAAATTTTTTGTGTAGCCTTATATTTGCCTGCACGGATTTTTAAGATGCCTGAAATAATTTTTTGACCACATTTGAAAATCGACAGCAAACACAAAAATGAAATCGTGATTTTGGTAAATTCCGTTGATCGATCTTTTAAGCAAGTTTAAACAAGCTAGTAAGTGGTTTAAAGGGTGGTTCTGATACCATGAAGGGTCCCGGCAGCGCCCCGGCCATCAAAACCCGGCCAAAATGCGGAACAAAAAATTTCTAAACCGGCGCTACCGTTACCCGAATCCCGGATCTACCTTTAACCCTAAACTAGCAATCTAAACTAAGAGTTAGAATTATTATACCGAGTTGATCCGTGTCCTTCGGTCTTCATTCCAAGCTCCTAGCGGTGAAGGGTTCCTAGGCACCCCAAGGAGGTCTCATAAGGCATCAACCATGCCAATTTCAAAAATTACGGTGCCGAGAAACCCTAGTGTATGGATCGTTGACTAGAATTCTAGGCGAAAAGAAACTAGTTAACAACTTAACTAAAGTTTAAACGGAAATACAACCTTTGTAGATCCGGTGCTCCACCTCCATAGCTCTGCAACGAAGTCCCCTCGCTGTCCAAATGAATTCCCGGGCTCTAGCGTCGGCTTCGTCGGAGAAATGGCGAGCTAGGTCGTCGATGTCCATGCCAAAGATGATCTACGTCGAGGCATCGCTAGATCAAGCTCCACCTTCACCAAGCCTTGAAAACTTGTGAAGGAAACACACTCTACTACTTGGCAAGAGGTAGAGGATGAAGAAATAGGAAGTGGGTTCACTTTAGAATTGGATTTCTCACTCTTTTTCTCACTTTGCCATTAAAGCTTTCAAGCTTTTTCTTGAAGTGAAGAAGAAGAAGAAGATGAAGAATATGATAAGTGTTAGAATAATTGAAAAAGAAAATTATTCTTATCATATTCTTAACCTTAGTTAAGTGTAGAGAATAGACCATGGTTAGTAATGATGGTTAGGGTTAAGCAAGAGACAAGAATGGTGGACTAGGTCAAAGCTTCATGAAGCTTCAACAAAACAACAATAAAAGCCACCATTCTTTTCATATTATTTCCAAAATGAATAAAATGAATAAATGAAAAAATATGTAATAGATAAGCAAAACCCTAATCATTAGTTTAACCATGGTTTAATTCTTTACACTTAACCAAGTAAACATGTATCATCAAATATGATACAAGCATGTGCCAAAAATCATATCACATATATAATGCGCACATCCGAGCGAGAAAATCCATTTAAAGTGAACCGATACTAGTTAATGCAAAATAATATATCAAATATATAATTATACATTAAATCATTAAATCAACACTTGATTTAACGACCCGGTCATATCGCATATAACCGACTAGTATACAATGTATCGGCTTATCGAATCAATCCTTGATTCGATAACTAGGTTATATCGCATACAACCAATCGATACATTCATCGCGAGAATGAAATACGGTATCACATACACGCATTATTCTCGGTCTCGCACATATCTCATATGAGCTCCTATTTCGTTTCGCTTGAGCCAGGAAACCTCTGTGTAGGACTCTAAAGACTCGTCAATACGCCGGCAGCAGGTGATGATCATATCAAACACCCACAAGCCGCAAGCGGTCTGCTAAACGTAACGGCCACCCGGGTATTGAGCGATCTGAAGATCTACGAGCAAGCCCGCTCACACTCCAGTGAATCCAACCAGTAACACTACCGTACAGTCCGGTCTGATCGTCTGATATGTCGCATATCTCGCCTAGGGGTGGTAAACGTCAGACCCCAATAGCTTGATAAGTCGTGTCGATATGAGGTCTATAACAGTTCGAGAAACTACTGGTAACACTTACCAGTAAATCTCAGCAACCCTGGCCAGGGATTTCCGGTTATAGCCAATCGAACACAGCGCAACATCAACTCCCTATACCGGGAGACACGAATCCCCTCCTATCGCTCATTGCCTCCATGTGACTCGGGACTGTACCTAAAAACCACCGTTTTGCACGCCCTCTTGGACGTGGTAAGATGGAAATCAAACCACAGTGGGAACCACACAAGACTCTATGACGATCTCGGGTCAACAGACTACTCTGTACCAGTGTCACCAGAGAACTGCCATCTGACATAAGATATAATACCATCTGGGAGTTCTCGGCGAGTCCGTCCAGTGTACCCAGTCTCCACTGAGCACCCGTATATCATCTCCGATGTCAAACACTAATGGATATGGTATCATCCATCGCCCATCTGTATGGGTCGAGAAGGTATACGCTAGTCTACTCTGGTATATCGATGCCCCGTCTCGATACACCCACGACTAGGGACTTTGAAGGATGTACTTATGGACTACCATGTCCCCACTAGTATGATCCGCATCATAGTCCAGGTAGTCAAGTACTCATCCTAAGGGCTTTACCAACATGTAACAGAAAGACAATCAGCATACACGTTAAGGTAAAGATCAACCAGATAGCATACTATCATGTCGAGCAAGAAAGTCCTCCCTATATACGTCCTAGCATCCACTACAATATACATCATATGTACAGTAATGGCCTCTAGGGCATACATATAACTAACAATCTCCCACTTGCACTAGGGCCATCTGTAGCAGTGGTTGTAGTATCTCATACTCAACCATCCCATAAAAGTCTCTCTCTGGGAAAAGGACTTTGTGAGTGGATCCGCCGTGTTGTTCTCTGAGTCTACTCTCCAAACCTCGATCTCCTTGGACATCAGCCATTTCCATGATCAGGTGATACTGCCTTAGAATATGTCTGGATCACTGATGGGACCGGCATTCCTTGGCATAAGCCACAACTCCATTGTCTCACAATGGTAGGAACATAGTTCATCTTATGAACCAATATACACCCAAACAGCCTCTTTGGTAGCATCTTAAGTAGCGATGTATCCTGCCTTTATCTTCTAGTATGCCACGGTATTTAGCTTGGAACTCTTCCAACATACCGTCCCTTTACTGAGGGTAAAGACAATGCCTGTGACCGACATTCAGTCGTCCTTATCACCCTGGAACCCTTCCAGTGATTCTCCCCAGGATCGGTCGATACCATCTCACTACAACTAGTGAGAATCCTAACATCCAATTAGATCTATCTCATAGATCCAAAATCCAGGATTTAGTTGGTATCACTTTGATCCTATTATGGAGAATTCTTGTGATAACCGGAGATTGACCGAGCGTAGCATAGGAAACTCCTTCCCTATCAAGAGTATGTCATCCACGTACTCTACGAGGATCGTCACCATACTCCCTACTACCTTTTTGTTTATACAAGGTTCATCTACCATTTTGATGATGTCAAACTCTTTGACTACCACATCAAAACAGATGTTCCAACTCCGCGATGCCTGCTTTATCCTATAAAGCATCTTGCACACGTTTCCGCTGCTCCCACTGTCTACGAGGCCCTCTGGCTGTGTACTTATAGACGCTCTCTTCTAAAACATCATTTAGAAAAGCTGTCAAGACACCCAACCACCAGATATCGTAGTCATGGTACGTAGCCGTGGCAAGTAGGATCTGGATGGACTTAAGCATAGATACTGGAAAAAGGTTACATCATTATCCACGCCTGGTCAATGACGAAAACCTTTAACAAGTCTAGCTTTGAAAGTCTCAACTTTTCCATCTACACCAAGTAATCTGCTCCGCCCCGATATACCATCGTGCTATGGTGTATACAGAGGAGTAATGCTGAGAGAGAATCTCATTCTCCTTTAGAATAGTCCTGGATTTCCGTGCGCAAGTATTCTCCTCCTTGATCTCATCAAAGGACATAATACTTATACCCGTATTTTGGTTCTCTACTTCTAACTTATATTCTGTGAATATCTCAAAAGGTTCGGACTTGTGTTTCAACAGGAACATATGTCTGAATCTTGAGAGATCATCAGAGAATATAACGAAGTACAAAGAACCAGTCCTGGCATATGTAGACAGGGGACCTACATACATCAACATGTATCATCCCAAGAGTTCACTAACTCTTTCTCTGTTTCCAATAAACAGAGCTAAGGTCATTTTATCTCTGTGACATGACTAGCAAGTTTCATAAGATGTAAATTCAAACTGATTTAAATATGCATCTAATATGTAACTTAAGCTAGTCGGGTCGCATTGATATGACCTAGTCTACATTGCCTCAAGAAGGATTCGTTCATTTCTGAACTCTTCCTCTTTTGTGTGTTCCGTATACTAAGAACTGTAGTTTGATTTAGAACATTAATGCTTTTAGATAACGTGCCTGAACCGATCAACTTTTGATATAGGAAATGTTCAAAACATTATCCAACAATACAAAATTTTATCATTTCTTTACTAATAAAGAGACTGATATGATTTTGTATATCAGGTTTGGTATCTAATAACATTCGTTCAGAATCAATGTATTGGTAATACAGGGTGACAGTGACCAACAGACTTGGCTGCAACACTTGCCCCATTTTCTGCCTCATGAAACTTATCACCCGTTCTCAGTTCTATACATTTCTGTAGCCCTATGTAACAGATTACATATCTGGGATCCTGATCTGGTATCACATACCCAGGACGTAAAGGATACTGAGAAACAGTTCTGTATAATGAACACACCCGAAGATGATGCATCAACATGCACTGTCTTCGTTTGGGCGGCATGGGAATTCTGGTAATCCCCAATTTCCTGCTCTGTCTTATAACAATTATAAGTTGGAGCGGGACCAACGTTCCCCAGCTCAGTATAACAAGCGGGTTCGGTCAATAATCCGTATTATTATCTTGATTAAGGCGTGATATGGTCGCTACCTGGAGAGAGAGAGAAGAAAACACTCAGCGTGCGCTCTTGCAAGAATAGATTGGTTATTATTTTATCTAATCAGTATGGCTCCCACTGCTTTTTATCAAATCTTCCTTCAAACCCTAAAAGGAAAGACTAGCCGGGATTAATTACACACTACAAGTTCGCCAATCTTTCAGCCAGGCCAGTGTCGGTACTTTGAGGGAGGTCCCCCGTGCTTTCGCACGAACCTAATTAATGTAAACCTCATTTTCCCAGAGGCGTAACCTCGTTAACACCTTTCTAGACACCTACTTGATCGGCTAATTGTAATGTATAAAACTCTCCCAGGAGTAACTCTTACTCGCAGCGGGTATCGGGATCCAACTATCTCATAGAAGGTATGCAATCTCATTGCAAATTTCAACACTTGAAATTCCCGATAATATTTTGCCCCTAGCGTCCTATGACCTTGACGGAGACCAAACAACCCATAGTCCGCTAGTCAAGTTCAACCCGTCATTTCCTGATTGAATTAAACCCACCCGCACGACCCTTGACGGAGGCCAAACAACGCCATACGAATACCCTAATCCAATCGCATCATATGCTAGCAGATAAGCACTAGTTAGCTACCGTACACTACGCCTTGACGGAGGCCAAACAACCGCAGCACGAATACTAACTAGTACGTATCTGAAATGACGGAGGGCTACGACAGGTTTTTCTGAAAACCTATTGCGTAATGAACTTGATATCGTTGTAGAATCAAATGAATTTTGAAATGGAGTGCTTTTGAGGCTTTTCTAGTTTTGCTAAAGGAGTCACTCCCGGTGAAGGGATCGTCGGTCCTTTCCTCGTCGAATGAGGTGCGGGATATATCATATATATCACTGTGCAAAGCAAAAACTCTTAAAAGCAATCAAAAGACAAACCGAGTGTGTAGCATCTGCCAGTTATTGCTAAAGGAGTCACTCCCGGTGAAGGGATCTCGGTCCTTTCCTCATCGAATAAGGTGCAGGATATATCACATATACCGCTGTGCAAAGCAAGAACTGTAGCTACCTGTTTTATTTTGAAATTCGATTCTACAACATCTTAGGTTTCTTTTATTTCATTAATCACATTAATGAAGTCCCATCATTTAAGTACCTAAACATCACAGATAAATACGACGTACACTTATGCCATCTGCATTCGCCTCGATGTCCCCTCGTGCACCGTTAGGTTAGGTAACTAACGACAGAGCGGGGCAGGGCTAGCGCGGGTGTAAAACATAAGTAACGCCTATATAATATATCATATATACTATATACTGTATCTATCACAGAACATCACATGATCACATCACAGATATCGCAGCAGAAGAATCATATGAAATATTGGATATACTAGGACGTCCGTGTTTTCAATACGAGCCAGTATAAAACACGGATTCCACGGTCGCGATGAATAGCCAAACCCACACTCCAAGACCCCTACGAGAGCGGCAAGCAACCCTACCAATTCTAGAGTTAGGAGACCCGGACTCGACTCCTCGAGTTGGTCCCCCACTGGACTCCAGAACCCGGTTACTTGTGCTCCCCTCCTTGGGTCTATCCTAGTGCGGAAAAGTAAATAATATACAAACGGTGACATCTTCCGCAACCTGGAAGTGCCCCAATAAAAGAATATTACATACAAGTTTTTACATGAATGAAAATGAAAAACAGTCATCTCACATAAAAACCCCCGGCTATTCAAACACGACGATCCAATATAACATATCCAGCAACACATAACATCACATGTCATCAACGTAAGTAAATATGCGCATACCAATTATCGTTGACATATAGCAACGAAACCGGCGATATCACATATTACACTTACGGTCACAGAAAAGAAAGTGTAAAACTACAACAGTTGGAATCCGCAACCACCTCAGACATCGCATGCCTGACCAAATGAATTCCTTAGACATCGCATGCCTAACAATTATAAACCCCGCATTTTAGTCTCATTATCGAAAACACTTTTCAATATCAAGTCGGGCAATTCAACAAGATTCCCGACATCCTGATCGAATGCTCGTCGCAAACTTTAGTAGGCGACCGCACCCCCGATGCTGTCGACGAAGTGCACTAAGGCGGAACACCGCTTCCGCGAGCAACCGAATGGATGCTTTCGGCGACGGGGTTCTCCTACAGTCACTTGGTCGGGGCTATGGAGTGAGGCTGTCTATTAAGTTTACTCGGCGAGTATCCGCGTACGCTACGTGATTGCGACAGACTTTTGATCACTTCAACATTCCGTGGCAACCGATCAAGTGAGACTAAATTGCTAGATTTACAACATTCATTCAGTTATCTCATAACTTTTGTGAATTCCAATTATTGTATCCCATTCCAGATAAATAGAAAATGTTAAACTTTCCGATCGAACAATCGAACACCCAAGTTTTCCCAATACAGATCAACACATGAAATAAGTCTAACAACATTCAGTTCGTGCCTCAGTACCAACGGTCCAGCCGTAGAAGGGTCAAGCCAACACCTCACATGTGGCACGCCGTACTGCCCCAAACCCTAAGGTTCAAAGGGCAGTTTAAGACGGTCACATAATCGAGTTAAAGTTTGTTGTCTTCTAGAGGGACCATCGCGTTACTTGCACTACTTAGAACGTCGTTAAACTACGGAAAAATCCAACACTTGGAAATTTCCCTGCAGGGGAAAAAGTGGGTATTTATATCCGGTCGAACTTTTTAACATATTCTAAAATTTATCCGGAAAACATATAGACAAAATTTGATAATCCGATCGAACATTCGAATCCCCAAAACAACTCAGAAAATAAAATTCTGGAAAAAATATTAAAAATTCCCAGGAAAACCAGAACTGAAAACTAAGAATTAAGGTGCAAATTTCGAAGCACAAAAAGACAAAGTTGCCGCGGAACCGCCGCATGAGCATGCTCATGCCGCGGATCCGCGGCGAAATTATGGAATTACGCGCTCGAATTTTGCAGTAATCCTTATATCTTCCTGCTGATTTTTCTGAATAATTTTAATCTGGAAAAAATCACGATTTTGAAAATTGTCCAGAGAGCTATTTTTGAGTTGGGTTTCGGGTTCGTTCAGGTTTCAAATTCCGTCTAGACTTCGCCTAAGGCTCTAGCTAGGCTCTGATACCACTGTAGGGTTCCTAGGCACCCCAAGAAGGTCTCACAAGGCATCAACCATGCCAATTTCAAAAATTACGGTGCCGAGAAACCCTAGTGTACGGATCGTTGGCTAGAATTCTAGGCGAAAAGAAACTAGTTAACAACTTAACTAAAGTTTAAACGGAAATACAACCTTTGTAGATCCGGTGCTCCACCTCCATAGCTCCCCAACGAAGTCCCCGCACTGTCCAAATGAATTCCCGGGCTCTAGCGTCGGCTTTGTCGGAGAAATGGCGAGCTAGGTCGTCGATGTCCATGCCAAAGATGATCTACGTCGAGGCATCGCTAGATCAAGCTCCACCTTCACCAAGCCTTGAAAACTTGTGAAGAAAACACACTCTACTACTTGGCAAGAGGTAGAGGATGAAGAAATAGGAAGTGGGTTCACTTTAGAATTGGATTTCTCACTCTTTTTCTCACTTTGCCATTAAAGCTTTCAAGCTTTTTCTTGAAGTGAAGAAGAAGAAGAAGATGAAGAATATGATAAGTGTTAGAATAATTGAAAAAGAAAATTATTCTTATCATATTCTTAACCTTAGTTAAGTGTAGAGAATAGACCATGGTTAGTAATGATGGTTAGGGTTAAGCAAGAGACAAGAATGATGGACTAGGTCAAAGCTTCATGAAGCTTCAACAAAACAACAATAAAAGCCACCATTCTTTTCATATTATTTCCAAAATGAATAAAATGAATAAATGAAAAAATATGTAATGGATAAGCAAAACCCTAATCATTAGTTTAACCATGGTTTAATTCTTTACACTTAACCAAGTAAACATGTATCATCAAATATGATACAAGCATGTGCCAAAAATCATATCACATATATAATGCGCACATCCGAGCGAGAAAATCCATTTAAAGTGAACCGATACTAGTTAATGCAAAGTAATATATCAAATATATAATTATACATTAAATCATTAAATCAACATTTGATTTAACGACCCGGTCATATCGCATATAACCGACTAGTATACAATGTATCGGCTTATCGAATCAATCCTTGATTCGATAACTAGGTTATATCGCATACAACCAATCGATACATTCATCGCGAGAATGAAATACGGTATCACATACACGCATTATTCTCGGTCCCGCACATATCTCATATGCGCTCCTATTTCGTTTCGCTTGAGCCAGGAAACCTCTGTGTAGGACTCTAAAGACTCGTCAATACGCCGGCAGCAGGTGATGATCATATCAAACACCCACAAGCCGCAAGCGGTCTGCTAAACGTAACGGCCACCCGGGTATTGAGCGATCTGAAGATCTACGAGCAAGCCCGCTCACACTCCAATGAATCCTACCAGTAACACTACCGTACAGTCCGGTCTGATCGTCTGATATGTCGCATATCTCGCCTAGGGGTGGTAAACGTCAGACCCCAATAGCTTGATAAGTCGTGTCGATATGAGGTCTATAACAGTTCGAGAAACTACTGGTAACACTTACCAGTAAATCTCAGCAACCCTGGCCAGGGATTTCCGGTTATAGCCAATCGAACACAGCGCAACATCAACTCCCTATACCGGGAGACACGAATCCCCTCCTATCGCTCATTGCCTCCATGTGACTCGGGACTGTACCCAAAAACCACCGTTTTGCACGCCCTCTTGGACGTGGTAAGATGGAAATCAAAGCACAGTGGGAACCACACAAGACTCTATGACGATCTCGGGTCAACAGACTACTCTGTACCAGTGTCACCAGAGAACTGCCATCTGACGTAAGATATAATACCATCTGGGAGTTCTCGGCGAGTCCGTCCAGTGTACCCAGTCTCCACTGAGCACCCGTATATCATCTCCGATGTCAAACACCAATGGATATGGGATCATCCATCGCCCATCTGTATGGGTCGAGAAGGTATACGCTAGTCTACTCTGGTATATCGATGCCCCGTCTCGATACACCCACGACTAGGGACTTTGAAGGATGTACTTATAGACTACCATGTCCCCACTAGTATGATCCGCATCATAGTCCAGGTAGTCAAGTACTCATCCTAAGGGCTTTACCAACATGTAACAGAGAGACAATCAGCATACACGTTAAGGTAAAGATCAACCAGATAGCATACTATCATGTCGAGCAAGAAAGTCCTCCCTATATACGTCCTAGCATCCACTACAATATACATCATATGTACAGTAATGGCCTCTAGGGTATACATATAACTAACAAGCGGTACCTCGATGAAGTTTGGTCGCCGGTCTTCCTCCATCTCCGATGATCCACCCGAGGGATGTAACTCCGGCTCTAGCTCCACTACATGATGTATATGGAGCAACTAGGGTCTTTAGGATGCTACCCTAGAGAGCCTAGGATATAGTGTGAATGTTTCTTAGTGTTAGCTATCTCAAAAACTTGAAGGTGGAAGAAAAAATGAAAGCCAGAGGAAGGTGAAGCTCATGGTGAAGGAGGAGCTCAAGAAGGAAAAAGCAATGAACAAAACCTTCATGCTTCAAAAATGAACTCTCTCTTGAAAAAGAAATTAGCACCATTGGTTTTGTTAAAGGCCTTTTTCCAATTTTAAATTCCTTCCATGCTTGAATAATGAACACAAATGAATTAACAATTCATTTGTGTGCACTATTGCAAGCATGGTTGTCACCATACCTCCTCATGCAATTTCCACCTCATTTACCATTTTAATAAAATGGTCAAATCAAGAAATAAGGTGGCACCTTCTAGAATGTTATCCGGTAAAAAATACGGATTACATTCTACTGTAAATATATCTGCATTCGTACCGAAATACGAATACCCAAAGAGATAGCATAACACAAAGAATATAATACTAGAATATACGTATCGAAATACATATACGTAAATTATTAAATCAATACCTGATTTAATAATCCGGCTCAATCCCGAGCCGGCTAGCATTATCAATTGTCCGATCGAAAGACCTGGTACAAAGTACACCAATCGATCGGAACCTTGCACGTATCCAATACGGCTACTACATCATTTCGCCAGAACCAGGGAAACCCTCTGTGTGGGACTCTAAAGACTCGTCAATACGCTGGCAGTGGGTTTAACTACAAGCACGTCAGCGGCACTAGCTGTACGTAACGGCTACCCAGGTATTGAGAGAAAGGGAGGCCGACGAGCAAACTCATGCAGAACCCCTACTGAGCCTGACAGTGACAATATACGTACAGTCCGGTCTGTTCGTCTAAGAGTATCGCATATCGAGTCTAAGGGGGTGGATAAAGTCAGACACATAACAACGCGACATTTAGTGTCGGTATGAAACCTATCACCACCTGAGAAACTATCGATCCTGAATCGATAGTTCTCGTCCACCGTGGCCACGGATTTATGGTGATGGCCATCCGTACACAACGCGACATCAACCCCCAATACCGGGAGAGACGAATCCTCGACGATCCGATCACTGCCTCCATGTGGCTCGGGACTGTACCCAACTAAAACCTGTTTGCACTACGCCTTTGAGCCGTGGTAGGGTAGTAATCAAAGCATAGTGGGAACTCACATGAGACAAATGACGATCTCAGGTCGACAGACTAACCAGTACACATGTCACCTGGGAACTCCTATCTGACAATAGGTATAATACCAACCAGCAGGTTCCCGGCGAGTCCGTCCAGTGTACTCATAACCCAATGAGCACCTGTATACTATCTTAGGTGAACAAACTAACACCAATATCTTGTGAGACCTGGCCACCGCCTCTCGTCGGGGTCTCGATCAGTATACACTAGTCTACACTGGAGTATCGATGCCCGGTCTCGATACTCCTACGACTAGGGACATTTAAGGATGTGCTTATAGACCCCAGCTCCCACATATATGATCGCCATCACAATGCCGGCAGTCAAGCAAGAATCCTATGGGCTCTATCAACAAGTATATGATAATAAAGACAAACCGGATAGCATACTATTATCTTGAGTAAGACTGCTTTATCGGTATAGGTCCTCACTCAATCATCATAATCACAAGTCCGCGACTATGATAATTGCCTTGAGGGCACTATAGCCAACAGCGTTGGGTGTAACGGATTCGGATGATGATGGATGAAGTCCCTGTGAATCTGACACGAGTGACACTGCTTTGCATATTCAAGGAAGTCCTGAATCATTGTGGGCCAATAGTAACCCATTCTCTTGATATTTAACTTCATCTTTGGCCCAGCTTGATGGGAACCACAGAGACCGTCATGAGTTTCTTGGACGACTCTCCTTGCCTCTTCTAGTCCCAGGCATCTCAACCATAGACAGTCTAATGATCTCTTATATAGAGTATCATTGACAAATGAGAAAGACAGAGCTCGTTTCATGAGCTGATGTCTTGAAGATGCGTTTTTGGGCACTCGATGGGATTTGAAGTAGTCTATGAAGACTTCTCTCCAATCCTTAGCCTTTTCTTCATCCTCTACTTGGAAGGCCGCTTGTTTGGTTGCTTCCTCTTCATCGGACAACTCAAGAGATATTTCTATTTGTGCGAGAATCCGGCGGCTTTGCACAATGATCCTTACGTCATCGAGGCTTTCGTCGGCCAGTTCTTTAGCGAGCTTGGCTAACGAATCTGCCTTGCTATTTTTCGTCCATAGTATGCTTTCCAGGATGTAGGAGGGGATTTGAGTCAGCAGTTGCCATACTCTTTCGCCATATTTTACCAACTCTGGCTTGCATGTCTGATAGTCGCCCTTTACTTGGCTAACGACCAGCTGGGAGTCTCCATATATGAAGAGGTTCTCGATTCCCATGTCAATGGCGATCTCGAGACCTTCGATTAGAGCCTCGTATTTAGCCTCGTTGTTCGTCCTTGGCTCTGTTAAGGAAAGGGTGAAACGCATTATCCCTCCTTGCGGAGTCACGAGGATAAGGCCCACCCCGACTTTGATTATGAGGGTATTTTGCTTTAGCTTCTTCATAGACGATGCTCCATCAAAATAAAGTTCCCATCGAGTATCACTCCCTTCTTTCTCCCCGTCGATTGTGTCAAATGAATATTCATCTGGCAATTCGCAATTTAAGGGAGAATCGGCTGGTATCGGATGCTCAGCGAGAAAGTCGGCGATGGCCTCGCCTTTTATTGCCTTGAGGGGTCGATATACTATCGAGAACTCCATCAAGAGGAGGGCCTATTTGGCAAGCCTTCCCTTTAGTATGGCTCTTGACATCAAATACTTGAGAGGATCCACTTTTGATATGAGATGGACCTCATGTGCCAATGCATAATGTCGAAGCTTCGTTATCGCGAAGATCAGTGCTAGGCAATGCTTTTCAATAGGGGAATAGTTGTTTTCTACTCCCAGAAGGACTCGACTCAAATAGTAGAGAGCTCTTTCCTTCCCCTGGTCATTCTCCTGTGCCCATAGCGTGCCTAAAGAACCTTCAAGAGCTGTTGTGTACAGGATGAGGGGCTTTCCCTTGACCGGAGCGGTCAGTACCGGCGGGTTCTGCAGGTATTGCTTGATTTTGTCCAACACACTTTGGCATTTACGATCCCAAACGAACGGTGTCCCCTTCTTCATTAGATGGCTGTAGGGGCGGCATTTTCCGGAAAGGTTAGCTATGAACCGTCGGATATACGTGAACTTTCCTTGGAGAGACCGCATTTATTTGAGAGTTCTTGGCATGGGCATTTCCATGATTGCCTTGATCTTCAATGGGTCTATTTCGATGCCTCGGTGTCGAATGATGAATCCTAGGAATTTTCCTGAGGATACTCCAAACGCGCATTTCATAGGATTCATCTTCAGGCTATACTTCCAAAGGTGCCGGAACACTATTTTCAAATGTTCCCAGTGCTCCTCGTACGATTTGCTTTTCACCACGAGATCGTCGATATAACATTCGACAATCTCGTATATGAGGTCATCAAATATCTTCGTCATGACCCTCTGGTAGGAAGCGCCAGCGTTCTTCAGACCGAAGGGCATCACTTTATAGCAAAATATGCCCAGCGGAGTCTGGAAGGTAGTATGCTTTCGGTTTTCGGGATGCATCTTTATTTGATTGTATCCTGAAGATCCATCCATGAAGGAGAAGACTTCATGAGTGGACGTGTTATCTATCATGAACTCGGTAACAGGTACTGGGAAGTCATTCTTCGGGCAAGCTTTGTTGAGATCCCGGAAGTCCACGCAGATGCGTACTGTCCCATTTTTCTTCATCACTGGGACGATGTTGGCGATCCAGTCAAGGTATTGAACTTCTTGGATGAAACCAGAATCAATTAGCTTCTTGACTTCGGCATTGATGCTCATCTCGTGTTTGAGCCACATTCTTCTGGGCGCCTGTTTCACTGGTTTGACGTCCGGCGATATAGCCAGTTTATGCACAGCTATTTCTGGATCTAGTCCCAGCATCTTGGAATAGTTCCATGCGAAGCAGTCTTTATACTGCATAAGCACTTCTTTTAGTGTAGTCACCTACACTTCGGACAGCAGCTCGCTAACGAACATTGGCCTTGGTTCATTTGCCGTCCCCAAGTCGATTTTCTTCAGATTGTCTGTTGTGGTGTGTATCCCGTCTTCCAGCTCTTTTGGTGCCGGTGGAAATTCTGAGATCACCTCGTCCTCATCTTCATTAGCAAAGCATTGGGAGAGGTCATCCACATTCTCATGCTCTCCCTCCTTTGAGAAGTGACGAGCATCCCGAAGCGTAATGTCAATATTACGGATCCACGCGTCCGTGATGACTACGAGTCGAACCCGGAGATAGTAATTTTGTCCCACGCTAGGTGTTGAACATTCATGCAAATCTCCTTCAATACTCTCACATTAAGAAGGTTGACGGAGGACCCGTTGTCAACCAGGATCTTTCCTATCTTGATGCCGTGGCAATACCCAGTGACAGGGGACGGTTGTGCTCACACGTTCCGAGGAGGAGATCTTCATCGCCGAATGTGATGTTAGCTGTGTGAACTTCTTCCAGCTCGTCTTTCATCTTTTCTTCTGCAAGGAACGCTTGGAACTGATTGGGCTCTTGTAACGCCTTGATCAGGGAATCTCGTGCCTCTTTAGACAGGAGAAGGGCACCCAAAATGCTCAATTGCAAGGGTATCTTCCTCAGGTGCACCAGGACATTGTAATCCACCTTGTTCTTCTTAGGCGGGTCCTTGGCTGTGAGCTCTTCTACGACTCTATCATCGAGGGTAATCTCCTCAGGGACTTTTTCTTTCCCCATGTCTCTTTTGCTCGAACCTTTGTTTGTAGGCCTGAGGTTCCTTTCAAGCAACATGCGGTTACGCAGCTGGATGATCTCACAGTTCTTCGTCTCTTCTTCTTTTCTGGAGATGGATTCCTTGAAGAGAGGGCCAAGGGCTATTTCTTCGTCAGAGTCGCTCGCGAAGGTAAGAACTTGAGATTTTCCTTTTGTCAAAATGGCATTAACCATATGACAGTTACCGGCTGTTCCTTTACGCTCATCTGTCGTGCTTCTCTGTTCCCGACGAGCTTTGCGCTTCATCCGCTTGAAGTGTTGTCGGTGGGCAACGTATCCCTGCCACCACTTCTTGAAGGCACTGCACTCTTTGGTGGGGTGCGTGACCCTCCGATAGTACAAGCAGTAGTTCGGATGTACATCCGTTTCGTCGGGGCATATACTCCCGGAAGTATTTTCTTTGAAAGGTGGCAGCTTCATTCGCACTGACAAAGCTTTGGCAAACTGCTTCCTTATCTTGATTCTGCTCTTGCTGGTAGCAGGGGTGCTTCAATCCGGTTGAGGTACTTTATGGCTTCTTATTACTGGAGCTTCTTCAACCTGACACCGACGCTTGGCCTTTTTGTATATGGCCGCTTCACGTTCTCGATCAGCTTTGCTCTTTTGAAGAGCTTTGCTCAGCAGCCTGTCGATCAGGTCGTCTGACGGTTCCAGGGATTTTGGCTCTGGTTCTGCTCCCAGTTTCTCTACGTCAGGAGCTTCTTTTCCGTTTACCGACGAGTGAGAGATCATGTGGCAACTCGCCCCGTAATGCTCGGGTTCTTCTGACGAGCCGTCTCCTTCATCAATGTCACTGTCTCCATTCTCAAGAATATGCTTGAGGAACTCTTCCAATGTGACAGGGGTCCGCGCCTTTTGGTTGTATTCCTCCAGTGCGTCGATGCATTTTTGCAGACCCATACGATTGTCGTCAAGCTGCACAGGCTTCTTGGTCCTCTTTTTTTCTTTGAAGACTTCGAAAGCTTGGCCTGGAGGTTTTTCCCATTGTTACCAACTTTCGGCGTCGGGCGCGGTTTCAGCATCCCGTCAATAATCTCGGGCTCCAGCGGGCTTTTCTATTTGATGGCTGGACACGCTTGAAGATTCTTCAGCATTCTTTTAGTTTTAGCCGAGAGGACAACTTCCCACGGAGCTTCTTCTATAAATGAGCATGATGCCCCCGGCGTATCCACCTTTTTAGGAGCATGCTGCTGTGGCGGGTTTACCTTCCAGTTTTTGGACAACGCGAACTTGTCATGTTGGTACTGGTCTTTAACCCAGTTTTTGAATACATAGCAATCTTCGATTGGGTGGCCCACTATTCAGTAGTAGGGGAAGTAATTGGGATTGTTGACGTCGCCAGGTTGCAGTGGGCGTCTCGGATCCGGCAGAGTGATGAGCCTGTTGCGCACCGCCAGTTCGAATAATCTCCTTGTTTTATCCCGGGGGAACGAGTAAAGACGTCTCAACTTTTCTTCGAGGGATCTTGGTTTGCTGTTTTGGCGAGCCATCGGTTTTAGGTCACTCGGTTGTTGCTGAGCGTTGGCGACGAAGGTCGCTTTCCCATTTCCCTTTTCATTCCGAAGATCTGTCTTTGAAGAGGACGGCCTATGGCCCATCTGGTCCATTTGGGACAGTTTGTCAATCAAGTCCTGGAAGGTAGTCGGCTTGAAGAACATCATAAACTGGGATATAGTTGCCTGAGGATCAAGGGTTCCTACGAACATACCCACAGCAGGAGCTTCTTCTATGTGCTGTTCGCATTTTGACCATAGGTTACGCCACTGAATTGCGTATTGAACCCAGGTCTCTCTTGGCTTCACCCTGGCATTGATCAATGCCGTGATTGGTGTAAGTCCATGCTACCTCTCCCGATACTTTCGGGCATGCGGAATTTGGTGAAAAATAATTTTCTAGAGGCGGTAACATGGACTCAAAACCGGATCTTTGTTAAACATCTAACTAACAACCTAACTATGAGTTGTTAACTACTCGGTTAGGGGGTTATACCTTTCTTTCTTGAACTCCTTCGTCTTCAAACCTCGATGGTGTACGGATCGGCTTCACCCCGTCGTCTCCTTGCGCCGAAGATCGATCCACCCGAAAGCTTCTACCTTTGGCTTCTTCTTCGAACTTTGAAGAAACTAGTTCACTCGGTTTTCTAGACCTTGTGAACTAGAGTGAGTAGAGGAGAGTGTGTTGAGATTTTTCTCTATGGTTCTTGCTTCTCAGCACATGAGACAAGTGAACCATAGACTAGAGAGAGGGAGAGCAAGAGGAAGAAGATGAGAGCTCAAGAACAAGAGAGAGAATGAAAATGATAGAATGAGAAAGACTTTTCTCTCTTGGCTCTCATAATCCAAAACCATCATAACAAAACATAGCAATCAAGTATTATGTGATGGTTTAATCTATAATAGCCATATCATTTCATGCACTCATTTTTCACAAGAGAACAAGCAAGCAAAAAGTCTTTGCCATGAAATGATAGCCATTGTCATCATGATGGTCAACTAGTCCAACCTAGTCAACCGGTCAACATAGTCAATAAGTCAACAAAGTCAACCCCTCAACAACCATGTCACCATAATACTTAATTAATATTATTGTTAATCATATATCATATTCTCATTAGGGTTTAGCAAGAAGTCAATGGTCAACAATCAACAACCCTAATGAGAATTCTCTGCCTCTGTCTCTCCGTCAACTGTGCATACACACCCGCATCCGCGTTCCGAGGAACACGAATACATACCAGATAAAATCAATCCCAAAACGTACACTAGGATCTGGCTTAAACCAAAGCCCGCTAGTGTTAACTGTCCGGACACTGTACGTGCACAAGTGCACGGATGTGTCCGAACCCTATCGCAAAACCATGCGGCCTGTCGCAAAACCATGCGACCTCTACTCTTTTGCCTAAAGGCGAATAGCTTTCTGTGTGGGACTCTAAAGACTCGACACTACGCTGGCAGTGGGTTTAACCACAGACCGCAAGCGGCACTAGCTGTGCGTAACGATCCCCAGGTAGATGCCGACAAGAAAACTGACGAGGTGAAACCCATCTGAACTCCTACTGAGCCTGAATGTGACAGTCTCCGTACAGTCCGGTCTGTTCGTCTGATACATCGCATGGCGGGCCTAGGGGGGCGGTAAACGTCAGTCTCCTAATAGCGGTACAAGTCGTGTCGGAGTGAAGCCTAAAACACCCTGAGATAACACTGGAAGCCTACCAGTATATCTCGCTTACCCTGGCCAGGGACTACTCGTGTAATGGCTCTCCTAGACACAGCGCGATGTCAACCCCCAATACCGGGAGAGACGAATCCTATCTAACCGTCACTGCCTCCAAGTGCTTCGGGACTGCACCCAACTACTACCTGTTTGCACGACTCCTTTGAGCCGTGGTAGGGTAGTAATCAAAGTACAGTGGGAACACATTAGAGGCGAAGTGACAGTATCAAGTCAGCGGACTAAGCTGTACTCATGTCACCTGGGAACTGATAACTGACAATAGGTATAATACCAACCGGTCAGTTCCCGACGAGTCCTGTCCAGTGTACTCGTAACCCAATGAGCACCCGCATACTATCCTCCAGTACGACTTACTGATGGCTGTGGGACAGACCATCTCCCACACTGGGATGAGAAGCGCATACGCTAGTCTACTCCGAAGTATCGATGCCCTGTCTCGATAGTCCTGCGACTAGGGACCTGCATAAGGATGTGCTTATAGATTATCCAGCCCCCACTAGTGTGACTGCCATCACAACGCTGGTAATCAAGCAAAGATCCTAAGGGCTCCACTAATGTGTATAGGTGATATACTAAAATAAACACATGTACACATTGAAGTAGAAACAAACCAAGTAGCATACTACTATTTTGAGCAAGATTGTATATACAAGGTGAATATCCCAAGTGTAACGTTTTGAAAATCGTTTCGGTGAAATTTCGAAAAAATCGGTAAAATAAGGGGGTTTTCTGTAAAAAGTCAAAATACAAATATCTTATTATAAAAATTAAATAAACATATTCTAGCTATGTAATTGCTATTATTTGGTGTTTATTGAGCCGCTGGTGAAATTTCAAATTTTCTGAAAAAAAATATTATTTTATTATTATTTTAAGCCGTCACTAATACATTTAATTAAGGAAAATTACAAATTGGAATGAGTTGAAACAAATTTTGTGCATCATAAAACATTAAATAAAATTTTATCATGTGGTTTTTGGAACGAAATTATTTGCCAAAACGGTTTAGAAATTATTGAAGAAAAATGGCTTTTTTTTTAGCGTAAATGGATATTTGGGGTATTGTATTTATCATTTTTCATCACCCCACACCCGTACCCACACCCACACACCCCCATTCACATCTCCCCTTGGCTGAATTCAGCAGCCCCCATCTTTGTCCCCACTTGAATTTCAAAGGAAAAGAAATGAAAGAAAAGAAAAGAAAATGGATAAATTAGTTAGACTTTTGACTTTGGTTGGACTTTGACTTTCTCCCTCCACTTTCTCTACCTCCCTCTCTCTCCTCTCCCCCTCCCATAGCCGAACCCCTCTCCTACAACAGCAGCCCCCCCCCATTTCCCTTCTCTTTTCTCTTCAAAACTTCATGAAAAATTTCCTCAAAATCCATCAAAAAAATCCCAAAACCCAAATCCGACTCCTACCCATTTTAGCTTAGCCCGTATAGCATGGATCTTTGTGAAAAGAGAGCATTTTGGGAGGCCATGGGTGCTTGTGGATCTTCAAATGTTTTTGGGTATAATTCTAAACATTTTTGCTTAATTTGTTACTAATTTCTTAAAGCTAATTTAATTAAGTGTTAATTTGGTTTATGTGAGTTTAATTGCATGATTAAAAATTTCAAGTTAGGGTTTGTTGTGGAAATGAGTTGTGTTTGATTATGCATGGTTTAGTGATGTGGATTAACATATTTAGTTTTGTAGAAAACTAATCTAGTTGTTAATTACAAGTTGTTACTTGAAAAATGTCCAAATTAAGTTTTTTGTTGCAAACTAGGTTTTTTGATTTAATTCGAAATATGAGATTAAAAATATGGTTAGGGTTTTTATCGTATTATTAACTTTATTAAGTGTAGTTTAATGCTTTAGAGTATGGAAATCCAACCTAAATTGTAGTTTGTGCATTTTTGCTATGAAATTGTTAAAAAGGGTATTTTGTAAACTAGAATATTAGGGTTTTTGGAATTTAATGAGATTAAATTCCGGAAATTGTTTCTATGACTTATTTAAGATATTTAATAAGTATATTGGCCTCTACATTCATTTAAACATCATGTTTTGTACAAAAACGGCGAATTGTGCTTGCTAGATTTACGGAAAAATGACTTTTTAAGTGAAATTGGGGTTTTTGTGAGTTTTAACCTAGTTTATATTAAAATTAGTGTTCGTGAATATGCAAATGAGTGTGATTGGATTTTTCTCGATGGTTTGGCGTTTGTACGCCGACATCGAGGGTTTTTGGGTCGATTTGTGAAGCAACCATAGGTTTTGACCTATGTGAGATTCGTGCGTCGTTTTGGTCATGAGTCGGATTTTAATGCGATACGGTGCGTTATGATATGTAGGTACCCTATGTGGACTTCGAGACGACAAGCAAGCGCGTGGCGGCGTCGGCACCGGCAAGCGAGGACCAGGTGAGTAGATTTATATCTACGGGGAGAAGTCGGGTGGATGGCGTATAGCACCCCCGCAGTTCGTGGTGATGTATACGAATACGTATGCACACACATATATATATTGTTTCAGTATATTGATGATAATATGGATATTTGGTGTTCTTGGATGATTAAGTGTCCCGAAACCCTAGAGTAGTGGTCGCACTACACATGCACACACCAACCCATACTTGCATACTTTCTTCTTTCATTTATGCTTATACGGGATATATAGTTATGTGTTCACATGGGTATGTGACTATGGGTTCACATACGAATTTGAGGCTTGGGTTTGAGATGAGTCGATGAGATTTGTATTGAGCTTGTGACTTCGGTGATATGGCAGGATTCGTATTTGAGATACGACATGACGTTGTAGCGGGTCCTTGACGTAGTGTTTCACACATGTCCATGCATACTTAGGCGGTTTCAGTATGGTACTAGACGTAGATCAGTACCCAGATCATGATATTTGATAAAGAGGATACCAGGTGAATAGTATGATGAATGTGATATTGACCCGTACCCAGATTTGGGGATGCCGTACGACGGATTTACGTACGAGCTATATTTTGATGATTGATCCGCACTCTTGACTTGGGATGTCTGGTTATGGATATGATATTATTGAGGCGGGATCACCGACTATACATATACAGGTAGGTATATGTATCGACTCAGATGATAGGCGGTTTCCTTACCTGTAGTTCAGTTTGTTAGTTCAGCCGTATAGTTTAGTGTAGTTGTTAGATTAAATTAGACTCTTACCTATTTCAAAACTAACGAATCGTGGGTATTTTAAAAGACAGCCCAAGGGATCCTACGGATATTTCAAAAGACGTATCTTTTCATAAAAACACCGTGGCCCCTATTTTCAAAACCCCATGATTCGTGTTATTTCAAAAGGCACCATTTGTAGGACTTATATTAGATTAATGCAGATTAGTTATGGTTGCGTCTAGTATTCAGCTCCCGCTCCTTATTGTGGTTCGCTTTGCATCGCATGCTTATATTATGTTTCATACTCCATTATTGATATCATGCTGTTAGGACACCAGCACTATTACCGATGATGCGTATGTACCACGTACACTTACTTGCCGGCTCACACACATCTTCATCGGTAATTGCCATGTCACGTACACCTTAGAAAATATTATTGCTTGACATAGCATGTTAACTAATAGTTTAGACATTGTAGTTATTACCTGCTACTTCATGCATACTGTTATTCATTGTTATGCCGCATTCATGGATTCTCATGCATATATTCACTATTTTACGTGTTATTGAGGTTTCGGATTCGGATTTCCATGAGATTTTCTGGATTTGGTGGAAAACCGCAAAATATAAATAAACCTTTTCTCTCTTTTAAAATAAAAAGTGCGGTTTTCCCATGATGTATGAGTCGTCCACCATAAGTTTGCTGATGGATTTCGAGACCCGATTCGAGGAGACGGATGAACCGTTTCGGGTACATGGTGGACCCGGTAAGGTACCCCGGGGCAAGAAGCGCGTGATGATGACGATGTGAGCCTGGCAGGGGAGCACTACCTACCGGTGATATTACCCGACGCGTCGGATATCCGGAGGATACCGTCGTGGTCTTGAGATGGATGGTAGGGGCCGGTCTGGACTGACGGCGCCCTAGATATTGTGATTGAGACTTGAGGTACATAGATTGTGACACAGAGATATCGAGGTATTTGGACACTTGTTTTTGTGTCGATGCTGGGCACTGTTTTATGCTGATTTCATATATGGTACCTCATTTCTTTTAAAATACAGAAATCTCACTGATTTATGAAACCAGTTTTATTCAGTACATGCATTCTGTTTCATGCATTCATACATCATCCATATGATATATTGCTACCTGAGGCACTGACACGGGCACATGAGATCACACTCGGTTAGATATTACCTTAGCCATTGTTATAGGCTGCATGTTTTACATATATTTGAGGTTATATTATGATCATTGACCCAGGTTGCGTTATTTATGCGATTTCCTTCCGTAGATGTTTTTCTATTCATGAGTTGGCAACTCACCCCCGTTGTGCCCCAGTTTCTTGCAGGTTTGCCGTACAGGTTTCTTTACGTCTTTACGGGCATAGTTTCCATTTCCGGGTGGCTTGCTAGTAGGTGGGTTATTTGTATCTTACCCATCATTATATCTTGTATATTATTATTCAGTTGTATCTAGAAGTTCCATCAACCAAACATGTATTTATTGAGATAGAGACCAGTGCTGTTTATTCTTTCGACCTTAGAGTCGCTCGTTATATTTCTGGTGGTTTTGAGTTTCCTTTTGAGTTTTGATCCTCGCCGTGGGCGTTGTATATTATATTGCTTGTGTGGTTGTGACCGTCGATTGACGAAGAGCTATCTCCCGCTTGGGGATGCCTTTTTTTTATTTCGTATACCATTCATGTTGTATCCCGTTTGGGGGCCAGTATTTACAAAGGAGACTCTGCCGAAATTTTCAGTAAATTTTTGATGTTTTAAAAACCGCATAATTCGGCTTATGCTATTGAAACTACTTGCTTTAAGTTGGTTTTTCCTGCACTCTACTACTTTTCTTGGTTTGGATTTCTGGGTTTTCGGTTTACTTAGATTACGTACGCCTCGAGACGTTCGTAGTTTAAGTGACGGTCATGTTCCGTACTTTCGGATCGTGACACCAAGCTTCCATTAAGTAATATACAAACTAGTATGATACAGTAATGGCCTCTAGGGCATATACACTAATAATCTCCCACTTGCACTAAGGCCATGTACTAGCGTATCGAAGACCTATCATCTCGATCAGCCACTCGAACTGAGTCTGGGGCAAGGCCTTGGTGAATGGATCTGCAGTGTTATCTTCTGAAGCAACCCTCCGAACCTCGATCTCCTGGCGATCCACGATCTCCCTGATCAGGTGATACCGCCTCAAGATGTGTCTGGATCTCTGATGGGATCTGGGTTCCTTCGCTAAAGCTATAGCCCCGTTGTTGT
Source organism: Agapanthus africanus (assembly GCA_030015575.1). Taxonomy (NCBI): domain Eukaryota; kingdom Viridiplantae; phylum Streptophyta; class Magnoliopsida; order Asparagales; family Amaryllidaceae; genus Agapanthus; species Agapanthus africanus. The sequence goes on from JASDDO010000019.1 coordinate 290,142,417, forward strand.
CGCAATATAGAGGTATTGGATCAACAATGGACGGAACCACCTAAAGTTCTTTCAAGAACTTCCTCATCCAGACAGCTTCTTTTGCGGCATCAGATGCATGGATGTATTCTGCTTCCATCGTCGAGTCTGCAACGGTTTCCTGTTTGGAACTCTTCCAACACACCGCCCCTCCATTGAGGGTAAAGACAAAACCCGACATGGACTTGGAATCATCCTTGTCACTCTGGAAGCTGGAGTCAGCAAAGGCCTCGATCTGGAGGTCTTTTCCGCCATACACCAAGAACATCTCCTTAGTCCTTCTTAGGTACTTGAGAATGTTCTTTACCGCTATCCAGTGTTTCTCCCCAGGGTTTGACTGATACCGGCTTACCACACTCAGTGCATAAGCTACATCCGGTCTGGTACACAACATCACATACATTATAGAGCCTACCGCAGAAGTGTAGGGTATAATAGACATGCGATCCCTCTCCAAATCAGTCTTGGGAGACATCTCTTTAGAGAGGGCGATCCCGTGACAAGCCGGTAGGTTACCGCGCTTGGAATCTTCCATACTGAATCTTTTCAGTATGGTGTCGATGTATCTGGACTGTGAAAGTCCTAATATCCTCTTGGATCTATCACGATGGATCCGGATCCCCAGGATGTATGAGGCATCACCCAGGTCTTTCATGGAGAACCTGTGTGACAAGAACCCCTTGACAGATTGTAGCATAGGAATGTCATTTCCTATTAAGAGAATGTCATCCACGTATAAAACGAGGAATACTACAGTTCTTGCTACAAATCTACTATAGATGCATGGTTCATCTGGATTTTTGATAAAGCCAAATTCCTTGACCGTCTCATCAAAACAGATGTTCCAACTCCGCGATGCCTGCTTTAGTCCGTAAATGGACTTAAGCAACTTGCACACCTTTCCGCTGCTCCCACTCTGAATGAAACCCTCTGGCTGGTCCATATAGACACACTCCTCTAAATTTCCATTTAGAAAAGCGGTCTTTACGTCCATCTGCCAAATCTCATAATCGTGGAAAGCAGCAATGGCAAGAAGGACCCGAATAGATTTCAGCATAGCTACTGGAGAAAAGGTCTCGTCATAGTCCAAACCAGGTCTTTGACGAAAACCCTTTGCAACCAGTCTAGCTTTATAGGTCTCAACCTGTCCATCTACACCAATCTTCCTTTTGAAGATCCACTTGCATCCTACGGGTTTTACCCCGTCTGGAGCAATGTCCAACGTCCATACTTTGTTGGTGTACATGGACTCCATTTCGGTCAGCATTGCATCCAGCCATTTTACCGAGTCAACGCTCTGAACGGCCTGCTGGAAGCTAGTAGGCTCATCATAATCTATGATGCAATCCTCTCTATCCCCGTCTATGAGAAAACCGTAGTATCTCTCGGGCGGATGAGACTGCCTACTACTCCTGCGGAGCGGCGTAGGAATGTCCTGATCTTTCGAACCCTCTGGTTCTACTAAGCTTTCAGTAATAGCTCGTGGTTCTGGAATTTCTTCCAGTTCTATTGCGTTCCCACTTATCTGATTTTCCAAAAATTCAGTTTCCAAGAAGTGGGCATGACGAGAAACATAAATCTTTTGTTCCTCTTCGCAATAGAAGAAATATCCCTTGGAGTTCTTTGGATATCCCACGAACTTGCACTGTACTGAGCGTGCCTCGAGTTTGTCCGCATGATGCTTTTTAACAAAAGCTGGACATCCCCATGTCTTAATGTGATTAAGATGAGGCCTCTTCCCACACCACATCTCATATGGTGTAGTAGGCACAGTCTTAGTTGGAACTCGGTTCAAAAGGTATGCAGCTGATTCTAGCGCATACCCCCAGAATGATCGCGGTAACTCAGCGTTACTCATCATGGACCATACCATATCCAATAGGGTTCGGTTCCGTCTCTCCGATACACCGTTATGTTGCGGAGTGTATGGAGGAGTAAGCTGAGAGAGAATTCCGTTCTCTTTTAAATAGTCCAGGAACTCGGCACTCAAGTATTCACCACATCGATCCAATCTTAGAATCTTGATACTTTTGCCGGTTTGTTTTTCTACTTCATTCTTATATTCCTGGAATTTTCCAAAGGCTTCGGACTTATGTTTCATTAAGAAGACATAACCGTACCTTGAAAAGTCATCCGTAAAAGTAATGAAGTAAGAATAACCGCTTCGCGCATGTGTAGACGAGTCCCAAGAGCTCGCTCGCTCTTACTCCGTGTCCAGTGAACGGAGTCTTTGCCATCTTTCCTTTGAGACAGGATTGACAAGTGGCATACGATTGATATTCGAACGGATTCAAATATCCTTCTGTATGTAACTTCGTCAACCTTCTCTCATTGATGTGACCCAGTCTACAATGCCATAAGAAAGTCTGATTTATTTCCGGAGACTTTCTTTTGTGTGTATTCTGGACATTGAAAATCTGTGGTTGGTTTAATACGTATATACCATTGCTCAATGTACCTGACCCAATCAGAACTTGATTAAGGTGAATGTTTACAACATTGCTTATAAACGCAAATTCATAACCTTCTTTAGAAACCAAAGATACAGAAATGATATTACAAGTTGCATTGGGTACAAAAAAGCAATTACGCAAAACCAAAACATGTCTATCTGACATTCCCAGGTGATAGTCCCCCACGGCCTTAGCATCCATGCTAGCTCCGTTTGCAACTTTGAGGGTCATGTCACCTGCCTTCAAAACCCTACGGTTTCTCAATGCCTGCAAAGAATTACAGATATGAGATCCTGATCCGGTATCCAATACCCAGGAAGTAGAGTTTATTGATAGACAGTTTTCAATAACATACACACCTGAAGCTGAAGCCGCAACATGCTTCAGATCCCGTGTTCTGGCCTTCCAAGCCGTGCAATCATTCTTCCAGTGTCCCTTCTTATGACAATAGAAGCATTCTTCTTTATCCACAAGCTGCCCCGCTTTCTTTGTTGCTTTTGATTTTGCTTTTCCCTTCGTATCCAGTTTACTAACACCGCCCCTTGGTTTGGCGGGGGCTTTCTTCTTCTTTCCCTTGGCTTTCGCCTTGGACCTAGAAGAGGAAGATCCTCCTACAAACAAAGTGGATGTTTCCCTACCTTTCTGTAGGGTGCCCTCTGCACTCCTCAGCATGTTGAGGAGTTCTGAAAGTTCAACTTCTTTTTCTTGTAAGTTGAAGTTCAGGATAAACTGGACGTAAGTGGAAGGAAGAGACTGGAGAATCAAGTCTGTATAGAGCTCATTCTCCAACGTGGTCCCAAGGTTCGCGAGCTCTTCTATATAGCCAATCATCTTAAGCACGTGTTCCGCTACCGATGATCCGACGGCCAACCTTGCCGAAAATAACTTCTTCGACACTTCGTATCTTGCGATACGAGACTACTCTCCATACAGTTCTTTTGTATGGAGAAATATGGATTCGAGGTCCATATTCTCGTGCCTCCTCTGATGTTCATTGTCCATAGAGGCAAGCACGAGGCATTTGGCCTTCGCGCAATCGATCTCCCAAGTCTTACGGATTTCCTTATCTGCGACGCTGGAGGTGGGACCTGGGACAGGGGGAGCTTTGGTGGTAAGAAGATACCCCAGCTTGTCGAAAGTGATTGCCATTTTGACATTCCTGAGCCAATCTTTGTAGTTTGGCCCTGTCAGTATGTTTTTATCTAGAAGTAACTTAAGTCCAGTCATGTCGATTGGTCGCTGCAATTAGGAGAGAGAGAAGAAACACTCAGCATGATGCTCTTGCAAGTTTAGAGTGGTTTTTAGTTTGTCTAAACAGGATGGCTCCCACTGTTTCTCGAATCCCTCCTCAAACCAAAAATGAAGAATTAGTCAGGATCAATCTCACCGTACAATTCTTGCTTAACCGTTCAGCCAGGCTAGTGTCGGTACTTCGAGGGAGGTTTTCCAATACTTTCGCGAAGTTCCTTAATTTAAGAACCTCTTTTCCCTGGGGGCGTAGCCCCGCTAACACCTTTCTAGACACCTACTTGGTTTATAGCATTGATCGTTAAGTGAGAAATTTCCCGAGGAGTAGCATATACTCACAGTAGGATCGGGATCCAAATATCATCGCGTGACAAAACTGAAGGAATCCTACCAGAATCATCACACTCCAAATGGTATGCAACGCTAGCAAGTTTCAGTACTTATGAAACTCCCGATGTGGATTTTTTCCCCATGCTCTTATGACCTTGACTTTGGCCAACAAATCATAAGTCACATGTCAAGTTCTACCCGTCGTTCTCCAGGTTAATTTGAATCCACCCGTATCTACCCTTGACTTTGGCCAACAAGGCAGTACGACTGTTCCAAACCAACGCATCTATCTATGCTGCACATGAATACCCAATAGCTACCAATCACTATGCCTTGATTTTGGCCAACAAACATAGCTTGAATACTATTGACCATTCATGTGAAACGACGGAGGGCTACGAATGGTTTTGGCAAAACCGTGAACGTAGTGAACTTGATATAATCGATAGAACGAGATAGCTTTTAAAAGGAGTGGCTCAAGCTCCGCATTTAAAAGTTGGTTTTGAAAAGAACCGAGTGGTTTTTCGAAAATGTTCCAACGACTTTTACTTGGTTTATTTTCTTGCATTAGTTCTTTTAATGCGTGTTATTCTTGCATTAGTTCTTTTAATGCGTCCCATCATTTAATCCTACCATTGCAGAAAACAACCAAAATATGACGTACGCTTATGCCATTCGCATTCGCCACGGGGCCCCGTCATTACCCGTTAGGTTACTTAACTAACGACAGAGCGGGGGCTGGGCTAGCGCGGCTGTAAAACATAAGCAACGCCTAAATAATATCATATATAGATATACTGCAATGATAGCCATTTCAGATCACAGATGAACACATTGGATATACTAGGAACCCGCAATTCGTACGAGCCTGTAACGAAAAGCAGATTACACGGTCGCGGTGAATAGCCAATACCCCATCCAAGACCCCTACAGGTGCGGCAAACTACCCGCCAAGTACCCGAAGCGAAGCAACCTCCCTCAACTCCGTGAGTAGGCTACTCGGCACTTCGGCATACCCGGTAGTTTGTGCACCCCCTCCATGGGTCTATCCTAGGAGCAAAAACAGTAAAAAGAAATTATACAATGATGGCTACAACCCCGACCCGGTTGTGCGGCCATACAAATAATTATTACATCAATTTACAAATTTACATGAATTGAAAGAAAAAAAAACTCTCGTCTCACAACCTCCGGCTATTCACCCGCGACAATCCAATGAATTCATATACACAAACTAATAACATTACAGATCACAAATTTGTATAACTCCCACTAATCGACATATAGCGATTAGCAGACGTTCAATACAAATATCACATCACAGAAATAAACCCGTCAGCTTAAGTCATAAGAAACTCGATCAAAATACGGTTTTTAAAGCCCCAAAAACAAAATTTTCTTTCTGGAAAATCTGGGAAAAACATATACCAAAATTCCCAAAATACCCCACTGAATATACTGTAGCAAAGAAGATCCAGAGAAGAGCCAATACGGCCGCGGAACCGCGGCAATAGCAAGCTATTGCCGCGTTTCCGCGGCGCTTTGATGAGATCACAGGACCGTCTTTCTACAGTATACTCTAAAAACCCTGAGTCGATTTTTAAAGCATGATTTATTACTTTTACAGAACTTTGAAAATCGACAGCAAGTTAGATTTTTGGGTGTATTTCGTAACTTTTTCTCCGATCGAATTTCTAGTTACTATGCTAACATGTTAGATAGTGTTTAACTAGGCTCTGATACCACTGTAAGTCTATGCTACCTCTCCCGGTACTTTCGGGCATGCGGAATTTGGTGAAAAACAATTTTCTAGAGGCGGTAACATGGACTCAAAATCGGATCTTTGTTAAACATCTAACTAACAACCTAACTATGAGTTGTTAACTACTCGGTTAGGGGGTTATACCTTTCTTTCTTGAACTCCTTCGTCTTCAAACCTCGATGGTGTATGGATCAGCTTCACCCCGTCGTCTCCTTGCGCCGAAGATCGATCCACCCGAAAGCTTCTACCTTTGGCTTCTTCTTCGAACTTTGAAGAAATTAGTTCACTCGGTTTGCTAGACCTTGTGAACTAGAGTGAGTAGAGGAGAGTGTGTTGGGATTTTTCTCTATGGTTCTTGCTTCTCAACACATGAGACAAGTGAACCATAGACTAGAGAGAGGGAGAGCAAGAGGAAGAAGATGAGAGCTCAAGAACAAGAGAAAGAATGAAAATGATAGAATGAGAAAGACTTTTCTCTCTTGGCTCTCATAATCCAAAGCCATCATAACAAAACATAGCAATCAAGTATTATGTGATGGTTTAAGCTACAATAGCCATATCATTTCATGCACTCATTTTTCACAAGAGAACAAGCAAGCAAAAAGTCTTTGCCATGAAATGATAGCCATTGTCATCATGATGGTCAACTAGTCCAACCTAGTCAACCGGTCAACAAAGTCAACAAGTCAACAAAGTCAACCCCTCAACAACCATGTCACCATAATACTTAATTAATATTATTGTTAATCATATATCATATTCTCATTAGGGTTTAGCAAGAAGTCAATGGTCAACAGTCAACAGTCAACAACCCTAATGAGAATCCTCTGTCTCTGTCTCTCCGTCAACTGTGCATACACACCCGCATCCGCGTTCCGAGGAACACGAATACATACCAGATAAAATCAATCCCAAAACGTACACTAGGATCTGGCTTAAACCAAAGCCCGCTAGTGTTAACTGTCCGGACACTGTACGTGCACAAGTGCACGGATGTGTCCGAACCCTGTCGCAAAACCATGCGGCCTGTCGCAAAACCATGCGACCTCTACTCTTTTGCCTAAAGGCGAATAGCTTTCTGTGTGGGACTCTAAAGACTCGACACTACGCTGACAGTGGGTTTAACCACAGACCGCAAGCGGCACTAGCTGTGCGTAACGGTCCCCAGGTAGATGCCGACAAGAAGACTGACGAGGTGAAACCCATCTGAACTCCTACTGAGCCTGAATGTGACAGTCTTCGTACAGTCCGGTCTGTTCGTCTGATACATCGCATGGCGGGCCTAGGGGGGCGATAAACGTCAGTCCCCTAATAGCGGTACAAGTCGTGTCGGAGTGAAGCCCAAAACACCCTGAGATAACACTGGAAGCCTACCAGTATATCTCGCTTACCCTGGATAGGGACTACTCGTGTAATGGTTCTCCTAGACACAACGCGATGTCAACCCCCAATACCGGGAGAGACGAATCCTATCTAACCGTCACTGCCTCCAAGTGCTTCGGGACTGCACCCAACTACTACCTGTTTGCACGACTCCTTTGAGCCGTGGTAGGGTAGTAATCAAAGTACAGTGGGAACACACTCGAGGTGAAGTGACAGTGTCAAGTCAGCGGACTAAGCTGTACTCATGTCACCTGGGAACTGATAACTGACGATAGGTATAATACCAGCCGGTCAGTTCCCGATGAGTCCTGTCCAGTGTACTCGTAACCCAACGAGCACCCACATACTATCTCCAGTACGACGTACTGATGGCTGTGGGACAGACCATCTCCCACACTGGGATGAGAAGCGCATACGCTAGTCTACTCCGGAGTATCGATGCCCTGTCTCGATAGTCCTGCGACTAGGGACCTGCATAAGGATGTGCTTATAGATTACCCAGCCCCCACTAGTGTGACTGCCATCACAACGCTGGTAATCAAGGAAAGATCCTAAGGGCTCCACTAATGTGTATAGGTGATATACTAAAATAAACACATGTACACATTGAAGTAGAAACAAACCAAGTAGCATACTACTATTTTGAGCAAGATTGTATATACAAGGTGAATATCCCAAGCTTCCATTAAGTAATATACAAACTAGTATGATACAGTAATGGCCTCTAGGGCATATACACTAACAATTGGGGTGCGCTCGCGAATCGCTGTGTGAATAGTAATTCCATCTCCGTGAATGTTTTGATAGAATCATTTGGGAGCTCAGAGTACCATTCAAATGATGTCTCCGCCAAGCTGCCGATGAATTGGCGAAGCAGCAGTTTGTCATCGCCTCCGGTATTACCGCACAAAGCTCTGAATTGAGCAACGTGTTGGTGTGGATTGCCCGTCCCCTTATACACATGGAATTTGGGGATCGTATATCCTGGCGGGTACTTAATTTGATCATATCATCCTGGATAAGGTCGCCCAGTCCTGACGACTTGGCCAGCCGCTTCGCTTGCCTGATGAGCTCGTATTTGTTGATTTATGTAGTCGTCAAGGGCAGCTTTGGAGATCGTCTCTTCTCTGGCTGCTGATAGAGCCGGAAGAGGGTTTGACGTCTCCCCTCTGTCGTTTTCAACGATTATTGGAGGGTCTTCGGCTGGAGGGTCCGGCTGGATCATCATCCCGAACATATCTTGGAACAAGAGCGCCATCTGCTTCATGTTAGTGGCTTGCTCCGCGGTTTCTTTATCCTTTCTTTCTAGTACCCTCCGTAGGAACTCCATATCGGGCTTTTGCTCTTGGCGCTGTTCGGATGATACTTCCGGGCTTTCTTTCTGCCCCGTGAGTGCGGCCATCTTTGTCAGCATCTCCTGGAGCTTTTGTTGTTGCTCCTGAGCCTTTGTCACAGACCGTGTAAGTGGTCGATGACCCGTGGAAGTATGGCTTTCCTATTTGCTGGAAGCCATGTACACCGTGTGCACTACCATGCCCCCAGACTTGGGGCGTTTGGGTCCACTGCCTTTGATATTTGCCGCCGGTGGTGGTTGATTCTCCGGCCTTCTCTTTTTGTGGAAGGCCGAAGTTGAGGGAGCCATTTGCTGGAAGCCATGTACACCGTGTGCACTACCTGTGCAGACAATACTTTCCGTGGCATGACGGAAGGATAGTCATCCCCTTGCCGAGCCTTCGTTTTCTTCAGTCGGCGAGAGTAGTCTTTGTCAATTACAGAGTCTTGGACTTTCCGCCACACTCTGTGGATCTTGGAGGACAACCGCTGAAGAGGCTGTTCTGGCTTCACCTGTGTCATGCTTTCAACAGGTGGCAGAGACTTCTTCAGTACAGTGGTCACAGAGTTCTTTCGCACTCTCTTGAGTGGTTCAAAGCTGTTCCCATTTGGAATAGCAGCGCCAATTTCCACCATTGAAGCAGGTGGAGTAAGTCCGGAGGGAGAGTTGCCCCCAGCTTTCTTCACTCGGCGCTAGTGGCGACGTCGAGCATGTCATGCGGTCGGGACCACCTCTTTTGTGGAAGCGACCTCATCATGCCCCTTGCTTTGATGAGAGGCTAATGTCAGTATCAGACTGTCGAAGACTGACGTCCGCTGAGAGGGAACAGTCAATCTGTAAGTCAACGGTAGCGCCCCTGCCGTCTACAGACGCCAAATGCGGAACAAAAACTTTTTAACTGGCGCTATCGTATACTTTAACCCGGATCTGCCATTATTGCTAAACTAACAAACTGTAAAGAGTGTAGAAAGGTTATACCGAACGATCCGAGTCCTTCGTTCTTTAACCATCATCCCACGCTCCGTTGCGGCTGCTCCGATCTCGTCGATCTCCGATCTGCTCGTCCAGGGGGCACCACGTCGATGATTCTTTAAACGGGCTCCCGCCTCTGACTCGAGGCAACTCAGTCATCAAGTTTGCTAAAAGAGACGACCAAGAATGATGTAGAGAATGAGTAGATGACTTTGTCTCACTTCGCCCAAAGCCGTGGACGATCGGTTAATGAAGTTGCCGATGGAAATGAAATGGAACAAGAAATGAACTATGAAATTTCCATGCATCCAAAACTTTGGTCTTTTCTTTTTAACAACCATAATCTTTTCAAGTGAGAGAGAGTGTAGGAGGAGAGAGAGGGCCGGCCACTTTATATGGAGGAGGAGGGTGAGTGTAGGAGCAATCAACGAGGTGACCATAAACAAGAAGCTTATCCTCACAAAAAAATCAAGAACAAATATCTTAAGGAAAATAAGAATCATTAAAGCCAAAGCATGAGTCATAATCCTTGTCACCACTATCTAGAAACTTCTAGAACCTTCTAGAAGCATGACTCACCCTCATCCAAGAAAAGATAAATCCGTCTTTAACCGGATGTTAAAAGACGGCTGATAGAAAACTGGAAACTGGCAACTTCCAAAAGTGATCCTGAAACGACTTTCAGGATAACCCCGTAACTGTATAAATATACCCGCATTTGTATTACGACCGAATACAAATGCAACTGAGACAAAGATATTATATCTACTCAATATAATACTCGGATCCGGCTTAAACCAAAGCCGACCAGTATCATCTGCCCGAAAAATAACACGTGCGTAAACGCACGTGCATTTTCCGAACCCTGCCATAAAACCATACGGCCTCTACAATGTTTCGCCCAAACTTGGGAAACTGTCTGTGGGGGACTCTAATGACTCGTCAGTACCCTGGCAGTGGGTTTAACCACAAACTGTCATTGGCACTAGCTATGCGTAACGGCTGCCCATGGACTGACCTCAAGGGAGGCCGATGAGCGAACTCATCCAGAAACCCTACTGAGCCTAACAGTGAGAATATATATACAGTCCGGTCCGTTCGTCTATGAGTATCGCATATCTGCTTAGGGGGCTAGTAACGTCAGACCCCCAATAGCAGTATAAGTCGTGTCGGAGTGTAGCCCAATAACACCCTGAGATACTACTGGAGTACCTACCAGTAAATCTCCTGCCATGGCCATGGACTTTGTTGTAATGGCTCTCCTAGACACAGCACGACCTCGCCCCCAATACCGGGAGAGACGAATCCCCTGCCGATCCGCTCACGTGCCTCCATATGGCTCGGGACTGTACCCAAAAACTACCTGTTTGCACGACTCCTTTGAGCCGTGGTAGGGTAGAAATCAAAGCACAGTGGGAACTCACATGAGACAAATGACGACCTCAGGTCGATGAACTAACCTGTACACATGTCACCAGGGAACTGCTATCTGACGATATGTATAATACCAACTAGCAGGTTCCCGGCGAGTCCTGTCCGGTGTACTCATAACCCAATGAGCACCTGTATACATCTTAGGTGATCCAACTGACACCAGTGGCTTGTGAGACCGGCCACCGCCCCTCGTCGGGGTCTCGACTGTACACACTAGTTTACTCCGGAGTATCGATGCCCTGTCTCGAAACTCCCACGACTAGGGACCACAATGAAGGATATGCATATAAACTACCCAACTCTCACGTATATGATCGCCATCATACTGTTGGTAGTAAAGCAAGATCCTAAGGGCTCTATCAAAGTGTAACATGTAATCAGTCACCTGAACATGTACACGACTGATAAAGGCAAACCAGATAGCATACTATCATCTCGAGTAAGACTGTCCTACCGGTATAAATCCTTCGCAATCATTGCAATCACGTACCTGCGATCCAATAATTGACTATGAGGGCACTATCTCCAACAATCTCCCACTTGCACTTAAGGCTAATTATTGCGATGTCGACTACTCACAGCCCGTGTGAAAACGAACATCCAACTCCTCTACTAATCAGTTTCACAAAGCCCGTTTGTAAAACTATTGTGTTCGAGAAATAGCCTCAGTGAGTGGATCCGCCTAGATGTTTCTTTCAATATCTCTCTAAACCTCAAGTTCGCGGAGAAAGCCATCTCCCGAATTGAGTAATACCTGTCTTAGAATATGTCTGGATATCTGATGGGACCTAGTTCATAAATGAACTCCAAATCCAAACTTCTTAGACTGTATCGATCACTGAACCTAATCAGTATCCGGCATCATGCCTCCCACAGTATCCTCTTGGACCACCTGTCCATAATACTGTCCCTCTTCGTCAGAGGGAAAAACTAAAACTCTGACAATCACTCTGTCAACCATGTCACCTTTGAAGCCTGGAATGATAACCGTCTCCCGAAAGAGGCTGCCGTAATCAAATCCGTAGAACATGCACTTATGTTCTAAAACTGCTTCCTTATGTTTCTCCAGGATTGGATTAATACAAACTTATTGCATCTAGTGCAAAAACAACATATGGTGCGGTACTTGACATCTCATGATTGACTCAGTTGCCTAAGCAAGTAATTTGTCAATCATGCACATCCCTCTCCCCTTTAGTCTATACGACACCTTTAGAGAGGGTGACTCCATCACCTGCAGGTACACCACCATGCTAGGAGTCAACTATTCCAAAAACCATTAGAATATCTGTCAAAGTACCCACATTGGGAAACTACCCAAATCTAGATCTAAAACCATAGATCCAGAAACCAGAATGTCAAATATTATATCCATATCCTGTCTGGAGAAATAACTGTGTGACGACCACAGTACAACCGATCGTAGTATAGGAATTTTACTTCCTACTTTGTGTATGTCATCCAGATACCTTGACATCACACCCTACTACCTTCTTAACAGATCCATCCCCTATTCTGATTGAAGTCAAACCCATGACTGTCATATCAAAATTAGATGATCTATCTCCGCTATTACTGCTCTAGTCTATAAATAGACATAAGCATCTTGCCCACTATGCTTCCGTTGCTCCCACTGAATACGACAACCCTCCTACCGAGTCTCATAACCTGGAACAACAGTAGTGTCAAGTCTGGGTAGATAAGAACCTCCCTGTCACCGTCCTTGAGCCTACCGAAGTACCTCTCGGGTGTCTGAGATTACCCACCATATCTGCGGGGTGGCTATTGGAATGTCAATCTTGATTGAATCTTTAGGTCCTATTAAATTTTCCGTAATCGTTTGCGGTTCTGGAATCACTTCCAGTTCTACCATACTCCCACTACTGTTTTCTGAAAAAATCCATTTTACTAAAACTGTAGCGAGTCAAGAACAATATCACTATTGATCTTCCAAATGGTAGATTATCAACCCTCGTCATAGCCAGGGTCAACCCACAAATAGCCATTATAGAAACGTGCCCTGAGTTATCCAGAGTCTGGTTTTAAGCATAAGCTGGACAACTCCCCGTACCTTAACATCTTTTAAGGTACGATCCATTCTATATCCAATATAGAAACTTTGGCACTTATTTAATTGGAACCTGATTCAAATCATGCAGCTGTCTCCAGTGCATATCAACTTAATGGAAAGAGGCTAATCAGCATTACTCAACTTAGGAATCCATCCAATTATGAGTAACCTGAAAGAGAAACAAGTTTCTCAAAACCATTACTATCATCTGAATACCAATCACAAGAATCTACATCTTCGATCTCTTTGAAGAATCCCGATACTTGTGACACCTGGTTCTCTACTTTATTCTTATACCCACAACTTCTCAAAACTTAGACCTTGTATTTCTACGAAACACTTGTCTAAATACTAGAGAAGTTATAAGTAAACAGAACATAGTACGAGGACCTACCCCTTTGTCCTGATGGACACTTGGACAACATACAATACTCTGTATAAGTCCGCTGAGTTGAACAACTCAAAACCTGTGCGTCGTAGGTTGAAAACTGTACCCTGGGGATTTCCTCAAATATCACCAATTACAACGAATTCCGATATAATGAGGATAATCACCTAATTCCCAATAACTTACTCCCACTCATCATCTGTAAAACCATACAGATATGAGAATGAAACCTGGTAAATACATACCCTTGGAGTAAGTGTCTAATCGGGAAAACAGTTTTTCTTTAACAATGCACTGAAATATGAAAATGTTTCGTAGGGGTATCCTGGTATTCATAGCAATGCCTCTTCCATAATCCAATTCATGACTTCAACCGTATATTTTATTGCCATCTCTCCAAATCCCTTTATTTGTCTTTAGTCGTTACCTTCTGTACACCATCGTTAGGCTAAATGGTTTTCTTCCTTCCCTACCGTTCGGCACCGGCCTATGGTTTGGAAGAAGACTATCCAGTAAGCATAATAGGTGTACCCTCCTAAACCAAGGAGTACTCATATCTTGAGAGAAGGTGATGATAAAAGACAACTGAATAATACATTATTCTTTTTAAAGGTGAAATAGGAGTGGCGACGAAGTACGCGGTTTTGGTCGTGAATGATAACAGTCGCAATTTACTTTGCCCTCTTTCTAATCCCTTTATTTTGTCTTTACATATTACCTTCTGCACACCCTACTTAGGCTAATTGGTTTTCTTCATTCCCTACCTTTCGGCACCTGCCTATGGTTTGAAATAAGACTATCCAATAAGCGTAATAGGTGTACTCTCCTAAACCAAGGAGCTCTCGCAACCTGAGAGAAGGTGATAATAAAAGACAACTGAATAAACCAATTCTATTTCTCCTGAACCTGGATCCATCCTCGAAGAAGTCCCTTCGAGTTCGTATATAACCATACGATGGATCTATCCAATGGAAGTGGATATCCGTAGTAATACGGGTGTTCTGAGAAATTCAAAGGGTAAAAGAAGGAGTGGCAATGACTTATGCAACATAGACAATCCAAAAGCCAGTATTTTAAGAAGGTTCGGTCAACCTGGTCACTGAGTCATAGTCTAGGGTCGGTCAAAGGTCGCTGCCAAAGAGAGAGAGAAAAGAAACACTCTGCGTGCACTCTAATCTAGATCAGAATGGTCATCACTTTATCTAATCCGGAAACCTCCCACTGTCCTGTCAAATTCTCCTCCAAACCTAAAGAAGAATCAATCGGGATCACCCGAAGAGTAAACCAACTCATCAGTGGGAATCAGGATCCAACTCTCATCGCATGATAACGTGATGGAATGCATCCACGTTACTCATACTCCAGAAGGTATGCGCATACTTGGCAAGTTTCAGTTTCTTTAGAAACTCCCGATACGATTTTTGCCCCATGCTCTTATAACCTTGGCTTTGGTCAAAATGTCATAAGTCACATGCCAAGTTCTACCCGTCACTATCTTGTCAATTTGAACCCACCCGCACATGCCCCTGACTTTGGCCAATCGGCAGAACGACGGTCCCAAACTAACTCATCTATCTATGCAACAATTGAATACCCAGCAGCTACCAAACACTATGCCTTAACTTTGGCTAAAATACATAGCTTGAATACTACTGAATACTCAAATGAAGTGACGGAGGGCTACGGCTGGTTTTTGGCGAAAAACCTTTAACGTGGTGAACTTGATATCGCTGAAGGAACCTGATAGCTTTTTAAAATATAGTGGCGAAAACCTTTGCTAAAGAGGTCACTCCCGGTGAAGGGATCTCGGCTCTTTCCTCGTGGAATGAGGTGCAGGATATTCCACTGAATACCGCGGTGCAAAGCAACTTGTAATCGACTATAGTGAAGTTATTACCCTGATGCAAACTTCTGCCCAAGGGGTCAGTCTCGGTGAAGGGATATCGTCCCTTGCCCCGTCGAATGAGGTGCAGGATATTCCATTGAATACCGCTATGCAAAACAAAAGGAAACGTCTTTGCAATAACACTTTTTAAATTTGTTCCAACAACTGCAAACAGGTTTGTTTTACTTTGCATTGATCAGAATCAACGCAGTCCCATCAATCAATCACACCAGAAAAGAACGAAAATAAAATGTACGTATATGCCATCTGCATTCGTCACTGGGTCCCGTCATCACCCGTTAGGTTACTTAACTAACTACAGAGCGGGGACTGGACTAGCGCGGGTGTAAAACATATACAACATCTAATAGTATATAAACCAATATACAATAATCGCTCCAGGCGTGATAATATGCAACATTACAGAAAAGTAATAAGCATCACAGAACAATACAGATAATCTGGGATCCCCGGGTTTCACAGAGCCGCTGCTGAAACCTGACGTTCCCCTGTTGTGTGGATAGCCTGTGCAATGAAACCTAGACCCCTACGGGTGCGGCAAGTTACCCGCAAAAACCTGAAGCGAGGCGGCCCCTTACAGCATAGTGAATGGACCACCCATCACTTCACGGAATCCGGTAATCTTGGGCACCCCTCCTTGGGTCAACCTGTACCCCCTACGAGTGCGGCGAATAGTCTGCCAATTCTAGAGTGGGACCCCTCTGCCTCTCAAAGCCATGAGATGCGGACCCGTTGCCCCCCAGAACCCGGCTATCCGTGCACTCCGTCGCGGGGCAAAACCTAGTACAGTAATGAAAAATAGTACAACAGGTACATCGACCGCAACCTGGTCGTGTCCCAAAAGAATATTATACAACAGGCTGTGACGGCAGTCCACAAGTTGGACGCTCGCCCCGAAATATCAAATGTACAAATAAACTCAAACTGCACTACCATTGCACACTGCTATCCACCACGACAAATCCGCAACATCACAGCACAACACAGAACATCAACGCGAATGTCACGTTCGCAAACCCGTCTAAAAGAACTATAGCAATCAGACGCGGTTTACCGATCAAATGACATTCCCGGTCGGAGATATAATGTAAGCACTGTAAACCAACGTGTTTAAATTTCGATCGACAAAATATCACAAAGTGGGCCCCACGCAAATCTGCTGAACAGTAACAAAATCTGGGCCCAAAAGATATATACCAAAAACCCCAATTTCCAGAGGAGAACACACTGTACAAATTTGGGAGCATGATCTTACCAAATGGCCGCGGATGCGCGGCCAAACCATGGGTTTAGCCGCGTATCCACGGCGGTTTGGTGGAATCACGTGCCCAAATTTTGTCGGTGCTCTTATAAAACCCTGCACAGATTTCTGTGATATGTGGAATATTTTTAGGGCACCATTTAAAATCAACAGAAACTGTCAAATTGAAAAAATGCGGTTTTTGATTTCCGGTTCGATCGATGTTTTAAACGCGTTAGCACAAGTTAGTATAGCAAAATGGTGAGGCTCTGATACCACTGTAAGTCTACGGTAGCGCTCCGGCCGTCTACAGACGCCAAATGCGGAACAAAAACTTTTTAACTGGCGCTATCGTATACTTTAACCCGGATCTGCCATTATTGGTAAACTAACAAACTGTAAAGAGTGTAGAAAGGTTATACCGAACGATTCGAGTCCTTCGTTCTTTAACCATCATCCCACGCTCCGTTGCGGCTGCTCCGATCTCGTCGATCTCCGATCTGCTCGTCCAGGGGGCACCACGTCGATGATTCTTTAAACGGGCTCCCGCCTTTGACTCGAGGCAACTCGGTCGTCAAGTTTGCTAAAAGAGACGACCAAGAATGATGTAGAGAATGAGTAGATGACTTTGTCTCACTTCGCCCAAAGCCGTGGACGATCGGTTAATGAAGTTGCCGATGGAAATGAAATGGAACAAGAAATGAACTATGAAATTTCCATGCATCCAAAACTTTGGTCTTTTCTTTTTAACAACCATAATCTTTTTGAGTGAGAGAGAGTGTAGGAGGAGAGAGAGGGCCGGCCACTTTATATGGAGGAGGAGGGTGAGTGTAGGAGCAATCAAGGAGGTGACCATAAACAAGAAGCTTATCCTCACAAAAAAATCAAGAACAAATATCTTAAGGAAAACAAGAATCATTAAAGTCAAAGCATGAGTCATAATCCTTGTCACCACTATCTAGAAACTTCTAGAACCTTCTAGAAGCATGACTCACCCTCATCCAAGAAAAGATAAATCCGTCTTTAACCGGATATTAAAAGACGGCTGATAGAAAACTGGAAACTGGCAACTTCCAAAAGTGATCCTGAAACGACTTTCAGGATAACCCCGTAACTGTATAAATATACCCGCATTTGTATTACGACCGAATACAAATGCAACTGAGACAAAGATATTATATCTACTCAATATAATACTCGGATCCGGCTTAAACCAAAGCCGACCAGTATCATCTGCCCGAAAAATAACACGTACATAAACGCACGTGCATTTTCCGAACCCTGCCATAAAACCATACGGCCTCTACAATGTTTCGCCCGAACTTGGAAAACTGTCTGTGGGGGACTCTAATGACTCGTCAGTACCCTGGCAGTGGGTTTAACCACAAACCGTCATTGGCACTAGCTATGCGTAACGGCTGCCCATGGACTGACCTCAAGGGAGGCCGATGAGCGAACTCATCCAGAAACCCTACTGAGCCTAACAGTGACAATGTATATACAGTCCGGTCCGTTTGTCTATGAGTATCGCATATCTGCCTAGGGGGCTAGTAACGTCAGACCCCCAATAGCAGTATAAGTCATGTCGGAGTGTAGCCCAATAACACCCTGAGATACTACTGGAGTACCTACCAGTAAATCTCCTGCCATGGCCATGGACTTTGTGTAATGGCTCTCCTAGACACAGCACGACCTCGCCCCCAATACCGGGAGAGACGAATCCCCTGCCGATCCGCTCACGTGCCTCCATATGGCTCGGGACTGTACCCAAAAACTACCTGTTTGCACGACTCCTTTGAGCCGTGGTAGGGTAGAAATCAAAGCACAGTGGGAACTCACATGAGACAAATGACGACCTCAGGTCGATGAACTAACCTGTACACATGTCACCAGGAAACTGCTATCTGACGATATGTATAATACCAACTAGCAGGTTCCCGGCGAGTCCTGTCCGGTGTACTCATAACCCAATGAGCACCTGTATACATCTTAGGTGATCCAACTGACACCAGTGGCTTGTGAGACCGGCCACCGCCCCTCGTCGGGGTCTCGACTGTACACACTAGTCTACTCCGGAGTATCGATGCCCTGTCTCGAAACTCCCACGACTAGGGACCACAATGAAGGATATGCATATAAACTACCCAACTCTCACGTATATGATCGCCATCATACTGTTGGTAGTAAAGCAAGATCCTAAGGGCTCTATCAAAGTGTAACATGTAATCAGTCACCTGAACATGTACACGACTGATAAAGGCAAACCAGATAGCATACTATCATCTCGAGTAAGACTGTCCTACCGGTATAGGTCCTCCGCAATCATTGCAATCACGTACCTGTGATCCAATAATTGACTATGAGGGCACTATCTCCAACACAATCTGTAAAAGGCAGACTTTCTGGAAGGGGAAGCATTTTTAATGACCTCGCCTGCAGCAGGGGTTGGAACGGCCAGTCTTGCGAAAACCGATCCTCTAGCAGGAGAAGCCACTTTGACGACTTCGTTTGTCGGAATAGGAATGGCTATCCGCTTCAGGATAACCCCTTCAGGTATCGCGAGCCTCTTGGCAGGCCCACTCGAGCTGTGGCTCAGCCTGTTAAAGACTGAGGCGTTAGAATTGGACGACCCATTGAGAGGGGCCGTGGAGATTGCAAGCCGATCGAAGACCGACTTCTTTGGAGCCTCCTGTGATGGTATTGAAGCATTGAAGCTCATTAGCGGGAGTATGGTCCCGAAGAACAATCCAGTGGTGTCCTGAGTCACCTGCTCCACTGGCATTGTAAAGATGGAGGCCGCTTGGGGCCCGTAAGTCACTCTTCCGGCGGGGACAGAGTGGGAGTTGCTGTTGCAGTTAACACAGCTGGAGGCCATCGATATCTCCTTTTCTACATGGAGCAAGACACCAAATCTTAGTACCTCGAATCCAGAGGAAACCATATTAAACCGCGATTCCTTCGCGAACATGAAACACGAAGTGTGGAGTGGAAAGTGGAAAAGGTCCCACCGGGCGTGCCGGAATCTGTTTACCGCCGAAAACCGGGAAGACAAACGTCTTGCCTGAATTTGGAGATAGATGCTATTTGGATTTATCCGTCCACCTCTCCGAAAATGCCAAGTTGATTTATGACACCGGGTATTGGAGGTTTGGACATATGCGGCCGTTGTAGTAGACTTCGTCAGATTCCCCCTCGTTGTGAGGGGTTTTTGATTGTGGGGACGCTCTTCCCTCCAGGTGCAAGCCCCTGCAGTTAATTACGTTACCGCGTAGCGGTAACCACTTTCTCCTGTTCCAGAAGGTCACTTCGTGTCGTGTGTGTTTGTTTTATTTTTGGTTGCCCGTGGATTGTATACGGAGACTGATTTATGTTGTCGCCCGTAGGGCGTGGATTAGTCCAAATCCGTATATTCTTAGATTTAGGCTTGGGTTTATTTAAGGATCGTTAATATTATTTGAGACTAAGTTCAACTTAAATGTTTTTTGAGGATACGTTAGTCTAATTTTAGGCTAAGATCTACTCAACAGGATTTTGGGATCGTTCAGACCCAACAAAAGAGCATTTGGGCTCTATTGTGTTAGTTTATGGACGTTGCGGTCCATAGCTAGTTTAAGGACGTTGCGGTCCAGGGAGTTGTTGGTTATCGGGACCCGCCACCTCTCTGACGACGTTGAAGAATTACAACGACATATATCAGAGGTGTGGGGAAATATACCCTGGAACCAATGAATATTCGTCAGAAGCTCGGTAGTCTTGTTTGGGACTAAGACTACTCTGGAAAATAAAGAGCCCCTGTGCTCGGTTGATTAGGAGTTTGGCCAAACTTGGGCTCAGCCCAGTCATTTCATTTATGAATAAAGTGTTAAACACTTGCTTGGGCTTAATCCCTTTTCTGTGCCAACGATGCTGAGCATCCATATGGGTTCTGACCCCACACTTTATCTCTCTTTTCTTTTTTTTTTTGTTTTTTATGGAGTATTAAACACTCTTTATGGAGCCCACGTGTGGAGCACGTGAGGCGCTTGGTGCCAGGCGCCAGGCGTTGGACACTGGTTTATGAGTGCAGAGCACTTTATGTTGAATAGCGCCCACGTGGGGCGCTTGGCGCTGAGCGCCAACCACTGAATGTTAAGCACTCTTTATTGAGCGGCGCCCACGCGAGGGGCACATGAGGCGCTTGGCGCAGAGCACCAACCACTGAGTGCTAAGCACTCTTTATTGAGCAGCGCCCACGTGAGGCGCTTGGCGCTGATTTTTCTTCGTATATTATGTTCTGAAGAGTTCAATTTTCTGTTCTTCTCTGGATCTTCGATCCCCAAGAACAAATTCATCCCCATGAGAATTAAATTCTCATTCGTGGGAGACTTGTCTCATGGATCTCAGATCCAGGAAAAGAACTATGTTCTTTTATGAGGGTTAAACCCTTAGATATGCAGATGAGATATTCTGATCTCTATTAGTTTTATTTACCTTGAAGAAATGTCTTCTTCTTTCTTCTCTCTTAAAGCTTTCTTTTTCGCTTGCTTTTTTTTTTTTTTGAACTTGAAGTTTATGGGGGGTTCCACTGTACAAGACATGAAGTCTTGGGGTTTTTATACAGTGGAGGCAAGTTTGTTGATTTAGTTAAAAAAAACCTCTCATTGAGGGATCCTTAATTGATTTGGGGATTTTATCCACCGTTGGATCTTTGATCCAAGGACTTCTATTTTACAGAAGATATTTTTCTTATTTTTAACAAGATTGGGGAAATATTTTTCCATACAGAGATTATTCTGTAGCTTGATGATTTTTAATCACCATTGAATTTTTAATCCAACAGTGCTCTGTTTACAGAGAATGATCTTTCTCGTTTAAAAAGATTTAAGGAATATTTTCTCAACAGAATTTAATTCTGTATTTTGATGATTCATCATCCCCGTTGGATTTTTAATCCAATGGCAGAGAACTTTTAGTTCTAACGCCGGCGCACTCGTGCAAGGCACGTGAGGTGCTACCTTAGAGCTTTTAACTCTCGGCGCTGGTGCCCTCGTGCGAGGCACGTGAGGCGCTGCCTCTTTTCAAATTTTAAATAGAGCCTTGATCTTTTATTATTGGGGGAAACAGTGGACACTCCAAATTTCATATGATTCTACCACTTTTTCACCTTTGATTTAGTGAGTGCAAAATTAATGGTTTACCGACAACAGAACTTCTTTCATTGCTAATTCAACGGTGAAAAAATGGGTAGAATCACATGAAATTGGGTGTATCAATATCTTAGATGATAAAGATAGAAATGATGAATGCCGATCATCACAAAACATCATGGAGGATATAGAATTTTAATGCCGCCTAACGAAAAAGCCTTTTAGGGCCTCTTTTCTTCATTATTCGATATATATATATATATATATATATATATATATATATGAAAAGGGGTATGAGCCGGAGGGCCTTTTTTAAAATTAAGACCTCGCCCTAAAATACACATACCCCGTGTATTTCATCGATCCAAATTGGTCATCTTGATTTACGTATGATGAAATCCTTATATACAAAATATCCTGGGATTTAAAAATCTCTGACACGTTCATCAAGAAACCACAATTTTCGTATAACGATAAGCCGTTAATTTTTTCAATCTGCTTGATAAATGTGTTAGAAGTCTTTAAATCCTGAGATTTTTTGTACATAGAGGTTTTATGATATATAAATTAAGATGGCCGGTTTAGATCGATGAAATACACAGGGATATGTGTGTTTTGGGACGAGTGCACATTTAAAAAAAATGGGCCGTCGACTCCGTCTCTCTCTTTCTATATATATATATATTCTTGAATTCCTTCACTAAAAATACATCCAATTAATTGATAGAGAATAATGGAGAAAAGAGGCCATAAGAGGAAATTTCCTCCTATGGCGTGGAAAAAATATAACCTCCACCAATTTTTTCGACGATCGGCTGTTCATATCATAATTTTGCATTATTATATTTCCCATTCTTAGTCATTTTACAAATAAACAGGTGCTTTTGACCCATGTCTGCCACATAGTTGCAGATTACAGGTTTTCGGAACAAAAACAGTGAAAAAGATGAAAAGACAATACAAAAGTGAGACTACGACCAACAAATGGAAGAATCTTGATCAAGCCTACAGTTTGGAGAATAAACGAAGATCAATAAACAAGTACAAAGGTAGCGCAAGGTTCAAGACTTCGACACGAAGCGAAGGGTAAAGTCCACTACATTATTCACTGTGGAGATCTGGAAGAGAACTAGAAGACATTCTGAAAAACCAACTGAGGAAAACAAAAGAAAATAGCAACAGACAGAAGACCAGAAAAATTGAGCCAACAAGCCCTCAACATGGCCGCGGATCCGCGGCCAAACATGGGTTTTGGCCGTGGTTCCGCGGCCATAAAGAGCCCGTGTCGGTGCAATCTCGTGTCGGTGTGGCAGTGCGTTGACTAGTCTTCTTAGGGGTAAAATTGTAAAAGCAGATGTGTGTCGATTGTAACCCTAGGGTTTCTATGCTCTATAAATAGAAACCCTAAACCTCTTTTTGAGGTATGCCTCTTCTTGTGCCTTATTGTATCTATCTAAATTCAGATCTGTAAATTTCTGCAATGTATGAAGAGAGCATCAAATAAAAATTAGGAGTAAGTTTTCTTTCGATTGCCCTAGTTAAATTTTCTTTCCTGCCCTAGTATAATTTTCCTTTCTGCCCTACTTTAGATTTTATTCTCTGCCCTAGTTAGATAGTTAGAACATGTTTTTCAATTCCCTAATGAGTGAGTAGTCTCCTCGCTTGTTAGGGTTAGATTTGGGGAAGATTTGAGAGATGAAGATCTCTCACCCCTTTCTTACCCATCACACGTTTTTATAGGACTCCATGCATACATGCACACACCGCTCCCTACGGCACCCTATCCCACGAGACAGCGGTGATACCGTAGTATAAACGACCGGTTGTATATGTTTTCCATGGAGGTTAGGGTAAGAATTAAGAAAGGAAAGACAAGAACCTAGAGGAAGAAATATCGTTTCTTCCCGATGGTACTAATCCACTTTATTAATTATTACCATAACACCTAATAGATCTTAAATAGGGCATAGAAAGCGGTGAGGAATATTGACTTTCTAAATTTAACCTAAACCTAACCCTAGCAAGATTTTAATCTAGATCAAGTTAGTTTTTAGATTTAATCAATCTAACACCGTATGGAATTAACTCGTTAGAACAATTAGGAAATACACAAAATCCCTGTGGACCGCTAGCTACCAAGTGACGCCGTTCTTGATTGCGGTTTATAAATTTCTTTGATCAATCAAATGGCGCCGTTGCCGAGGATGACGTGTTATTTTCTTTTTGCAATTTCGGGTTAATATAAAAAAAATCATAAAAACTGAAAAATAAAATAAAAAATATAAAAAATTTATCATTTTGTTATTTTGTGAAGGGTATTTCGTTTGAATTTTTGCAGGACCGACGAACGAATTCAGATCTGGAAAAATCCAGAGAGCGAAACAGAAAACAACAGATCTGAACAACCGAGGAGTACAATAACAGAGCAACAGAAAAGATTTGGAGATCTGAACAGACCCAATGACCGCGGAACCGCCGCCGTAACCTACTTATTGCTATGGATCCGCCGCTCCCTTGTGACGTCAGCAAAGGCAATTTCCTCTGTGAGCTTCCTTACTCCTTTGCAACCCCTGATATCTCCTCTGTGAAAATTTCCTGCAGGATTCTTTGCGCTAAAAATTCTCCCCTTCTCAATAACTTGATCTTGTGCAGGATTCTTTGCGCCGCGCTAAAAAAAATTGTTTACAAGTGTTTGATTGTGTTTACTGCTTTGCATATTTAAATTGACTTTAAGGGGCTTGAACATCAATCAGATTGGGTGGGGATTTCATTACCCTTTCCAGGACCCCAGAAATCACATAAACCATATTGCATTGACCATCAAGTCAATTAAAAAAGATTAGACTCAGCCCTAAGGACTTCGCACTCAATAGGACAAAAGAGTAGTTGTAGGCATCGACCGTTGATTCTAACCTGACTTTGTGGTGCCTAGGCTAGACAGGTAGTGAAAGGTAATTTTAAAAGGTCGTCTCATGGTGATTCGTAAGTGGATCCCTCCTTTCTCTACTTGTGCTTACCTGGCCACAATTGGCGGTGAAGAGGCGGTTTGAGGTCCTACTTCTTGCCCTTTGGAACAGTTAGGAGCTATCTAGCTGACCTAGGTGACCCTAGATCTAGGCCTGATTGTGCATTTGTGGTTGATTGAACGTGTGTCTAAGCCTTTTATCGAAAATCTTTTTTGCAAAAAGCTCTACATAAAAAAAACACAAAAAGAAAAAATGAAATTTTTTACAAAAAACTTGCAACTTGTCGCTAAGAAATCCGTGCACCCCACATTCTTTTTCTTCCCCTTTCCTACATCATGGGTACCCCACCTCACAAAACTCTTGCTGAACTTTGGTATCCTGAACCAAACTTTGCTTTGTTTTGGTCGAATTACGGACGACCCCTCCATGCCTAAAATTTCTTTGAAAGATCGAATAGAAGCGTCTAGGAGAAACAGTTCGACTCCACAATCCACTTTGTATCAACCATTTCAACCTTCACCATCCTCTTATGTTGATACTACTTTTTCGAGTCCTGTTGTAACTCCGAAACCCATGTCTATTGCTGAACATATTGAACAATCTCGTAACCGATCTTTCACTCCTTCAACACTTCCAGTTCTTGGGATTAACAAGTCCATTCACCTTTTTATCCAAATGTTGATCCTACTCCTGTCCAACCATTCAATTCCTACTAGTCCTACCCGACTTTCACACTTTCCCTAGACATTGATTCTACACAACCATTTAGGAGTTTCATGTATCCAAACAACTTTGAATCTTTTACTGAAACCTCTTCACAACTCATGTCTAGTCTGGAACAGTCGTTGGAAGCTTATATTGCAGCAACAAACCGACAGATGAGGAATTTGGATGCGTCCATGGCCGCCCTTATACAACCTAGTGACTCGGTAGCTAGTTTCCAACTAGCTCCAAAAATTCTAATGTATGATGAGACGGTTGGACAGAGTGAGAATTCGAGTGGTGAGAGTGAGTTCTATACACTTCCAAATCAAACCTACCCATACTCAATTGAATCCCATAACTCCGGTTTTCAAACAAGTGTCCCAAATGATTCACCAGTTAAAGATAAAACGTGTAATGAGTTGTGCGACTTTGTAGTGCTTGATTTGCCAGATTGTGAAGAGCCCATTTCGAGTGAAACCATCACCAATCCTTTTGATCTCTACACCTCCAATCTAGAACCTGAATTGATAAATATCCATGCTTTTGATGAGGTGTCTGAAAATATTGATTTTCACTTGATTGAGGATATTGACGCAGGGAATATTTTGGATGATGAACCCGTATATTTGACTGAAATTTTATCTCCAATTTATCATCCCGAGTTATTAAATGTTTCTCCCGAACCTTATATGCGTCTTGATTTTGATGATAATTGCATGGATGCGATAACTTTTGAGGAGAATTATGAGGATAGTATTGAAGATGAACCATTTTTGTTTGATGAGTCGGATTTTCCAATTCATCCTTGTGAACCTTTAACTGTTATACTTCCTAAATCACCCTCCCTTCTTTCCATCGTTCCGACCACGTAAGAGATCACGCTTGAGGACTTTGAGCTTGAAAAATTTATGTTCGATCACAGCAGTTTGGACGCCACTAGTGCATTCCTCTTTGAATCTGACACGGTTCTCACAGACGATAATGATTACGAGTGTTTCACTTTTTCGGACGATTTTGAAAACTCATCGCCCGAGTTTGTGTCCTTTGAATTTTCAGATGAGTTAGTTGAACCATCAGACTCGGTTGCTTACAGTCATTTTGAACCATTGATGGAATTCTTCGAGTTCGAGACAGTTTACTTCGGTGAGAATAAGACTATCCCTAAATCACTCCCCTTCGTCCCTTCCATCGTTTCGACCGCGCAAGAATCCGTCGCGCTTCCATTTTCAATGGATGGTTTACCAAGTTCAACATACCCATATTTTCTCGCGAATCTTGAGGGATTTGACCCCATTTCTCGACGGGTTGATAGATTAGCAAATCGTTTTTAACACACCGGTCATCACAAATTGCGCTAATTTATTCACTCAATTTACACCCTCAAGTTCGTGCTACACTTCTTTCTCTTTTTCGCCATTCTTCTCCTCCACCGAGACCATATTCCACATTTCTTCCCATACGGTCTCGTGTGTTTCTCAACTCCTTTCTCTATACTCCATTCTTCTACCAACCCTACCATTATCACGATAAAATTTTTGAATGGTTGGTGCTAACCTTTGTCTTGTGTAAGGCCTTGTATAGCTTGATACCGTGTTTTTCTCCTCCCTAACTCTGAATTTTAATACTTCAACAGTGAAAACACTGTTTCACTTAAGTTTGGGGGGGACCTTTTTGTATATATATATATATTTTTTCTGTTAATAATAATAATATATATATATAATAATAATAATAATAATAATAATAATAATAATAAAAAGGGGAATACCGGCCATTTTGACCCTCTTGGTGCAGCATGACAGTGAGGACACTGTCAAGTTTAAGTTTGGGGGTATGCTTGGTAAGCCTTCTTCCTTCGCATTCATATGTATATTTTTGCATTTGCATACTTATTTTAAAACCCATAAAAATTAAATTTTTTAAAAAATTATAAAAATTAAAACATTCAATTTTGGTTGTAATTGACTTGAGTTTGACAAAAAGGTTAACTAGCTAGGAACAACTAGATCTTAGACTTAGTAAATTAAAAACCCTAAAAATAATCTTTCTTAAAATTTAATGGTAGAAAATATATGTATTTGTAGTTTACTTAGAAAAAGGTAAATTTTGAGTTCACTTCTTGGGCTAAGTCAAAACAAGGGAAAAGTATTGATATTTTTTATTAAAGTATAAGTCTGAAAAATAATTCTTAAGTTTAAGTCTAAATTCTGAAAATATTTACCCTACAAATTGCACAAACACGAACCTTGAAACTTGGAATAGTAGAAGAGACCTTGAAATACTCTTGTCTAAAATCCTTAGTATGAAGGAAAATAAAATAAAAATACAAGTGTGAATAAAGAGATAAAAAAATGAACACTGGTTTTTGTAATTACTTAAGGCTGCATAAATAGAAAAAATATTTAGCGAGGGTGCTTTATCACCTAGTGCCTTAGACCAACTGGTTTGGGAGTCACTGCTAAAGCCTTAGGTGTTACAAGACTAGGATTTATGCCTTAATGTGCAAACATATTTTGTAATCGGTCGTTGGTACCTCAAGAAGTATTAACGGTCGCATGAAGAATGTGTGAGCAATTTCATCTAAAAATTCACCAATTGAAAAGTACTTTTGACGATGGACAAGAGTATAATAGCTTGATTTGAATTTCCAAGTGTAGGGGTGATATATACACTCACGTAGGAGTATGTGATTGGGGTTTAGATAAGAGATATGAATGAAAAATAGGACTTATATGTTTAGTAGAGATGATAAAAATTCCTAAGTTAAGATGGAACCCTAGAAGGAAAACTCAAAAGATGCTAAAAGCTAAGTAAATCTACAAATTATATATAATCTTAAGTTAAATGATAAGGAAGCGTGAAAAATACGGGTGGATAATTTCTGAGTCGAAGATAATAGAATTTCTTGTTAGAAAACCGAATTGGAGAATAAAAATCAATAGGCCAAATTGATAGGATTTTGTGGGTAATATCCGCTGAAAACCCTCAGGAGACAACACTCCTCCTACTAGGGACACCTAGAGCTTTAACGGCTTGTTGTACGAGCTCAGTGTAATCGCGTTTCCCTGCGAATGTGAGGCTAGGTCTTTTTCAAGAATAAAACTAGGTTTGCTCGAGGACGAGCAAAAAATAAGTTTGGGGGTATTTGTTCATATCATAATTTTGCATTATTATATTCCCTATTCTTAGTCATTTTACAAATAAACAGGTGCTTTTGACCCATGTCTGCCACATAGTTGCAGGTTACAGGTTCTCGGAACAAAAACAATGAAAAAGATGAAAAGACGATACAAAAGTGAGACTATGACCAACAAATGGAAGAATCTTGATCAAGCCTACAGTTTGGAGAATAAACAAAGATCAATAAACAAGTACAAAGGCAGCGCAAGGTTCAAGACTTCGATACGAAGCGAACGGTAAAGTCCACTACATTATTCACTGTGGAGATCTGGAAGAGAACTAGAAGACATTCTGAAGAACCAACTAAGGAAAACAGAAGAAAATAACAACAAACAGAAGACCAGAAAAATTGAGCCAACAAGCCCTCAACATGGCCGCAGATCCGCGGCCAAACATGGGTTTTGGCCGCGATTCCGCAGCCATAAAGAGCCCGTGTCGGTGCAATCTCGTGGCGGTGTGGCGGTGCGTTGACTAGTCTTCTTAGGGGTAAAATTTTAAAAGCAGATGTGTGTCGATTGTAACTGTCACACCCCGCTTCCCAGAGTACGCTAGATTGGGCACGTGACATAGCCAACCATGCTACCTGTGGGTAGGAAGTATCCATCCACAGTCACATTACGGCTGTAGAGATATCAAGAACAAGACAAAACTATCTAAAACATGTCCATAATCCAGAATAACAAGAGTCAATAATAAATAAGTGCGGAAGCAAATGATCCAATACAATAACTGAAAGGTATGTCCCATAATGCGGGCTCACATCAGGAAATAAATGCAGGAAATAAAACTAACCACTACGGAACTCACAACTCAGCCTGCTGGCTGAAGTACTCCTGCTCGGACTGCGACAGTGGTACAGATTCTGGGCCATGCAAAACCCAGACGTCAGCGCGTCATGTCAACCAGTAAATATAATATGAACAGTGTAATAGGCAATGCAAAATAAAACATGAATACAGCAATAATGTGAAACAAGCAGTGCAGGGTAGTGTGCGGAGGGTAACTAAACCGTTCTATCAAGTTTTCTAGTCTAAAGTCTTTGAAATCAATTGATGAATCGTCGATGTAACTCAATAGTATCCCGTACATACCCGGGACCACGGCCACAATATTCTCGGCTGCAGCCGAGACATGCCTCTAGGCACAAAACAGGAATGTGTACACTCGATAGTATCCCGTACATACCCGGGACCACAGCCACAATATTCTCGGCTTAAACCGAGACATGCCGCTAGGCACAAAACAGGAATGTGTACACTTAGGACAGGTAGTGAACTGTCGAGTTACAAGTCAGGTTTCATCTTTGATTTCCCCATACCCCCAAGTTATAAGTGCAAGTCAAGTCAGGTATTCAGTAATCAAGAACTAATGCCAACACAGGATCAGGTACAAGCAGGTTTGTCTGGATAGACAACAGGAACGGTCCATGAGGACTACATGTCAGGTTTGTTGGCATTAGGCACGAGATCAGGTAACAGGTCGGGTCATGGTACATCAGGTCAAGTCAACAGTGTACGGTACCATGTCAGGTGTATCAATATATACCATGTGTGACAATGTCAAGTCCAGATATAACAATAACGTGGGTGTGCTCACAAACAGATATATAATCGAACAGGGTATTTAACAACTTGAAATAAGCAATGGATTAAATAATAAGCATGTTTCATTTAATCACAAGAGTGCAGTAATACAATGCAGCCGTTTAATTATGTTAACGGGTTTAAGCACCCTTAGCGGTGCAATAGTTTAGGTATTGGCGCAATACAGTTATATCAAGCCTTTGAATACAAATGTCCGAATGTAATAGAACTACATGGGTAAGTGCTACCGTCTATTAAACAGTAAAAATATGATTAACAGGTAAACTTGGTTATTAGGGTTAAATTGGCAAACTGTAAATTTTATGTTAACTGTAAAATGATATAATGCCATATTGTAACCAAATGGGAAACGACTATGCCAAGTTAAGTTTTATAAGTTTAGGGTGTCAATACATTTATAAATATACTGTATAGCATGTAGTAAGGGGTACTTGCCTCGACGGGTCGCGAACCGGGAAAAACGGAACGTAACGTCGACGGGGAAACTCGCGACGAGCGCACGGTTGACGGATTGAACCCAAACAACGAACCAAGGGACCTCACGGGTCAGAGTACTCCGCTGGATCGTCGGGACACATCACCGGCATGGCCGGATTCCGGCGAACAGCGACTACAAAATTCCAGAATTTAGTGCACAGCCAAAGGAGAAACAGGAAGATGGAATGGAAGGATGAAGAGAAGAGATAGCTTACTGGTGTTGCAGAGGGTGTGACGGCGATGAGATCGACGGCGGTGAGGCGCCGGCGAGGAGGTTGCAGCGGTTAGGGTTAGGGCTCGGGTATGGAACTTTGGCGCAGGGAAAGGAGAACGGAGAGGGAGAGGAGATGGTCGGGGTGCTGGAGTGCGCAGGTGGTGAGGAAGGCGCCGGTGATGGCGCGGATGGCGACGACGAGGGCCGCCGGCGAGCAGGCCACTGCAGGGAATTCTGCAGGTGGCCGCAGCAGTCGTGCAGGGTGCGCGGGGGAGAAAACAAGGGTCGGTTGAGGCGAGGAGGCGGAGGTGAGGGCGACGGTGACGGCGCCGGCGTCGGGGCTGCGGCAGCGACGGGGAAGGCGGCTAGGGTTCAGCCAAGGGTTTCTCGCGATGGGTTTCTCGTGAAGGATGAAAAAGTGAAAAGGGAAAAATATAAATATAAGGGAGAGAGAGAAGGAGAGTTAGAGAAAGATAGAGAAAGATAGAGAGAGAGAGAGATAGAGAAAGCTAGAGAGGAAGAAGTGCGATGGGGCCCACGGGGAAATATGCCCTCGTGATTGGCCAGAGAAAGAAGTTAGTGGTTAAAGAAAATATATTTATATTAAAGATTTAAAAGATTCAATCAGTGAAGAATATATAATAACGAAGTATATGATGGTTTTAAAGATTATATTAATTTGGGATTTTGGCGCTAAACAAAACATTTTCAAATCGCGTCCGGGTTGGGTCCAAAAATTCGAAATTTAAATAATAGGATTTTAAGCGGGTTCCAAATTTTAAAATTAAGTGTTTTATGATTAAAAAGTATACCCCCAAGATGGACACCTGTACGCGCGTGTAGCCGTCCAAACTCGCCCGTTTCATCGAACGGGACGAGAACATGATGCACGGACGCTACCACAAGGCTAGGGGTGTCGAATAGGCCAAGATAGATATTTTTAACTTCATTTTAGATGCTAAAATTTGTTATATGCAGAAATGACTTTTCCAGATAAAATTTTACAGTAAGACCCAAACAAGCAAGATAAGTGAAATGAGTACTACCTAATGCTCAACCAGTAACAGAAAATAGTAGTATTGGGCTCGGATGTTACAGTAACCCTAGGGTTTGTATGCTCTATAAATAGAAACTCTAAACCTCTTTTTGAGGTATGCCTCTTCTTGTGCCTCATTGTATCTATCTAAATTCAGATCTGTAAATTTCTGCAATGTATAAACAGAGCATCAAATAAAAATTAGGAGTAAGTTTTCTTTTGATTGCCCTAGTTAAATTTTCTTTCCTGCCCTAGTATAATTTTCCTTTCTGCCCTACTTTAGATTTTATTCTCTGCCCTAGTTAGATAGTTAGAACATGTTTTTCAATTTCCTAATGAGTGAGTAGTCTCCTCTCTTATTAGGGTTAGATTTGGGGAAGGTTTGAGAGGTGAAGATTGTTAGGGATGGTGCCCTCAGAGTCAATTATTGGATCACACGCCCGTGATTGCAATGATTGAGGAAGGACCTATACCGTTAGAACAGTCTTATTCAAGATGATAGTATGCTATCTGGTTTATCTTTATCATCGTGTACTGTTTTAGGTGACCTTACAAGTCACTATTGCACATTGATAGAGCCCTTAGGATTCTTGCTTGATGGCCAGCAGTATGATGGCGATCATATACGTGGGAGCTGGGGTCTATAAGCGCATCCTTAAAAGGTCCCTAGTCGTGGGAGTTTTCGAGACAGGGCATCGATACTCCAGAGTAGACTAGTGTATACAGTCGAGACCCCGACGAGGGGCGGTGGCCGGTCTCACAAGCCACTGGTGTCAGTTGGTTCAGCTAAGATGTATGCAGGTGCTCATTGGGTTATGAGTACACCGGACAGGACTCGCCGGGAACATGCTAGTTGGTCTTATACCTGACGTCAGATAGCAGTTCCCTGGTGACATGTGTACAGGTTAGTTCATCGACCTGGGATCGTCATTTGTCTCGTGTGAGTTCCCACTGTACTTTGATTACTACCCTACCACGGCTCAAAGGAGTCGTGCAAACAGGTTTTAGTTGGGTACAGCCCCGAGCAACATGGAGGCAGTGAGCGGATCTGCAGGGGTTCGTCTCTCCCAGTATTGGGGGTGAGGTCGCGCTGTGTCTAGGAGAGCTATTACACAAAGCCCTCGGCCGAGGCAGGAGATTTACTGGTAGGTATTCCAGTAGTATCTCAGGGTGTTCTGGGCTACACTCCGACACGACTTGTACCGCTTTTGGGGGTCTGACTTTTACCAACCCTCTAGGCCCGCCATGCGATGCTCATAGACGAACGGACCAGACTGTACGGATATTGTCACTGACAGGCTCAGTAGGGTGTCAGGATGAGTTCGCTCATCGACCTCTCTTTTGGTCAATACTTGGTAGCTCGTTACGTACGGTTAATACCTCTGACGTGCTAGTGGTTAAATCCACAGCCAAAGTATTGACGAGTATTTAGAGTCCCCCACAGACAGTTTCTCAAGTTTCGGACGAAACGTTGTAGAGACCGTATGATATATGGCAGGGTTCGATCTTATACGTGCGGTATTGCACGGATCATGATCGGACGGATCATACTAGTGGGCTTTGGTTTAAGCCGGATCTTAGTATTAGATTTGTTGGATTACTTTAGTCTCATCGCATTCGCATTCAGTCGGAATGCGGGTGCAGGTATGTATATACAGGTGAGGGGTATCCTTGTGATCCGTCACGAGTTTACTTTAGATGTTGCCGGATTTTTTTTTTGTTGTGGCAAACATTTGGATTAATGTTTGCTTAAGGAAATAATGAGCTAGAAATCATCATGACAATGCATTAATGTGACATGGACTTGTATCATGAGTCATTGTCTCTTTTTTAGCAAATGTGTCACATTAATGGATTGATTAGTGATGATATGAGAGGAAGAGAGAGAAAAGGGCTGCCATTGGCATATGGTTAGCTCTCATATTATTTTTCAAGACACACTCTCTCATTCTATTATAGTATCACAACAAAAAGAAAAGAAAAAGAAAAGCTCTTGTTCTTCTTCTTCCTCCTCTAGCTCATTGCTTCTATCAATGGCAACACTTTAACCTCCATCCAAATCCATGGATGAAAGAGAAAAAGTGACCACAACATACTCTACTTCAATCTTGGGCACATCGGCTAGCACACTTTGTGCTCGAGTTGCTTCGGACGAAGCGGAAGCCCGTAAAAAGACTTCTCGATATGGTGCCCTTTCCGACGAGGAGATGAAGACCGGAGATGCCGCGTGGAGCTTGGGATGGTGGCCGAAAACCGAAGGACACGGATCGCTCGGTATAGCCTTTCCACCCTCTCTCTTGATAGCTAGTTGTAGGTTAATGGTTCGATCTGGATTATAAGCATACGATAGCGTCGATTTTCAAGTTAAGAAAAATTTTCGTTTCCGCATTTTGGTCTCGGAAAGACGGCCGAGGCGCTACCGTAATCTTACAAAGATCTCTCACCCCTTTCTTGCCCATCACACGTTTTTATAGAACTCCATGCATACATACACACACCGCTCCCTACGGCACCCTATCCCACGAGGTAGCGGTGATACCGTAGTATAAATGACCGGTTGTATATGTTTTCCATGGAGGTTAGGGTAAGAATTAAGAAAGGAAGGACAAGAACCTAGAGGAAGAAATATCGTTTCTTCCCGATGGTACTAATCCATTTTATTAATTATTACCATAACACCTCATAGATCTTAAATATGACATATAAAACGGTGAGGAATATTGACTTTCCAAATTTAACTTAAACCTAACCCTAGAAAGATTTTAATCTAGATCAACTTAGTTTTTAGATTTAATCAATCCAACACCGTTTGGAATTAACTCGTTAGAACAATTAGGAAATACATAAAATCCTTGTAGACCGACCCGTACTCACCGGCTAGCTACCAAGCGACACCGTTCTTGATTGCGGTTTATAAATTTCTTTGATCAATCATCGGCCCCCATCATCTTCATCGTTATCATCTAAGATGTGGGCACACCAAATTTCATGTGATTCTACAACTTTTTCACCGTTGATTTAGCAATGTAAAAAGTTCTATTTTCGGTAAACCGTTAATTTTGAACCCACTAAATCAACGGTGAAAAAGTTGTGGAATCACATGAAATTTGGTGTACGCACATCTTAGATGATAACCATGATGATGATGGATGCCGATCGTCGGAAAAAATGGTGGAGGTTGTATTTTTTCCGTGCCATAGGAGGAAATCCCCTCCTATGGCCTCTTTCCTCCATTAATCTCTAATTGATATGAGGTATACCTTTGGAGTTAATTTGCACTACTGTTTTACATTTGCAATGCACGATTTGTATATTTTGATATCAAAATTTTTTTAAAGAATTAGTTGGAGAGATAGAAGGTGGGAATGAGGAGAGTTGTGTGGAGTTTGTTATAGGTGAATATCACCAATAAGCTCAAAATCTTCATATTTTATTTTTTATTTCAACTTTAATATAAATCAAAATCATCCACTTTGCTGACATGGCAGAAAATTAGAGGGGTTTATTTTGCACGTGCTCCGTACATCCCTTCCGTGGCATTAATATAGTAGATTCTGGAAAAAAAATACTAAAAAAATACGCCAATTGATTGATATGAACTATACCTTTGGAGTTAATTAATGCTAGTATGTTGCACGTGCGATGCATGTTTATATATTTTAACATCATAAAGATTTTTAAAGAATTGGTTGAAGAGATGAGAACATGGGAATAAAGAGAGTTGTAGGGAGTTTGTTATGGATGAATATCTCTACTATATTAATGCCAAAGGAAGGATGTACGGAGCACATGAAAAAGAGATCACTCTAATTTGTCGTCGTCTAAACAGTGATGACGTGGTAACTTATTATAGCACGTGCAATGCACATTATTAAATTAATAAAATATAAGAAAAAAATGATTTGTTAGTTTTTTAATTTAAATCTTAAATACTTTTAGTTAAGATAATAAGGATTTTTAAAAATTATTTAAAATATGTAACTTATTAAATTTTTAAAAAATCAAAATCCAGCTAAAAACCTTTAACATCTATATTATTTTAGCTAATTCTTTTTGAAATTTCTCAAATATTTGTCATATTAAAATATACAAACGTGCAATGCACTAGCTAAACACTAGTCAACAATAACGTCAAAACTTTCATATTTTATTTTTTATTTTAAGCTTAATATAAATTAAAATTACTAACTTCTGACACATCAGCATTGCTGACATGGCAGATAATTAAAGGTTTTTTTTTTGCACGTGCTTCGTACACCCGTTCTATAGCATTAATATAGTAGATAGATTGTACGAGTAAAAGATAAAATAAAATCATTCTCTTTAAAGAGACATTTGCAATTTTCTTACACAACAAACTATACAACACGCTCAAACACTTGATGTGATGTTCACACACCCAAGTGCTAATTTTGTGAGTATTGTATAGTTTGTTGTGTAGAAAAGGATTGGGTAGGAAACTTTAAGTTCTAAATATTAATATCAGTAAAATAATGGCAGAAAATATAGCAAAAAACAAAAAATATATCGAGAATAAGAAATTAAACAACAAAGAAACATACACCCACCAAAATATAAAGCAAAAGAAACGTAGAAAATATGGCAAAAAATTAAAAGATATTTTGTTTTTGTAGTTTTTATCCTGCAATTGGGCCAAAAATCAAATCATGTCCCTCTGCGTGTCTATGTGCAAACTTGACTATACCAAATTCTCAAATTAAAAAGCGTAACAAATCATGAATTAAAGGCAACTTCATTACAAATAAACACAAACTAATAAACAACCAAGAGCAATCATCATTATAGTATAACAACAGAGCTCACAAATCTTCACAGTTATGTGCTTCACCTTCACATTATATATGCCATCGAGAGACCTTGACATGCATTTATCTTGCAGCGATATGCCGAGAATGCTTAATGAGGTCCTAATCTAATCTTTCTGAAATGGCTCGAGATATCCGCAGTTAAAATTAAACCGAAGCACGAAGAATTTTATAATGAGCACGGGCGCTGCCACACCGCTAGCTATATCAGTGATTAGATCTCGAATGCAATCAATCTGAAGCCTGAGATGCTTGTTCTTTTTCGAAAGCTCCTGAACTCAAAAGATGGCATAGTCAGTAGATGAGCAATTTAAGGAACCAACGATTACAAGAGAATTTTGGCAAAAAGAAGAGAATATTGCAACTTGCAAATGCTCGGAAATAAAATAAATTTCGCTATACTACCCTTAACTATCAGAAGTTTTCATTTAAATCACCTTAATTTTTTTCAGTAAAAACAACGTAATTGGTCCAGAAATATATAGTATTAAGCTTCCTATGTTGGGGGATACAAGATGTTAGGTAGGGTTGGCAAGGGGAAAAAACATAATTAAGCCACCATCATCATTGATAAATAAAAATAAATAAATAAATAAATAAATAGAACCATTAATTAACGATTGTTGAATGCTCGAAGCATGAAAAGTAGCCACAATAAAACAATAGAAACACAAGTTAAGGCATATATTTTTTTAGCAAAAGTACGGGAAATTATTTTTTAACATTGTCACTATTTCAAATAGAATGATTACAAAGCTTTAAAACTATTTGAAATAAAAGGGTGTGGTACTTTGGGATGCATAGTTGATAATATTCACTGCAACAATCAGAAAGGATTTGTAATGGGTAAACTCTAATAAGCAACTTCCGCAAAATTGAAGCGTGATCGTGCAATCTCTTGATTTCTGCTTGATCTAATTCAATTAACACATGTCTATCTCCTGCAATCTTGTATTGCAAAATTATATATATATATATATATATATATATATATATATATATATATATATATATATATATATATATATATATATTATGCTCAAGAAATACATGCAGGCCTCAGAATAAGTTCCATACTTGATGTGTAGCTAGCTGTTTATATATTGTAGCTAACAACAAGTTATCCTTGTAGAAGAAAATTAGAAATTTCAGCGAATGCTGGATATTTTATCAAATCTAGTGTGATGGATGTTGCAGAAACTAAAGAAATAGCTTCCAATTATTATGGCTAGGCCAAAGCAGATATTTCATCAGAACATATGATAGCATAAAAGATACATGAAACTCTGTATGGTATGTTATGATGAAATCGTGCACGCTAGATATTTAGACAAAATACCGTTATTTTCAGCATAGCACACTCATCAGATGTCTTGGGTTATATGGATACGCAAGTTACTTGGTGAATACCTGTTGTGTACATCTTTCAGTATTCCCTAAAAATTAGTATGTATGCTATATATGTTGAATGCCAAGACCATGAAACATAATGGATGCTTAAATGTTCGCCTGTTCGGATTCCCAATTCAGACTTGAAGGATTCTATATGCTATAACGATTACATATCTATGCGCGGCAGAAAATCCACAACCTTTGATTTAGGGTATTATGAAAAGACTAACCGACGGATGCCAACTCATACGAAAATAACACATCAACAACACCATACAAGATTTACCCAGGTTCGACACAACTAGCACCTAATCCTGCAAACCGCGACGAAGACTTCCACTATGAGAAAGCATTACAAGAGATCACACTGATTTTTCACACTCATTTGCAAAGAAATACCCTCTCTTAGAAAAACTCCCTCTATCCGCGATCGTGCTTGGTCGTCTCTCCCACTCTAATCAAACTTTGGGTTATTAGAAAATTATGGATTATATAAAACCACAGAGAAAGCCTCATATTTATATGGTAAATAAATGCAAGGAGTTAAATTCATATTTAAATTAGAATTTAAACTAGAGATTAGATTTAAATCTAAACTAAATATATTAGATTTAAATCCTAACTAATCTCTAACTAATCCCGAATTTAAAACAAATTCTATAATATCAATCTTGATTCAAATTCAACATAATCTCTTTACTTTCTCAATAACTTCTAACTCTGTTCTTGTCGTCTTGTGCCTGAAGACATCTCAACAATCTACTAGGAAAAGCTAGAACTTGCACCGGAACCATTTTAGAAATGCATCTGCCGGATTATCATGAATACCAATTTTCGTAAGAGGCATTACCTTTTTCTCGGTCTCTAAGAAGAACACTCTCTTCTCATGTGGAACACCCATACCCAACAATCTACGCAAATAGAAGGCCTCCCTAACCGCCTTCAAGACGGTTGTCAATCCTACCTCTCTGTCGTTGATATTGCGATACCGGATTGAAGCGTCGATCTACCTTGCACTGTATCCATACCCAATATGTAAACCGTCGTCGACCTCCATTTTCCCATATCACACACATATACTGTCACAATAGAGTTGCATTTGGACCGAATACGGATCGGATATGAGTATTACTGTATCCATATTCCGTTTCTGGTTTTGAATACGAATACGAATACGGATATAGTTCGGTAAAAAAATATTCATATCCATATTTAACAAAATCAGATACGGATAAGAATAGAATATGAGATTAACAAATACGAATCGGATAATGATAAATAAATATTTAAAATATAAAATAAGCAAATATGAAGTAAAAATATGCATGTAATCGATACATACTATAAAAAAATTGAGTACGAATTGAATTAAATATGACCGCTTAAAATATTTGAAGTGAATAAATATGCATGTAAAGGAATATATTAAAGAATAATTATACATATATATTTTCTTGTTATGTATATTTTAAAATAGAAGTAATAAAATAATATTTTAAAATCCTAATTTATAATACATAATTTATAATAAATATGAATTCTCATGGCCAGTTTCCAGAAGGTCACACATTCTAGAATTTCATTAGCCCGTGCACGCTTAACTACGGAATTCTCGAGCTCCGATAGTCCTAGTCTACTTAAAAAACGTCTCTGTATTGAAGAGTGGTATCATTCCATTGATAATACAGATATGCCTTCTTTTGGAATATATTCCGAAATTTCCCATTGTTATATAGTGGGTCGAACGGACTCAAGAGATGTCCTCCACAGATTCAAGAGATGGCTTCCGTCCTTTGGCGTGGTAATTTGTTCCGTGTGGTACTTTATTCTATAAGTAAGGACCGGGACCCGACACCTAGTCACGATGCATCCATCCACACTGCATCTGTTGAATGACGAGCTGAATATTTTACTATCTCTCAAGTATCTCAGGATCCACTTCATTGCCTGCTAATACTCTTTGCTTGGAATAGTCAAGTACTGCCTGTGCACAGAGACAGAGACGGAGGGCCTGTGGGGGCCGTCGTGCCCCAGGCTCCGCAAGTTTCTGCCATTAACAAATTTTTCCCACTCGTATTAATTCTTTGTAACTGCTCGTATTTATGCTCATGCATCCATATCCCCACATTTAAGGGATGATCTTGTTAATAGCTGTTCCTATTTGTTCTCATTTATCCTCCTATAATTAAGGACACATATATAACCACTTACTCTCATTCATATTTCTATGTCAAATATTGTAAAATATTTTTTATGATTATATTTTGTTTTGATTTATTTGAACAACTAACCTTTTCCAGCCATATCCTAGTTGCGCTAACAAAATTTAATTAAAGTTGGTAATAGGTTAAATTGATAATTGGTATATAATTGAAATGAATGATTCTTATCTATCTTTCCTAATCAAACTCTATCATTATTTTTAAAGTTTAATTTATCATATTTTTTCAGAATATAACTCACCTGTAATATTATACAAGTAGAATAGAGTATACAAATTAGTTAACCCTCATATTTAAATGAAGCTCCCTATCAAATATGTGCAGGTGAAATATTTCCCATTTTGATGACCCACATATTTATATTTTTAATATTCTTAGCTATATTTTAAAAAAAGTTTATGTTCGATGTTACTAATTTTCAGAATTTTGAATATTTATAAATTTATGAATGCACATGTCAATTTATTTTAGATTATGCCCTTTTTAATTTATTTAGGTGACAACTATTCAATTGGTTTGATATTAAAACAACATAGATTAAAGCAAATCATATGCATAAAGATTGTTGTAAAATATGAAGCTTGATAAAGTAGAGTTTATGTTAAAATGTTACTTCTGGCTATTTCCAATATATACACATCCCCTCTCTTGTTAATCCCTGGCTTCGTCAAGTACAATTCTCGGCCGCGTGCATCCCACACCAACTTCTGCACTCATATATGACACTAAAGACACGTGAACTCTGCGTGCATCTGACCCTGCTGATAACATCGTCGAAAGCCTTAAGTGTGTTTCTAAATGAGAAGACACGGGCCGAGTCTTCTTCATTCCATACCGAGCTAGAACATGCTCAATACAATGCCGCAACCTACGTAACTCCCTATCCATGACAGTATCAATACCACGAATCAATCGTGCAATCTTCCTGCCGAACTCCCGATCCTCTTATCTTGGAGACTCATCCCTAACCACTCATGTACGCCGAACTGTACTTGTTATAACCCGAAAGTGGCACGTGACCGGCACTTAGATCACATAACGTCTAAAGATGTCGACACGATTCAAGTAAGCCGAAAACCCGAAATCTAAACCTTTTTATGAAAATAGCGGATGGGAAGTTTAAGAAAAGTTACTAAATGAAATCAAGTTTCGTTCTTAAAGTTGTAATTAAGTTTGTTTAAAAAAAATGCCAATGTCATTTTTAAACTCGGTCAGCACCTACTTTGTAAATTTTGAATAAAACCTAATACAAGTATAATATAAAGCATCCCAACGGGAGCTAGCTTCCATGCCTACACGGCGGAGAAACCACGCAAAAAGCATACGACGTCCAAGGCGAAGAAAAGAAAAGCGAAACATAAATAAAAACAATATAAGTCGACTTCAAACGAGTGCGGCATCTAACCACACATAACATCTAAGACTCGCTTCTAAGTCCTCAATATACAAGTTTTGGGTCGATGGAGTTTTAACGAGATACAAAGGAATATGTACATATACAATGTGTGGTTATGCTACAATAGTAACCCACCTACTAAAGCAATCACCGAAGTAAAGAGTGTGCCGTAAGCCGCTAATGATCCGAGCGGTATATCCTGCAAGAAACTGGGGCACGACGGGGGTAAGTTGCCAACTCAGTAAATAAAAGAATATCGCATGGTAAAAATCGAAATGCATAATGATCTACCTAGGTCATAAAGTATAGTACTATCATATCCTGTATTGATAAGGGTATAATGCATAAGTACTATGAATGCATCAATAACCGTGTACCGCCGAAAGAGCGGACCGAGACGTTGGGACCCTAGGCCTGAATTTGGGAGCAGACGCTATTTGGACTTTTCCATCCACCTCTCTGAAGATACCAAGTTGATTTATGACAACGTATATTGGAGGTTTGATAGATGCGACCGTTGGAGCAGACTTCATCAGATCCCCCCTCTTTTGTGAGGGGTTTTTAATTGTGGGGACGCTCTTCCCTGCAGGCGCAAGCCTCTGCAGTTAATTATATTACCGCGTTGCGATAACCACTTTCTCCTTCTCCAGCAGTTCACTTTGTGTCATGTGTATTTTTGTTTTTTTTGGTTGCTCGCGGATTGTATATGGAGACTATTTTATGTCGTCGCCCGTAGGGCGCGGATCAGTCCAAATCCGTATATTTTAGATTTGGGATTTTGGATTTTGAACTTAGCTTATATGTTCCTTTAGTTCAAAAATATTTTGTTTGGTTTAAGGACCGTTAATCTAATTTGAGATTAAGATCAACTTAAACATATGAGCATTTGGGCCCAATTTATTTTTAACTAAGGATACGTTACTCCTATTTGAGACTAAGATCAACTTAGCAATATTTTCAGGATCATTAAATTTAGTTAAGATCCAACAACAGAGCATTTAGGCTCAGATGCAAGAAATTTCAAACAGAGAACTTTAGCCAATTTGGGCTTGGTCTGCTCAGTCTTTTCTTTTTCCTTTTTCTTTTATTCAAAAGTGCTAAGCACTTATTTGGAGCTCTGGCGCTCACATGTGTATCATGTGAAATACTCAGTCATGGGTGCTGCCCAATAAATGCTAAGCATTT
Organism: Agapanthus africanus; assembly: GCA_030015575.1. Lineage (NCBI taxonomy): Eukaryota > Viridiplantae > Streptophyta > Magnoliopsida > Asparagales > Amaryllidaceae > Agapanthus > Agapanthus africanus. The sequence continues at coordinate 290,185,284 of JASDDO010000019.1, forward strand.
TAGTCATTTTGACTGAATATGAAGTGCTAAACACTTTTGTATGGCGTCCACGTGAGGAGCACGTGCGACACTGTCTCATTTTATTTTGATGGGCGCCCACGGTTTTTTCACATGAAGCGCTGGGCGTTGCCCAATCAGTGCTAAACACTCAGCCGTTTTGGCTGTATATGAAGTGCTAAGCATTTTTACTCAGTGCTCACGTGTATTTCACGTGAGGCGCTGGCCTTATGTTTCGGACACCCATATGTTTTTCATGTGAAGCGCTGAGTCCTTTGTTGGGGGCGCTACGTGGGAAATACGTGAGACGCTAATTCCTTTTCTTTTCTAGAGATTGAATCTCTTTTAATGGCATTTTGACCATTAATGATCACCATGATATTTGTTTTGAAGATCTGGATCAAGCATTCTTTAAGATCTAAGTTCTTATATTTTTTCTTTTATAAGAAATATGTTTCTTTTTAGGATTAAACCCTATTTTCAGAGAAATTAAATTCCCAGTACATATGTTCTTTTTCCTTCTTTTTTTAAAACTTAGTTTGAAGAATAGAGTCTTCCCGATGAGAATTGAATTCTCAACTTGTGGGGAGATTTGCTTTACAAATCTCCAATCAGAGGAAGAACTAAAGTTCTTGTATGAATGGTTAAACCCTTATTTCCATTTATAATAGGCAATGAAGATATTTTGATCTCTTCTTTTTCTTTACCTAGAGTTTGAAAAGAGGGAGACCTTTTTCTTCTTTTGAGAATTAAATTTTCTGGTTTTTTTTTTTCCTTTTTTGTAGAGAAACTTATGGGGTCAATTCTCTATCTCTCTCTGTGTTTGAGACTTGAAGTCTCGGGTCTTTTATATAGTAGAGGCAAATTTGTTAATTAGTTTGAGAAAATCTCTCATTTGAGAGATACCAATTGATTTAATTGGTCTCAAAATTGTTCGGGGAATTTTACTCATCGTTGGATTTTTGATCCGGTGATTTCTGTTTCACAGAATATATATATATTCTGTCTCACAGAATATATATATATTCTGTTTTTGACAAGATTAGGGAAATATTTTCCATATACAGAATTTAATTCTGTCATACGGTGATTTTTAACCACCATTGGATTTTTAATCCAAGAGTTCTCTCTTTAACAGAGCACATCTTTCTTTCTTTTTAAGATATAGGAAATATTTTCAATCTCATTGGATTTTTGATCCAACAACTTTCTGTTTAACAGAAAATATCCTTCTCATTTAGAAAGATCAGGGAGATATTCCCCCCTAATAGACTTTAATTATATATTTGGTGAATTTTAATCACCATTGGATTTTTGATCCAACGGTTCTCTGTTAACAAAGAATTTCTTTCCCTTTTTAGAAAGATAAGGGGGGTATTTTTCTAGAATTTAATTCTATATAGGAAGCCGCCCTCACGTGTTTAACATATGACCCTAATGTGTTTAACATGTTTTACTTAGCGCCCATATGTCTTGCATATGGGCGCTCACGTGTTTTACACATGAGATCGGCTTGGCCTTTAGCCACTTACTCTTAGTGTTTATATGCTTTGCATACAAAAATAGAATTTAATTCTATGTATAGAGTTTAACTCTATCCGAAGCTAATGCTTCAAAAGGGTGTTCTCACGTGTTTAACACGTGACCCCAATGTGGGTTTTAATCAGTATATTTAGCGTTTATATACTTTACATATAGGCGCTCACGTGTTTAACACGTGAGATTTTTTAGCCTTTAGTTGTTTGGTTACAACGCTTATATGCTTTGCTTATAAATGTTCACATGTTTAACACGTGAGGTTTAAGACGTGGGGAATTCTCCTCCTTTTCCTCTCTCCCCCTTTTTATAAGAGAACAAATGCCTTCCAGCGTTGCTCTCACGTGGCTTGCACGTGAATGCAACGCTGTCCATCTTCACCACCGTTTGATTGCCTGGGGGAATGGGAAGTTGAACTGCTTCAATCACATCTTATAAATGGTGCCCTTGGCCTTGGAGTGACTACTGTTTTTCATCTTCCTTCTTCATTTTTTCCTTCCTTGAGAATTTAATTCTTATTTCAGAGCTTAGACCTCTGCCCACAGAACTCCTTTGATCAGAGTTAAACTCTGCCAAAAGAATAGGTAAGAATTATGAACAGAGCTTGGCTCTTAGAAGACTTCTTATTTTGTGCTGGATTTTTAATCCATTAACAGAGCTTGGCTCTTTTCTTGAACTAATCTCTTAGAGATCTAAAAATAAACTTCTTTTTTTAGTAGACCGTGGGTTTTGAATCAACGGGCATCCTCGAGAATCGCTGGTTCTCTTCTTAGGGTTTTACCCTATCATTGATCCTAATCTTTGAGGGTCTCTGGAATTTAATTCCATTATGTTTTCCATCTGTTTCCCATCATGGGGATTTCTGGGATTTAATCCCATTATTGGAAGAATTTAATTCCATTTTGTCTTGTAAAGCTCAGCTCTGTATTTTTTTTTGGAACTTTGGGAATTTTATTCCTATTTCCTGTTCTTGATTATTTTCCTTTTTAGGGGTTTAATACCCTCTTTACAGATTTGAATCTGTTGTTATTTTTAACAGAATCCTCTTTTTGGGGATATTGGGAGTTTTTCACTCCATTGTTTATTTAATGAGAATTCTTTTAGATTCTCACAATGGGCACTTTGTCTCATCATTGACGAGCCGCCATTTTGATTTCATGGGGTCCACAAGTTTTTTAGTTAGTAGTTCCATAACACCAACTCACACCTTTTGTTGACCGTTTTTTTTTGTTGTCCCCTTTTATGGTACATTGGCCTCACTTTCATACTTCCCTTATACCCGCTCAGAGGTCGCTTTCCTGCAGTCACCATCAGACGAGGAAGTTATGGCTATGATTAAGAATCATGATAAGGACAAAAAGAGCCTTCTCCTATGAGGCGTCTGGTATGATCATATTATAAGGGATCATCGCAGTTTTACATGTGGAGTACCAACGGAACCCATTTGTTCTATCCGATTTACGAAGCGTCCATGTATTGCTAATGCAGTGGAGGCGGCTAATTGGACTCCTAAGGGCCGGCTTGAACCATCAACGACAGGGATACCCAATCAGCCCCTAGTGGCTATTGACATTCTGGGACACCGAATATACCAAGGCGAAGCTCGACCTTGGGGGCAGGTCTACAAGATAGGCGTCATCCCGCAGCATCCAGTGGGCTACCTTCCTTGGGCCCGGTATATTCTCTCCTCCCAACACTCATAGTTGCAACAAGTTGGATTGTACCAGGAGGTATATGCGTTATTGTTCTATTACCATGCTTCCCACTTTTGGTGGGTCAAGGCCTTTTGAAACTAATGGAATCTTTCAACGCATACATTCCTACTGGGGGATCGGGAGGTTTCCATTTCGCTGGAGGAATTCCGAGAAATTTCAAGACTGCCGATCAGGGGAGAACATTACGAGGAGTTATTGCCCCCTAATGAGTATATTTTTGCTACGGTGCCAGCCATGCATGAAGGCTTGACAACTGAGAATGCCGTTCAGCACAAGCATTCAAGTTTAATCAAGGCCTTGGCATCTTTGAGAGCCTGTTTGTGGCATCAGAAGAGCAAGGTGTTAGTTTTGATGATTTCATCGCTCTCTTCCTTCGTAATGATGCTCTATCCGAGAAAGCTTCAAAATTTGCGAAGATCGAGGATCCCTTCGGATTTGGCCTGGAAAAACTGCCGGCTAAGGAGGAAGATTGCCACATTTTATATTCTAAGTTCGTCGACCATGGCTTTTGACGAGATTGCCGCTCCTGGTATGGATGAGGAAACATTTTTTGTAGGCTTCATCAATTTTGGCTCAGCTGGTTTGCAATGCCGATGCACCAACGCTTTATGATAGCCTCCGTTTTCTACCACGCACACCGCATAGCCAAAAGAGCACGACCGGACATTGGCGTTGCAGGGTTATCACACCTATATCATAGTTTGAGTACCGCAGCCAACACTTCAAATCCAGGTGCAGACACCGTGAACTTCTCCCTCCATTACTTCACGTCCTGGATTAAGATACACGTGTTAGGCGCGTTTGCTGTGCACCGGCGACCTGATTTCTACGAGTCTTATAATTTTCCACGAGTCATGAGATTGGTTGATACTTCTGCTCCTGATCCAACTCAGTTAGAGGTTTTGCGTGTGCTACTTAACCCGTATTTAAATGAGGGTGGCATGGTTTTCAATGATCGGGTTCTTTCTGCGCCCGTGGGGCTTATTCAACAACTATTTGATTTATTGAAGAACGGAGTGCCGACTTTGAAAACAAGGAGATCATGCACTTGTATTCGATCATGCCAGGGTACTTGGTGTTCCGACTAAATGATACCGCTCTCTTCATGCGATGTAATCCGTATTGCTTTGCCCAACAGTTGGGTTATAACTAGGGTGTGCCCCTCGAAGCGTTCTTGGTTGAGCCTACTCCCTCGCTGGAGACCTCCTGTGATGCTATTCATCACTTTATACGACTGAACATCGGTTCTCTCTTCATGGTCCCTGAGCCCGATTACATTCCAAGGCATGTGGGGCCCTTCAAGGGATGGTACTATCACCGGGTCATTCCTATCATTACAGAGGAGAGACGGGTGCTTTTCGAGTGTAAGTCCTCTACGCCTGCCCAAGCCATCAATGTTTCGCTGCGAATGGGATGCTTACGGCGCTGATAGAGCTTGAAGCGGAGGTTCGGAGGAAAAATGATGATCTAGCCGGCTTATTGAACCGTCCATCGTCTTAATTTTTTTTGTCGCTGTATTTCCCCCCTTTTTTTTATCTTGTATTCATTTTGGTTTATAAATAAAAGAAATATTTTATTTCATGCCTGCACCTCTCTATCTTTTGATGTCTTGATTTGGCGCTAATTAGTTTATTTACTCGTTTCGGAGTTTGTAGTTTATTCACTCATTTCCGAGTCTCTAGTTTATGTAGTTATTTCGGAGTTTGTAGTTTATTCACCCATTTCGGCGTCTCTAGTTTATATACTCATTTTGGAGTCTGTAGTTTATTCACTCATTTCGGAGTCTGTAGTTTATGTACTCATTTCGGAGTGTTTTTAGTTTACCTCCCTTGGGTTTACAGGCAAACTTGTCATAACGTTGTATGTAGATAACCCCCATTCCTTTATGATAGAGGTCCATTAGCTTTGTGGTACTAGGGTTTTAGTCCGTGGTACCGTCGCGTTGGCTGATGTATTCCTCGATATGCAATCTTCAAGCTGCTGTTCGAGTTGCTCCGCAACTGTCGTGTCTCTGATCTCTTCTGAGGTTGGACAAGACGTCTTCAAGTAATCTTCTTAGGTCATATTATCGTTGGAAGAACAAGCGTTAGGTATTTGTCATGACGCTTTTTACTTGAGCTTAGGCTCAATTTGGAGCCCTGATGAGTCATAACCGCACCCTTCTGGGGTGGGATGATCTCCAATGGTCTTTAGGCTTTGTATGTATTGCCGTCAAGATCTGAAATTAGGAATATTCCGTCACTTCGTTTTTGTTTTGACGATATCGCGCCGATTCTTTACTGAAATAGGGTAGACATCCGTAGGATCTCTATGCTGTATGTATTGCATTTGAAGTCCAGTGCTAGGAATATGCCATTGCTTCCAATTTCATTTGATAGTTGCGTCCGCATCCTGCTGAAATGAGGGGGGCAACGCCGGGATAGTCTCTAGGTTATATATGTACCGTCAAGACTTGGAGCCAGGATTTTGCCATTACTCCATTTTTCTTTGACCCTTGGGTCTTTTTTTGTGATGACGTTGTGTCTGCGTCCTACTGGAATGAGGAGAAACACCAAGATAGTCTCTAGGTTATATATTTACCGTTAAGACTTGGAGCTCCTTTTGACGAAGCGTGGTGGGAAAATATGGTCCCCCTATTTTTTTGCGCCCATGGATCATATACAAGAGTCAATATGGACTTACTTGCACGGCAGAAAAGTTTCATTTTTAATTTTTTTATTTCTTTCTGCGATGCTCTATCTTTTCAGCTTTTATGTCGCAAAAGTCATGATTGCCAATCATTTCAGCTCTTTTTGATTTTACTCGCTGATTTTTATTGCGATTTGCCCGATCATTTCAGCTTTTTTTTTGAGTTGGGGATTTAAAATTTGATACCAATCTTGGCATCAGCAAACCACTTGGATATTTCCAGGAGCGAATCATCATTTGCCGTGAGAGGACTTGAAATTTTTTACCTATTTAGGAATCTGTATCGCTAAAACTGGAATATTGTCAGGAGAGAATCATCATTTACCTTTGTCGATTTGAACAAAGATAGCTTAGCGAACAGGGTTATGGTCCTGTCGACTAAGGATTTTTGATTTTATGAGCCATAAGGGTCCCATAAAGCTATTTCTCCCTATGAGTCGAGAGGATCTTGTAGGTGCATTTTCTACTTAGGAGTCGTGAGGATTCCTAAGTGTGTTTTTTTCTTATAAGTCATAAGGATCTTACAAGAGTATTTTCTCCTTATAAGTCGAGAGGATTTATAAGCGCTGTTCTCCAAATGAGGACATTTCTCGCCATTAGTGGAACTTGGTGGGAGAATATTTATTTATGCCCGTGGATTGTATACAAGGGTCAATATTGGACCGCCTGTAGGGCAAAAGGGTTTTGTAGGGTTTTTTGATGGCTTATGAGCAGGTTTAGATCCTTGTAACCTAAGGCTTTTGAATCCTATGAGCCGTGAGGGTCTCATAGTGGGAAATTCTCCTTACGAGTCGTGAGGATCCCGCAAGTGTAATTTCTCCCTAGGAATCGTGGGGAATCCTAAGTGCGTTGTTCCTTTGTGAGTCGTAAGGATCTCACGCGTGTTTTTTTAACGAGTTCACGCCTTTTCAGGTTTTCACTAGCTCACTGGCAGCCCTGCTGTATTTACTCATGGTGCCCTTTTGGGTTTTCATCAGTGTCCATTTAGCTTGTGGACATACCGTTTTTTTAGGTGGCCCGTAAGGTAACGCACCTTTAGCTATAGGCTCTGATCTTTTTTAAGGAGTTCATCATGTGGGACCTGGGAGAGTTATTAATCGTTTAGGCCCATGGATTGTATACGGTAATCGATATGGGGATTCACTGTAGGGCTAAACGTGTGAGGACATGACGATCCTTTATCACCGTATTTAGGGCGAAATGCTAATTTAAAGACGTTTCGGTCCAATATTCCCGTTTTGGGAGCAAATGTTAGTTTAAGGACATTTCAGTCCATTGTTAGTTTAAGAACGTTTCGGTCCAGCATTAGTTTAAGGACGTTTCGGTCGAGCATTCCCATTTTGGGGACGAATTTTAGTTTTAGGATATTTCGGTCCATTGTTAGTTTAAGAACGTTTCGGTTCAGCATTAATTTAAGAACATTTCGGTCCAGCATTTCCATATTCGGGACGAATATTAGTTTAAGAACATTTTGGTCCATTGTTAGTTTAAGGACGTTTCGGTCCATCATTAGTTTAAGGACATTTCGGTCCAACATTTCCATATTCGGGACGAATATTAGTTTAAGGATATTTTGGTCCATTGTTAGTTTAAGAATATTTTGGTCCATTATTCCCATTTTTGGGGGAACGCATTAGTTTAGGGATGTTTCGGTCCAGCATTAGTTTAAGAACGTTTCGGTCCAGCATTCCCATTTTGGGACGAATATTAGTTTAAGGACATTTCGGTCCATAATGTTTCCGTATTTCGGGGCGATGGAGTTTTTTGGATACGACTCTCAGGGTTCTGACTCAGGAAGATAGCGAGCGGACACCAGCATCGTCATCTATTATTGACCTAAGTCATGACTCGTCAAGCGTAGTATTTTTTTAGAAATCGACTGTTTATCGGTTGGAAGGGTCTTTTCCATGCATATCGATGAGTAGGTAGGCTCCACCTTGGTAGACTTAGTCTACGATGTACGGGCCTTCATAGCTCAGCTCGAACATTTCCCATTTTGCATGATTGGGGATTATTGGTCTTTTGACGACTGGCACGAGTTTGCCTTGGTGGAATGTTCTCGGTCTGGTCAGTTTTTCGTATGACCGTGTCCTTGCCTTATGAGCCTCCAGATTTTATTGTGTCGTCGAGGACGTTAAGCTCCACAAGTCTAAGATGAGCATTTTCTTCATCTGTCAGCTCGTATCGAACCGCTACTCATAAAGAGGGGAGTTCTATTTCCAACGGGAGCACTGCTTCTGTGCTGAACACCAATGCGTATAGTGTTGTATTCGTGGCCGTTTTGAACGTTGTTCAGTATGCCCATAGAGCTTCATGAAATTTTTCGTGCTAGTCCTTTTTGTTTCTGGACATCGTCTTTTTTATAATCTTTGTCAAGGTCTTGTCGAAAACTTCAGCTAGACCATTGGCCCGAGGATTATAGACTGAGGAGTATCTCTAATCTATTTTATGCTGCTGTGCGAAGCGACTTATTTTATGGCTTATGTAAGCTAGCATATTATCCGAGATTATCCGCCGCGGAGTTCCAAACAGGTATATGACATGGGTCTTGAAGAAATGGAGGATATTCTCCGACTTCACTTCCCTTAACGGTACTGCTTCTGCCCACTTAGAGAAGTAGTCGGTTGTTGCTAGTATGAACCGATGTCCTTTACATGATGCCGGTTCGATAGGGCCAATTTTATCGGTTCCCCACATTTCGAAAGGCCAGCTAGACACTATCGGGTGTAGCGGATTTGGATGTTGATGGATGAAGTCCCCATGAATTTGGTACGAGTAACACTGCTTCGCATATTCGAGACAGTCCTGGATCATCGTGGGCCAATAGTAACCTATTCTTTTTATCTTCAGCTTCATCTTTGGCCTAGCTTGATGAGAACCGCAGAGTTCGTCGTGAGTTTTTTAGACGACTTTCTTTGCTTTCTCCGGACCCAGACATCTTAGCCATAGACAGTCGAACTATCTCTTATATAGAGTATCATTGACGAAGGTGAAAGACAAAACTCGTTTCATGAGCTGATGTCTAAACGACGCATTTTCGGGCGTTCGTTGGGACTTAAAGTATTCCATGAAGACTTCCCTCCAGTCCTTGACCTTTTTTTCGTTCTCTATTTGAAGGGTTACTTGTTCGGCCCTTTTTTTTCCTTTCGGATGGCTCTATCAGGTCTTCCGAAGATATATCTGTTGGCGCGAGAACCCTGCGGCTTTGCACAATGATCCTCACGTCATCGAGGTCTTCATTGGCCAATTCCTTAGCCAATTTGGCCAATGCATCTGCCTTGCTGTTTCCCGCATCCAGTATGCTTTCCAGGGTATAGGAAGGGATTTGTGTCATCAGTTACTGCACTCTTTCTCCATACTTTACCAGCTCTAACATGCATGTCTGATAGTCTCCATTTACTTGGCTAACGATCAGCTGGGAGTCTCCATATATAATGAGGTCTTTGATTGCCATGTCGATAGCGATCTCAAGACCTGCTATCAAAGCTTCATATTTAGCTTCGTTGTTAGTCCTTAGCTTCATTAAGGAGAGGGCGTAACGTAATATCCCTCCTTACGGGGTCATGAATATAAGGCCCACCCCAGCTTTGATTATAGGGGTGTTTTGCTTTCGCCGCTTCATGGAAGATGCTCCATCGAAGTAGAGTTCCCATTGGAAATTATTTTCTTCTTCGATTACGTCGAACGCATGTTCATCTAGCAACTTGCAATTTAAGGGGGAGTTGGCTGGTATCGAATGCTCCGTGAGAAATTCGGCAATGGCCTAGCCCTTCACTGCTTTGAGGGGTAGATACGTTATCGAGAACTCCATCAGGAGGAGGGCCCATTAAGCAAGCCTTCCTGTCAGTATGACCTTTGACATCAGATATTTGAGAGGATCCACTTTCGATATGAGACGGACCTTATGTGCCAAGGCATAATGTCTTAGTTTCGTTATTGTGAAGATCGGCACCAGGCAATGCTTTTCGATGGGGGAATAGTTGTTTTCTGCCCCGAGAAGAACTCGAATCAAATAGTATAGAGTTCTCTCCTTTTCCCGATCGTTCTCTTGTGCCCACAATGCACCCCTCAAGGGCCGTTGTATATAGGATAAGGGGTTTTCCCTTAACCGAAGTGGTCAATACCGGTGGATTTTGCAGGTATTGTTTGATTTCGTCCAGTGCGTTTTCACACTTTTGATCCCAGACGAAGGGGATCCCTTTCTTCATCAGATGACTGTAGGGAAGGTATTTTCCAGAGAGGTTGGCTATGAACCGCCGGATGTACGCGAGTTTTTCTTGGAGAGACCGCGGTTGTTTGAGATTTCTTAGCATGGGCATTTCCATAATTGCCTTGATCTTTGAGGGATCGATTTCGATACGCCGGTGACGTATGATGAATCCCAAGAATTTGCTTGAGGAAACTCCAAATGCACATTTAGAGAATTCATCTTCAGATTATACTTCCGAAGACGTTGGAACACTATTTTTAGATGTTCCCAATGCTCCTCGTGAGATTTGTTCTTCACTATAAGGTCGTCGATGTAGCATTCGACAATCTCATGTATGAGATCATCAAAGATCTTTGTTAAGGCCCTCTGGTAGGTAGCGCCAGCGTTCTTCAGACCGAAGGGAATAACCTTATAGCAGAATATACCCAATAGGGTCCGGAAGGCGGTATGCTTTTGGTCTTCTGGATGCATTTTTATTTGGTTGTATCCTGAAGATCCATCCATGAAGGAGAAGACCTCATGGGTAGACGTGTTATCGATCATCATCTCGGAAATAGGCACTGGGAAGTCATCCTTCGGACAAGCTTTGTTGAAGTCCCGAAATTCTACGCAGATACGAACCGTCCTATTTTTCTTCATCACTGGAACAATATTAGCAGTCCAGTCAGGATATTGAACTTCTTGGATGAAGCCGGAGTCGATTAGTTTCTTGACTTTAGCGTTGATACTCATCTCAAGTTCAAGTCGCATCCTTTTTGGCGCCTGTTGTTGGAGATAGTGCCCTCAGAGTCAATTATTTGATCACAGGCATATGATTGCTATGATTGAGGGAGGACCTATACTGGTAGGACAGTCTTACTCAAGATGATAGTATGCTATCTGGTTTATCTTTATCATCGTGTACTGCTTTAGGTGACCTTACAGGTCACTATTGCGCGTTGATAGAGCCCCTAGGATTCTTGCTTGACTGCCAGCAGTATGAGGGCGATCATATACGTGGGAGCTGGTAGGCTTTAAGCACATCCTTAAAAGGTCCCTAGTCGTGGGAGTTTCGAGACAGGGCATCGATACTCCAGAGTAGACTAGTGTATACAGTCGAGACCCCGGCGAGGGGCGGTGGCCGGTCTCACAAGCCACTGGTGTCAGTTGGTTCACCTAAGATGTATACAGGTGCTCATTGGGTTATGAGTACACCGGACAGGACTCGCCGGGAACATGCTATTTGGTCTTATACCTGACGTCAGATAGCAGTTCCTTGGTGACATGTGTACAGGTTAGTTCATCGACCTGAGATCGTCATTTGTCTCGTGTGAGTTCCCACTGTGCTTTGATTACTACCCTACCACGCTCAAAGGAGACGTGCAAACAGGTTTTAGTTGGGTACAGTCCCGAGCCACATGGAGGCAGTGAGCGGATCTGCAGGGGTTCGTCTCTCCCGGTATTGGGGGTGAGGTCGCGCTGTGTCTAGGAGAGCCATTACACGAAGTCCTTGGCCAAGGCAGGAGATTTACTGGTAGGTATTCCAGTAGTATCTCAGGGTGTAATGGGCTACACTCCGACACGACTTGTACCGCTTTTGGGGGTCTGACTTTTACCAACTCCCTAGGCCAGCCATACGATGCTCATAGACGAACGGACCGGACTGTACGGATATTGTCACTGACAGGCTCAGTAGGGTGTCAGGATGAGTTCGCTCATCGACGTCCCTTTTGGTCAATACCTGGTAGCTCGTCACGTATGGCTAATACCTCTGACGTGCTAGTGGTTAAATCCATAACCAAGGTGTTGACGAGTCTTTAGAGTCCCCCACAGACCGTTTTCTCAAGTTTCGGGCGAAACGCTGTAGAGGCCGTATGGAGATATGGCAAGGTTCGATCTTATCCGCACGGTATTGCACGGATCATGATCGGACGGATAATACTAGAGGGCTTTGGTTTAAGCCGGATCCTAGTATTGTACAGTGTAGATTTTGTCTCTTTGCATTTGTATTCAGTGGGAATACAAATGCGGGTATGTATATACAGTCGCGGGGTTTTCCTGTAATTTATTGCGGGATCAGTTTTCTGAAGTTGCCAGTTTGCATTCCGTTTCGGCCAGTTTTCCTTTGTTCCTTCCCGGCCGGATTTTTCTGATGGAGGGGCTAATTTGCATATTTGCAGATTAGCAATTGTGGAGGGTTTATTTGGATATGGAAAGATTATGATAGCATCTTTTCTTTTCATGCATCATTTCATAGTTTTATGAGATTAGAGTTGATCTTGATTTGGATGTGACCTTTATTCCTCATTATCTTCACATGGCTTATGGTTACCATTTGTTATCCCTACACTCACCTCCTTTGTGTTGATCCCCCCATTCATATTTGGCCGGCCATATTTGTGTGGACGAGAGAGAGAGGTTCATTTTTGTGGTGGCAAAATGTTCATCTCATATCATTTTAGATTACACCAAAAATCCTAAGCTCATTTCCATTCTTCACCTCCATCAAATGGCAACTTCATAACCCCATGAGACAAAGTGATCCACACTTCATCTACAACATTTCTTGGGCACGTCGGCTTGCCAACTTCGTGTGCGAGTTGCCTCGGTCCAGAGGTGGGAGCCTGTAAAAGAACCTGGCCATGTGGTGCCCGTTCCGACGAGGAGATGAAGACCGGAGATTCCGCGAGGAGATCGGAGTGGAGGCCGAAGACCGAAGGACACGAATCGCCTCGGTATAGCTTTCTACTCTTTCTATAGTTTGCTAGGATTAGGTTAATGGCCGGATCCGGGTTTTATAGTGCGCGGTGGTGCCGGTTTCTAAGTTCTAGAAAAGTTTTCGTTTCCGCATTCCGGCGTCGGATTGACGGTCGGGGCGCCGCCGTGCACTTACATTGGTATCAGTGCCACGCCATTAAACTAGTCTAGCTTGCTCTAACGTGTTTACAAGTTCAATCGATCGGATTTTCCAAAAACCACATTTCCATGTCGCACTTTCTGTCGAATTTTTCCTTGCTCTAAAAATTATTTAGTACATTGGAAAATTACGTTCAGGGTTTTTTATGAATTCTGTGAAAATTTGGTACGCTGATGTTACTGTAGCACGGTGGTTTAGCGGCCAAAACCACGTTTTGGCCGCGGAACCGCCGCCGTTTTGTGTCCAAACCGTACCAAATTTCTACAGTAGTTTACTGACATGGAAATAGGGTTTCTGTTATATTTTTTTTGGGCCCAGATGTTTTTGAGTGCTACAGTTGTGCTTGGGGCCCGCTTCGGTAAATTTGATCGATCAAAAATTTTAAACATGTTAGTTCACAGTATTTACATTATATCTGCGACCGTGAATGTCACTCGATCAGTAAATCCAGTCTATCTGCTATAGCCCTTTTAGACGGATTTGCGAACGTGACATTCACGTTGATAATGTATGGCCTATAAAGGCAAGGATAATGAAATATCCCAACAACTTTTTCTCTCTTCAAAAAAGTTTGAGATCTGAGATCTTTCTTCCTCCTTCAAGGTTCCAAAACCTTCTTCTTTCTTTTTGAATTAAATCAAGAGTTTTACTCTTCCTTTTTCAAAACTAAATAGTTTTCCACCACAAAACCCATAAAGGGGAACTCAGATCTATAATTAGATCTCAAAAAGAAGAGATTTTTAGATCTCACATCTCTTGAGCCAGCCAACAGAGGAGGAAGAAGAAGAACCCATTTCCCCAACCAAAACATTCTTTTTTTTAGGAGTTTAACTCCGCTAATTTCTCTTTCGAGAGTTTTTGGGGCTAAAAGCCCTCTTTTCCTCTCCAGCGCACTGCGCCCGAGCGCAAAGCGCCCACGTGCCGACACGTGGCGCGCGCGCTTGCGCTCCAGCGAGCAGCACTCATGCGCAAAGCGCCCACGTGCCGACACGTGGCGCGCGCGCGTGCGCTCCAGCGAGCAGCGTTCATGCGCAAAGCGACCACGCGCCGACACGTGGCGCGCGCGCTTGCGCTCCAGTGCGCTTGCGCTCCAGCGCGCAGCGTTCATGCGCAAGGCGCCCCCGTGCCGACACGTAGCGCGCGCGCTTGCGCACCAGCTCGCAGCGCTCATGCGCAAAGCGCCCACATGCCGACACGTGGCGCGCGCGCTTGCACGCAGCGCTCATGCGCAAAGCGCCCACGTGCCGACACGTGGCGCGTGCGCTTGCGCTCCTGCGCGCAGCGCTCATGCGCAAAGCGCCCACGTGCCGACACGTGGCGCGCTTGCGCCTGAGCGCACAGCACCTAAGCGCACAGCGCCCAAGGTGCTGCCCCACGCATCCCTTGGATGCCTTTTCCCCCTCTTTTATGTACATACATATACATATACATATGTATACAAATTCGCACATATACATACTCCGCAACATTCTCCCCCTCCAAAAAATTTTCGGGCCGTGGCGCTGCCCCGAGCCCCGTAAGGGGCCTGCTAGCCCCCTTGACCCCCAGCCCGCTATCCGGGTAGCGGGACCCCCGTAAAAACTCTGCGTGGCTCCCGATATATCCAAAACCCCCCCTTTCAAAACAGAACACACGCACACCGCACATTGGGTTCGCATGACCAGTTTAACCCGTTAATCGGAGGTTCCCTCGCCCCAAAGGCGAGGGGTAATTAACGGCAGCTTAGTCCGCGGCTGCCGGAGATTCGGATCCCCACAATCATTAAACCCCGGCCTATCCTAGGCAGGGGGAATTTGTAGTACGCCTGACAAGCGTGCGCGTATTCCCATCTCACTGGGGTGACGAAAAACACCCTACAGATTCTGGCACGCCCGGTGGGACGAATCTCTCCTCCCATATTTCGGGTTAAACGTTCATGCGAACTCAATCAATATACATATCGATTGCTTATACTGAAATGATGTTTTTTTTTCCGTGCAGCAATCAACCTTTGACGACAATGTCTCCCCAGACGAATTCAACTTCCAATGCGACCCCGATTCCGTACGTGGTCAAGATCAACGCTCGTGTGGTTCTCCCCGCAAGCCTCAGTCGACAGTGGGAGGAACCACCCCGCCAGTTTGGTTCCGTCATCATCTACCCTGCCGGAAGCGCTCATCTGGCGGAAATCCCGGCGGAACAGGTGGTCAAGCCGGTCTCAAGGGGAAAGAGGCCGAATGTCGTGATCGCCAAGGCACCACAACCGAAACTTAAGACGATGTCTGAACGATTTTCTGGCGCTCTAGCTGGGGGCAAGAACTTCGGTACAAAGGGCAACATCAAATGTTGCGGACGAGCTCAGGCGATGACTCCAACAAATGCACAATCGAACGTATCTCCAAGGCGCTCCATCGACTGGTCTGCGGCGTCTTCCCAAAGAGCCGAAGTCTACCAGGTGCTTAGAACGGAAAAGTTAAGGCAGAAGCGGCTCAGGTATCGAGCCAACAAAAGGGCCAAGGCTTCGGCCAAATGGAATCGTGTGAAGTCCCAAGCGCAGGGTTGCCCCGCGACGACGGCTGAGTCGGACGTAAGAATCAGCAATTCCTTCGAGCCTCTAAAGTGGGTTCAGAAAAATTCCATGACCGCCTGAATCAAGAAGACAGCGGTCCGAACAGTGCCACAAAGAGACGTGTCCTGGCCCCAACAGAAAAAGTACGACACTATCTCTTCAAGGGTCTATCAGGCGCTCTGTGCCGCACGAAAGCAGCGGGGCAAACCCAGAAAAGAAGCGCCAGCACCATTCAAGAACCTGGTTAGGCCAGCCGCCTTCAATCGACTACCAGCTACCGAAGCAAGGGGGTCAAGACAGCGATCCGTGAAATCAGCCGCCAATGATAGAAAGACGGCCGGATATATCACCCATACGGTCTATATGGCGGGCGGGCGCCCTAGCGACAACCTTCACAGCAAAAGCAAGGACGGGGCCACCACATCCCAAGCCCAATCTAGCCTAAATGTGGTTGCCGCCGCCCAAGAACAGCTGCCCCCGCTGGATGAAGAAAACCCTCTCGATGAGGATGATAGGCAGATAGACCCCTCGATCCATGCAGAGTCAAGCTCGGACAGCGAGGAAGAGCCGACTTTCCGCCCCAGGACTGCGGAGCAAGAGCTGCTTCAAGAGCTTCGAAAACAGCTCAGGAGCAAAGATAAAGAGATGGCCAAGCTCTATTCGAAGATTGACGACTTAACGAATGTGGTGATGCAGCTTACGGCTCAAATTGCTCGAGCGCCTCCTAATCAAGCACAAGCCGCTACTAATCAGCCGGGTGATGACAATCCGAGGCAGCCAATGCCTGTTCCTTCGGGTCCAAGACTGGTCGAGCCACATGAAAGCCGGCCACACTCTGCTTCTGGGGACGCCTTGGCCCCAGATAGCACTATCCCGCTAACACAGGATCGGATAATGGATTTGGTCACCAGCAAGGTTAAAACATTGGTGGCCGAAGCTGAAGCTCAAAAAGAAATCGGCAGTAGTGGGCGGCCATATCCCGCGCAGTACGATCTGATTGAGTTCCCAAGCGGCTACGTCATTCCTAAGTTCGGAAGATTTGATGGAACGGGGAATGCAAACTAGCACGTCGCCCACTTCAAAGCATCGTGCGGAAATACAGGAGGCAATGACGCGCTCCTTCTTCGTCAGTTTGTCAACAGCCTGACCGGCGTCGCCTTCGACTGGTATGCGAGTATACCGGATGGGTCCGTCATTACCTTTGCCTAAATGGAGTCCCTGTTTCGGCAAAGGTTCATGAGTGTCAGTGATAAAATCTCCATTGCCGACCTTGTGAGGACCAAGCCGGGGAAGAATGAAAGCAACACCGACTTTATCGCTCGATGGCGTAATCTCACAGTCAAGTGTGAACCGCCGCTGGAGCAGGACCAGTCCGTCAGCCTTCTCATTGGGAACCTCAGCAATTGGATGGTCCCATTCTTGTGTACAGCGGGCCTCAAGACATTTCAGGAGCTAACTAAGAAAGTCTAAATGCTGGAACGCTCGAAGCAAGAGTCCCCGCCGGACTCTCAGAGAGACAAAACCTGGAAAAGCAAGCGGGACGACAACCGTAGAAGCAGGAGTTCCAGCAGTACCAATGTCTTCAATGCCTCTGACAATGAAGAAAAGCGAAGGGCGGGCGAATCCAAAACCAACCGGTCTCGAAAGCCATTGCTGGGAGGAGATGGGCCATCCCTAGAGGAGAAGAAGAACAATGTTTACTCTTTCAGAAGGGACAAGGTTCGTAAGATATTTAAAGATGCCTTGAACAACGGCCTACAATTGCCGGAGTCGAAAAGACCCCAAGAAGCAAAAATGACCGACAATCCTCTCTATTGCCCGTACCACCGAGTAGTGAGCCATGCGATCGAGGATTGCTATATCTTTAAGGACTGGGTCGAGAAGCAGTATAAGGCTGGAGAGATCGAGCTGTCTAAAAGCGTGTTGGTGAACAATCAAGTTGCAACCGCCAACTTTATACAGACAGAAACTGAAGCCTTCTGGGAGCAGACAGCCGAACCCGCTGCCCTGAGAAATGAAACGGACTCATCACAGCCTCCGTGGAGTACGCACATATCTAATAAGACGAAGAAGATGATAAAGCTACTTCGGAAGGAACCCAGGATGGAATGGGAAGGGCAGAAGAAGCCTACCAGTCCAGCTGCCAATGCGGCTCCATCAGGCTCAAAATCCAAGAAGCTCAAGAAGAAGAAAAATGCAGCTCGGCGCGAAAAAGAGTCTACAGGGAGATCGACCATTCAAAAATATATCGATACCCTCGAAGAATATGAACAAAAGGAAAGAACATTGATTCAATTGAATGAGTTCTTCCCTGTACAAGCGGCTGAAATTCTGGAGGAGTTAGAAGAAGACTCCAATGAAGAGATCCCAGTAGTGACCTGCTACGCCATCCATCTTGGAAGCGACTCGGAAGAGGAGCTTTGTTTTCCCGAAGAGGATGAGGAGCTCGCCACAACGACCAATCAAATCCAGCTCAGAAGCGGCAGGGCTCTACCGCCAAATCAGGGCAACGCCCCAAAAGGGAAGGAAAAACAAGTCGCTAATGAAGAAGAGGGCAGAGAACCGGCTGATGAAAACATAAGTCCTTCCTCGGTGGACTATAATGTCTTGGCACATCTCCGGAAGCTTCCGTCTCTCCTGAGCATCTACGACGCCTTGGTACTATCTAAAGAGCTTAGAGATGTTCTCATCCATGCTCTACAAAACCCCGAGCGGTACCAGGCTCACTTTGCGGAAATTAATATGAAAGAAGCCCAGCACGCTTTGTATGCCGCCGCAGTCACATTTAAGGATGAAGACTTGCTACTGGGAACGGCTGAGCATAATCGGCCGCTTTACGTGACCGGGTACAGCGACGGAGATAGAATTAATCGCATATTGATTGATCCGGGGTCCTCAGTGAACATCATGAACTTGCGAACTCTGAAGAGTTTGTCAATGGACGTCCGACACCTGTCAAGGGAAAGGATTGTCATTCAAGGCTTCAACCAAAATTGTCAGCAAGTTCTGGGGTCCATAGCTCTGCCAATCAAATTCGGGGATCTGCAAACTGAAGCTAAGATATACGTGATCGACGCCGACACGTCTTATAAGATTCTCTTAGGGCGGCCGTGGCTCCACGATTACGGCATCATTCCGTCAACTCTCCATCAATGCATGAAGTATACTAAAAATGGCGAAGAAAGACGCATTGATGGAGACATCCAGCCGTTCGGTGTGCATGAAGTCCGATATGAAGATTCTCGGTACTTTATGAACCACCAAAATGCTAAGCCACAACTGACTGAGGATAGACCGGCCCCAAGACTCAAAAGAAAATCTGCGCCGGCTGTCACTTTCAAAAGCAAAAATACCCAAGTGCGCCCGCATTTCGGCAGCGACACCGATGAGTTCGATGCTGGAAGCCCGTCCTTCCGCAAAACTCGCCTTCATTTTGGCAGCGATACGGACGAATCTGTTACCGAAGGCCCGTCTAGCAGCAAAGTCCGCCCTCATCTTGGCAGTGACACTGAAGAGTCAGAAGAAGAGGACCTGCCATGCAACAGCTGTGCAGATCGCCCCCCCATGCAGCAAGCGAAACTACGAGAGACCTTCGAAGTCGCAGAAGGGTCCCTGGCAATCACAAGGGTGCCGGGACGGATGTGCAAAGAACTCGACGCATTGTCAGTCTCTACCGTGGACTAGCTGAAAACTTTCTACGTGCCCGGGAGGAAAAATGGACAGAAGGGCATCCTGTTTTACAGGTCAAACCCCGTTGTGCACCCAGACGACCTTTCTGTCGCATGCCTTCCCTATGAGAGAGGCATAAGAGCCGTCCTCAATCCCAGATACTATGCGCCCGAGATGCGGGAATACTTTAAGAAGTGCGGATGCCGGTTATATCAAACGGAGTCCGAAGCAAAGTTTTACGAAGGGCTATGTTATCCGCCCCAGGTCCGAGCACTCATCGATGGACGAATTCCAGATAGACGGGGCATAGGCTACATTCAACCTGATTCCAAAGCATGCTACATGATCCATGTTGGTGAGGCCAGCGAAAGATCAAGTGATGATGACGAGATAGCCGAGCCAGAAGAAGCTCCTCAAGAGCTCGAAGATGGCGGACAGGCAACCTTTGATGAGCTAACCGAGATTGACTTAGGAACGCCCGATAACCCAAGGCTGACCTACATCAGCTCACTCTTGTCGGAGGAAATGAAAGAGCAGATAATTGCCCTGCTGCGTGAGTTCGTCGACTGCTTCGCGTGGACGTACAAAGAAATGCCTGGCCTTTCCCCTGAGGTAGCCGTGCATAAGCTGGCTATATCTCCTGATGCTAAGCCAGTCAAACAAGCTCCTCGAAGAATGAGAAGGGAGTTGGAAGAAAAGGTCATCGAGGAAACCAAGAAACTCATCGATGCCGGCTTCATCAGGGAAGAGAAATATGCAGACTGGATCGCATGCATAGTCCTAGTGAAGAAGAAAAATGGGCAGATCCGAGTTTGTGTCGATTTCAGGGACCTCAACAAGGCATGTCCTAAAGACGACTTCCCGCTACCGGTCATGGAAATGATGGTCGATGACACCTCAAATTACGAACTGTTCACCTTTATGGATGGCTCGTCTGGATATAATCAGATCAAGATGTCGCCTGAGGATGAGAAGCACACAGCATTTCGAACCCCGATCGGAATATATTGCTACAAGGTAATGCCATTCGGACTGAAGAACGCAGGTGCTACATATCAAAGGGCGATGACTAATATCTTTGATGACCTAATCCATAAAGTCGTCGAATGCTATGTTGATGATCTGGTCGTCAAGACTAAAGCCAAGGCCGATCATATCCAAGATCTCAGGACCGTTCTCACCAGACTGAGGGAATACGATCTGAAGATGAATCCTCTGAAGTGCGCTTTTGGCGTGTCATCGGGAAGATTCCTGGGCTTCATAGTCCGACATCGAGGGATCGAAGTTGACCCATCAAAGATAAAGGCCATCATGGAGATGCCCCCTCCGAAGAGTCTGACGCAGCTAAGATCTTTTCAAAGCAAGCTTGCTTACATACGGAGGTTTCTCTCAAATTTATCGGGGAGATGTAGGCCCTTTTCAAAGCTCATGAAGAAAGGAGCTCCTTTTATTTGGGATGCCGAATGTCAAGCAGCGTTCGAAAGCATCAAACAATACTTGTTGCACCCTCCAGTGCTGGCCGCTCCCATTCCAAATAAACCGCTGATTCTCTACACTGCCGCGCTGGACGAGTCACTCGGTGCGCTCCTTGCCCAAAATAACGAGGAAGGAAAAGAAAATGCCCTCTACTACCTCAGTCGAACTCTAGTCGGGGCGGAACACAACTACTCCCCAATCGAAAAGCAATGCCTGGCTCTAATATTTGCTGTGAAGAAGCTGAGGCACTATTTGCTCGCTCATCGGGTTATGCTGATCTCCAAGGTCTACCCGCTCAAACATTTGATGACCAAAGCAAGCCTAGCCGGCAGAATGGCGAGATGGGCTGTCATGCTACTTGAGTTTGACATAGTTTATACCCCTCAGAAAGCAGTAAAAGGGCAAGCTATTGCAGACTTTCTCGCCGCTCATCCCATACCAGAAGGGTCGCCGCTAAATTTTGAGTTACTCGACGAACAAGTGCTGCACCTCGAGGAAGATGAGCCATGTTGGGAGCTCTAATTCGATGGGGCCTCATCAATAAGGAGCTCCGGCAGATCAAGCGTCCCGGAGGTAAAAGCGGGGATAGGATTGGTGTTCATCACGCCATCAATGGGAACCCTACGGCGTTCTTTTGCTCTCACCGAGCCTCGGACAAACAATGAAGCTGAGTATGAAGCTCTGATAGCTGGTTTGGAACTCGCCATAGAAATGGAAATCCTTCGGCTGCGGGTTTACGGTGACTCCCAGCTTGTCGTCAACCAAGTAAGCGGCGACTATAAGATATACAAACCCGAGTTAGCTCGGTACAGAGGTCGAGTGGTGGAACTCATGAAACGGTTCACTCATATTGAACTAACGAGAGTCCCTAGAGCGTTGAATGGAAAGGCTGATGTACTCGCTCGCTTGGCCAAAGAGCTGGCTGATCCTGACATGGACGAAATTCTGATCACAGTCAGGAGCCGGAAAATTCTACCCCCAGTCTCTCTACGAGAAGAGGAAAGCGCGGAACAGAAGAGCAGTCCTGCGGAAAAAGCTTCGATCATCCAAGACGAGCCCGATTGGAGAGAACCCTTCATAGAGTACCTCCGATACGACAAGCTGCCCGAAGAAAAATCTGCGAGGATTCAGCTGAAGAAAAGAGCTCTCCGATACGTGTTTGTAAATGACACGTTATACCGCAGGTCATATGACCAACTCTGGCTCAGGTGTCTGTCATTGGCCGAAGCCCAAAAGGTCATGAAAGATGTCCACTCGGGCGTTTGCGGTGCTCACCAATCTGGCCCTAAGATGCGACTTCAAATCAAACGGCTTGGGTATTACTGGCCCACCATGATACGGGATTGCGGAGAGCATGCAAAGAAATGTTATATCTGCCAAATTCACGGTGATTTTATTCACAAGCATCCCAATCCATTGCATCCTACGGTGGCGTCGTGGCCCTTCGAAGTCTGGGGCACCGACATTGTTGGCCCAATTGATCCTCCGTCATCTAAAGGCCACCGGTTCATACTGGCCGCGACAGACTACTTCTCCAGGTGGGCTGAAGCTGTCCCGCTAAAAGAAGTCAAGACAAAAGATATTCTGACTTTCTTCCAGCATAATATTCTATACCGTTTCGGTACACCAAGAAGAATCATTTCTGACAACGGGCCCTCTTTCAAAAGCTTCAATGTCTCAAGGTTCGCTACTCAGCACAAGATAGACTGGAGATATTCCTCCATCTATAATCCAAGAGCCAATGGGCTAGCCGAAGCCTTCAATAAGACTCTATGCAAGCTCCTGAGGAAGAATGCTTCAGCCAACAAGAGAGACTGGAATCTCAAGCTTCACGAAGCATTGTGGGCATATCGTACCACGCACCGTACTCCAACTCAGTCCACTCCATACTCATTGCTTTTCGGAGTGGAGGCGGTCCTCCCCCTCGAAGTCGAAGTTCCAAGCTTAAGAATGGCCGTTCAGCATGAGTTGACGGAGGAGGAAAACGTGCTCCTTCGACTTGAAGAACTCGATGCCCTCGAAGAAAAGAGGCTCGCGGTGCAGCAAAGTCTGGAGCTATACCGAGCCCAAATGTCACAGGCCTATGACAAGATAAACCGTCTCCGCGCTTTCAAGAAAGGTGAATTGGTGTTGGTCCTCAAAAGGCCGATTATCCCCAATCGACATGCCAAGGGAAAATTCGAGCCGAACTGGGAAGGACCATACGTCATTGAGAAAGTATTCGACGGAGGATCCTACCAACTAATAAGTGCAGAGGGAGAAAGGCCCATGCCACCCATCAATGGACGATATCTCAAGAAATACTACACATGAATGCTCCAAGTCGCAGGCGAATTGAGCACATCAGCACTACGGTCTGGGTCAGACATCTTGCAAAACCGTATACAATCCACAGGCGTAAATGACCCCTATTTCTCCTAAATCCTGCCGGTGAGACTACTTTAAAGTCCCACCAGCGGCAAAAAAAAAAGAAGAAAGAAAGAAAAAGAAAAAAAAGAAGAAGAAGAAATAAACGGTATGTCCACAAGCAAGATGGGCACGGATGAAAACCCGAAAGGGCTCCGTGAGTAAAAACAGCAGGACTACCGGCGAGTCTGTGAAAACCCGAAAGGGCGCAAACTTGTGAAAAGAGATGAAATACACTCACAAAGTCCTCTCGACCTTGTGAGGAGAAAGCCCCTGCGTGAGATCCTTACGACTCACAAAGGAGCAACACACTTAGGAATCCTCACGATTCCTAAGGAGAAAATACACCTGCGGGATCCTTACGACTCGTAGGGAGAAAATGCTTTTATGGGACCCTCACGGCCCATAAAATTGAAAAGCCTTAGGTGGTAGGGACCCAAACCTATCTCCTAAGCCATCGTTCCCCAACGGGAAACGGCAAATGATGATTCGCTCCTGGCATTTCGCTTCAGTGTTAGCGGTGCTGATGCCGACCAAAAACCCAAATCCCAAGGCTTCCCGAGGCAAATGATGAGTTGCTCCTGGCATTATTCCAGTGCAGCAATGCTGATGCCAAACAAGATCCAAATTCCAAGTCCCCAAACGGCGAATGATGAGTCGCTCCTGGTACCATATTCCAGTGCAGCGATGCAGACGCCAACCCAAAATCCAATTTCTCAAAATTCTCCCAGCCCTACGGTTGGTCCCCAAGTTGACTACCGTATACAATCCACGAGCTCAAATAATTCTCGTCACACCCATGCCCCACCACAATTACCAGTTACGCGGCTGGTCTCCGCCTTTGGAATTATGCTCCATTGAGAAGACCCACTCATGTGTCCTCACGATACATGAGGAGAACAAACCTTTGTGGGATCCTTACGACTCATAAAGGAAAAACACACTTAGGAGTCCTCACGACTCTTAAGGAGAAAATACACCTGCGGGATCCTTACGACTCGTAGGGAGGAAATGCTTTTATGGGACCCTCACGGCCCATAAAATTGAAAAGCCTTAGGCGATAGGGATCTAAACCTGTCTCCTAAGCCATCGCTCCCTAATCCCCAAATGGCGAATGATGAGTCGCTCCTGGTACCATATTCCAGTGCAGCGATGCAGACGCCAACCAAATTCTAAATCCCATACCCCAACGGCGAATGATGAGTCGCTCTTGGTACCATATTCCAGTGCAGCGATGCAGACGCCGACAAAGTCCCGAAATTTTTCCGGCCCTACGGTCTGGATCATACATCCTGCAAAACCGTACACAATCCACGGGCGTAAAACAATCCCAATTTCTCCCAAATCCTCTCGGGGCAAATGATGAGTTGCTCCTGGCATTATTCCAGTGCAGCAATGCAGATGCCAAACAAAAACCAAAATTCCAAAATCCTCTCCATGACAGATGATGATTCGCTCCTGGTACCATATTCCAGTATAGCGATGCCGATGTCAACCTAAATCAAAATCAACAAGTCAACTTCCACTCCGACACCGCAAGAAGCGGAGCAAGTCGAGTCTACCCCTGACATTGCAAGAAGCAGAGCAAGTCAAATCAAGCACCGACCGTCCAAGTCACTAAAATGGCAGCACCGACCGTCCAAGTCGCAAAAAGGGCAGAACCGACCGTCCACGTCGCTAAAAGGGCAGCACCGACCGTCCACGTCGCTAAAAGGGCAGCACCGACCGTCCACGTCGCAAAAAGGGAAGCAACGACCGTCCACGTCGCAAAAAGGGCAGAACCGACCGTCCAAGTCGCAAAAAGGGCAGTATCGACCGTCCAAGTCGCAAAAAGGGCAGAACCGACCGTCCACGTCGCTAAAATGGCAGCATCGACCGTCTACGTCGCAAAAAGGGCAGAACCGACCGTCCAAGTCGCAAAAAGGGCAGCACCGACCGTCCAAGTCGCAAAAAGGGCAGTATCGACCGTCCAAGTCGCAAAAAGGGCAGAACCGACCGTCCACGTCGCTAAAATGGCAGCATCGACCGTCCACGTCGCAAAAAGGGCAGAACAGACCGTCCAAGTCGCAAAAAGGGCAGCACCGACCGTCCATGTCGCAAAAAGGGCAGAACCGACCGTCCAAGTCGCTAAAAGGGCAGCACCGACCGTCCAAGTCGCTAAAAGGGCAGCATCGACCGTCCATGTCGCTAAAAGGGCAGCACCGACCGTCCACGTCGCTAAAAGGGAAGCAACGACCGTCCAAGTCGCTAAAAGGGCAGCACCGACCGTCCAAGTCGCAAAAAGGGCAGCGCAGGATTCCTACAAAGCGGGAACCAGATAACTCCGGGCCAGGGAAAACGTCTATCACGGACACTCCGTCTCGGAGACATGTCAAGCAACGACCGTCCATGTCGTAAAAAGGGCAGTGCTAGCTTCCCAAAAAGCGGGAACCAAATCAAGTCGCCTCCACGTGAAAGAAGATCCATCAATTTCATGCACATGACCCACATATGTGGTGTGCATTTATTGATGGGGGGCAATTTGTTGGGGTAAAAATTTACACCCCGGTTGACCAAGTCAAAATCAAAGTCAACCCCAAGCCAAGTGGGCCCAAGCCCAGATCCAGTGGGCCCATGCCCGGGTCGAGCCCGAACATGAAGCGGCCGGCCTCCCCCCGTGCCAAGATAAAAATTTTGTAATAAATAATTTTGTTGTATTTCTTTTATTTTATTTTTGGATAAATGTAAGAAAAAATAGGCATAAAGCCAAATTTTTGTAAAGCCAATGGCTTATGTGCAAAAAGAAATGGCACATGAGCCATGGGATAGGCAAAATGCCATTTTGTGAAGCCCAAGGGGCTATGTGTAAAATGTATGGCCTATAAAGGCAAGGATAATGAAATATCCCAACAACTTTTTCTCTCTCCAAAAAAGTTTGAGATCTGAGATCTTTCTTCCTCCTTCAAGGTTCCAAAACCTTTTTCTTTCTTTTTGAATTAAATCAAGAGTTTTACTCTTCCTTTTTCAAAACTAAATAGTTTTCCACCACAAAACCCATAAAGGGGAACTCAGATCTATAATTAGATCTCAAAAAGAAGAGATTTTTAGATCTCACATCTCTTGAGCCAGCCAACAGAGGAGGAAGAAGAAGAACCCATTTCCCCAACCAAAACATTCTTTTTTTTTAGGAGTTTAACTCCGCTAATTTCTCTTTCGAGAGTTTTTGGGGCTAAAAGCCCTCTTTTCCTCTCCAACGCACTGCGCCCGAGCGCAAAGCGCCCACGTGCCGACACGTGGCGCGCGCGCTTGCGCTCTAGTGCGCTTGCGCTTCAGCGAGCAGCGTTCATGCGCAAAGCGACCACGTGGCGCGCGCGCTTGCGCTCCAGTGCGCTTGCGCTCCAGCGCGCAGCGTTCATGCGCAAGGCGCCCACGTGCCGACACGTGGCCCGCGCGCTTGCGCTTCAGCGCGCAGCGTTCATGCGCAACATGCCCACGTGCCGACACGTGGCGCGCGCGCTTGCGCACCAGCGCGCAGCGCTCATACGCAAAGCGCCCAAGTGCCGACACGTGGCGCGCGCGCTTGCACGCAGCGCTCATGCGGAAAGCGCCCACTTGCCGACACGTGGCGCGCGCGCTTGCGCTCCTGCGCGCAGCGCTCATGCGCAAAGCGCCCACGTGCCGACACGTGGCGCGCTTGCGCCTGAGCGCACAGCACCTAAGCGCACAGCGCCCAAGGTGCTGCCCCACGCATCCCTTGGATGCCTTTTCCCCCTCTTTTATGTACATACATATACATATACATATGTATACAAATTCGCACATATACATACTCCGCAACATTCTCCCCCTCCAAAAAATTTTCGGGCCGGGGCGCTGCCCCGAACCCCGCAAGGGGGTTGCTAGCCCCCTTGACCCCCAGCCTGCTATCCGGGTAGCGGGACCCCCGTAAAAACTCTGCGTGGCTCCCGATATATCCAAAACCCCCACTTTCAAAACAGAACACACGCACACCGCACATTGGGTTCGCATGACCAGTTTAACCCGTTAATCGGAGGTTCCCTCGCCCCAAAGGAGAGGGGTAATTAACGGCAGCTTAGTCCGCGGCTGCCGGAGATTCGGATCCCCACAATCATTAAACCCCGGCCTACCCTAGGCAGGGGGAATCTGTAGTACGCCTGACAAGCGTGCGCGTATTCCCATCTCACTGGGGTGACGAAAAACACCCTACACAACTGTGAATATCCCAAGCTTCCATCAAGTAATATATAAATTAGTATGATACAGTAATAGCCTCTAGGGCATATACACTAACAGCTTATTCTACAACAGGATTTGGAACGTCCCCGGAACTCAGCGAAAATTGCCCAACGGAAAAATGGAAACGATTGGGCTTGGATATGTCCAGTCTAAGAAACGGGAGCAATTCCATGGCTGCCATGTCATAAATGACCTCGATGATGAAAGGGATACTCTTTTAAAAGACGCTGACGCTAAACTAGAACGAGGTCTTGCCATAAAAGAGCCGAGTCTGTCGTTTGAAGAACAGATGGACAAGCTAATAAGGGAAGCGAGTCAAAAGTTCCGGAACGACCATAACCGCGAAATGGCCATTTACGAAAAAGCCAAGACGCAAAGCCTCCTTCAACAGGCTACGGAGGATGACAATGCCCATCACCGTCAGCCCACCATGCATTCCCAAGACAAGAAAAAGGCCCGACGTGGAGACAAAAACAAGTTAAAGAACGAAAAAAACGTTCGACAGCGGCAAAACGGATCCAAAAGGCCACGCGATCAAGAAAGGATCAGCCGGAATCCGTCTCTTATGAAAAAGATGGCTCAGCGAAAATTTCCTAACGGAAAAATGGAAATGATTGGGCTTGGATATGTCCATTCCAAGAAATGGGAGCAATTCCATGGCTGCCATGTCATAAATGACCTCGATGAAGAAGGGGATGCTTTTTTAAAAGACGCTGATGCTAAACTAGAACGAGGTCCTGCCATAAAAGTGCCGAGTCTGTCGTTTGAAGAACAGATGGGCAAACTAATAAGGGAAGCGAGTCAAAAGTTCCGGAACGACCATAGCCACGAAATGGCTATTTACGAAAAAGCCAAGACGCAACGCCTCCTTCAACAGGCTACGGAGGATGACAATGCCCATCACCGTCAGCCCGCCATGCATTCCCAAGACAAGAAAAAGGCCCGACGTGGAGGCAAAAACAACTTAAAGAACGAAAAAAACGTTCGACAGCGGAAAAACGGATCCAAAAGGCCACGCGATCAAGAAAGGATCAGCCAGAATCCGTCTCTTATGAAAAAGATGGGTCGAGCATATTCTTTCCCTCTAGACAAGACAAAGAGAATCTTTGACCTTGTCATGAAATATCAAATGATGACACTCCCGGAGTCTCGGCACCCCGATCAAGCAAACGAGGTTCATCACCCGGATTATTGCTCCTATCACCGAGCGATAGGACATCCTCTTGAAGACTGCTTCACCTTAAAAAACTGGGTCGATGACCAATATCAACTCGGCAGATTCGCTCTATCCAACAGCTGGAAGGTAGCCCCACCACAAAAGAATGTGCCAAAAGCAACGTATATAGCGAGAGTAGAACCAGACCAACATCGGTCTTGGAAACGATCTCGTACCTATCACGTAATAACGCTGTCGGAAGAAAGAGTGCATAAGGATATGGATGACCTCTCCTAGTGCTTCGAAAATGAGGATGAAGAGGAGTTGATCTCGGAATTTCCACCGGCGCCAAAAAATTTGGAAGATGGAATACATACCACTGCAGACAACCAAAAGAAAATCGACTTGGGGACGGTTAACGACCTGCGGCCTACGTTTGTCAATGAGCTGCTGTCCGAAGAATAGGTGGCTACGCTAAGAGACGTGCTCATGCAATTTAAAGACTGCTTCACATGGAACTACTCTGAGATGCCGGGATTGGATCCAGAAATAGCTGTGCATAAATTGGCGATATCTTCGGACGTCAAGCCAGTCAAACAAGCACCGAGAAGAATGCGGCTCGAGCTTGAAATGAGTATCAACGCCGAGCTCAAGAAGCTAATCGACTCCAGCTTCATCCAAGAAGTTCAATACCCTGACTGGATCGCCAACATTGTCCCAGTGATGAAGAAAAATGGGACGGTGCGCATCTGCGTGGACTTTCGGGACCTTAACAAAGCCTGTCCGAAAGATGATTTCCCCGTACCGGTTACCGAACCGATGATAGACAACACGTCCACTCATGAAGTCTTCTCCTTCATGGATGGCTCATCAGGGTACAATCAAATAAAGATGCATCCCGAAGACCAGAAGCATACCGCTTTCCGGACTCCTCTGGGCACATTCTGCTACAAATTGATGCCTTTCGGTCTGAAGAACGCCGGCGCTACCTATCAGAGGGCTATGACAAAGATTTTCGATGACCTGATATATGAAGTTGTCGAATGTTATATTGACGACCTCATGGTGAAAAGAAAATCATATGAGGAACACTAGGAGCATTTAAAGATAGTGTTCCAGCGTCTTCTGAAATATAACCTGAAGATGAACTCTTTCAAATGCGCGTTTGGAGTTTCCTCGGACAAATTCCTAGGGTTCATCATACGACACCGGGGCATCGAAATAGATCCATCGAAGATCAAAGCAATTATGGAAATACCCATTCCAAGAACTTTAAAACAGTTGCAGTCGCTACAAGGAAAGCTCGCGTACATTTGGCGGTTCATAGCTAATCTCTCCGAAAAATGCCGTCCCTACAGTCACCTGATGAAGAAGGGGACCCGTTCGTTTGGGATCGTAAATGCCAAAGCGCACTGGACGAAATCAAGAAATATCTGTAGAACCCGCCGGTACTGACCGCTCCAGTTAAGGGAAAGCCCCTTATCCTGTACACAACAGCCTTGGAAGGTTCTTTAGGAGCATTATGGGCACAAGAGAACGACCAGGGAAAGGAGAGAGCTCTCTACTACTTGAGTCGAGTTCTACTGGGGGTAGAAAACAACTACTTCCCTATCGAAAAACACCGCCTGGCGTTAATCTTCGCGATAACGGAGCTTCGACATTATGCCCTGGCACATGAGGTCCATCTCATATCGAAGGTGGATCCTCTCAAATATTTGATGTCAAGAGCCATATTAACAGGACGACTCGCTAAATGGGCCCTCCTCTTGATGGAGTTTTCGATAATCTATCGACCCCTCAAGGCAGTGAAAGGCCAAGCCATTGCCGACTTCCTCGCTGAGCATCCGATACTTGCCGATTCACCCCTAAATTGTGAATTGCTAGATGAGCACACGTTTTACAAGATCAACAGGGAGAGAGGAGATAGTGATACCCGATAGGAACTCTACTTGGATGGGGCATCTACCATGAAGAAGTGAAAGCACAGCTCCCCTATAATTAAGTATGGGGTAGGCCTCATCTTCGTGACTCTACAAGGAGGGATAATGCATTTTGCCTTTTCCTTAACAGATCCGAGGACAAACAATGAAGCGGAATATGAGGCTCTGATAGCAGGTCTTGAGATCGCTGTCAACATGGGGATCGAAAATCTCCTTATATATGGAGACTCCCAGCTGGTCGTTAGTCAAGTAAACGACGACTATCAAACGTGCAAACCAGAGTTGGTAAAGTACGGCGAGAGAGTGCAACAGCTGCTGACTCAAATCCTTTCCTACGTCCTAGAAAGCATACCGCGTACGGAAAATAGCAAAGCGGATGCATTAGCTAAACTCGCTAATGAACTGGCTGACAAAAACCTCGATGATGTAAGAATCGTTGTGCAAAGCCGTCGGGTTCTGGCACCAGCGGAAATATCTCCGGAATCGTCTGAAGAAAAGGAAGCGACCAAGCAAACAACCCTACAAATAGAGGATCAAGAAAAGGCTAAGGATGGGAGAGAAGTCTTTATAGACTACTTCAAATCCCGCCGAACACCTGAAGATGCATCCTCAAGACACCGGCTCATGAAACGAGCTCTGTCATTCGCCCTCGTCAATGATACTCTATATAAGAGATCGTTCGACTCCCTATGGCTGAGATGCCTGGGACCGGAAGAAGCAAGGAGAGTCATCCAAGAAACTCATAACTGACTCTGCGGTTCTCATCAAGCCGGGCCAAAGATGAAGCTGAAGATCAAAAGAATGGGCCACTATTGGCCCACAATGATTCAGGACTGCCTCGAATACGCGAAGCAGTGCCACTCGTGCCAAATTCATGGAGACTTCATCTACCAGCATCCAAACCCGCTACACCCAACAGTGGCTAGCTGGCCGTTTGAAATGTGGAGAACCGACATAATTGGGTCCATCGAACCAGCATCATCTAGAGGACATCGATTCATATTGGCGACAACTGATTACTTCTCTAAGTGGGCAGAAGCAGTACCGCTAAGAGAAGTGAAGACGGAGAACATCCTCCATTTCTTCAAGACACACGTCATCTATCGGTTCGGCACTCCACGACGGATTATCTCCGATAACGGGCCGGCCTATAGAAGTCACAAAATCAGCTGCTTCGCACAGCAGCATAATATATACTGGAGATACTTTTCGGTCTATAATTCCCGAGCTAACGGTCTAGCTGAGGCTTTCAACAAGGCCTTGACGGAGATCATAAAGAAGATGGTGTCCAAAAACAAAAAGGATTGGCACAAGAGACTGCATGAAGCTCTCTGGGCATATCGAACCACGTTCAAAACGGTCACAAATACAACGCCTTATGGATTGGTATTCGGCACAGAAGCGGTACTTCCCCTGGAGATAGAGCTGCCATCTCTACGAGTGGAGGTTCGGTATGAACTAACAGATGAAGAGAATGCTCATCTTCGGCTTGAGGAGCTCGACGCTCTCGATGAAACTCGTCTCATGGAACAACAAAACCTAGAATTTTACAAAGCAAGGATGACGCGCTCATACGAAAGATTAACTAGGCCGAGAATATTCCGCCAAGGCGAACTCGTGCTAGTTGTCAAAAGACCTCTGATCCCTAATCGTGCCAAATGAGGGAAATTCGAGCCAAACTATGAGGGCCCATATATCATAGACAAAGTCTACCAAGGTGGGACTTACTTGCTCATAGATATGCATGGCGAAAGACCCTTTCGGCTAATAAACAGCCGATTCTTGAAAAAATACTACACCTAACGAGTCATGGCCCAGGTCAATGATAGATGACGATGCCTACGTCCGCTCGCTATCTTCCTGTGTCCAAACTCTATAAGTAGTATCCAGCGAAAGCTCGCCTCCAAAACATCGGACTGAGATGTCCTTAAACTAGCTATGGACCGAAACGTTCTTAAACTAGCTACGGACCGTAATTTCCTTAAACTAGCTATGGACCATAATGTCCTTAAACTAACATCGGACCGAGATGTCCTTAAACTAGCTATGGACCGAAACTTCCCTAAATTAACAATGGACCGAGATGTCCTTAAACTAGCTATGGACCGTAACGTCCTTAAACTAACATCGGACCGAGATGTTCTTAAACTAGCTATGGAACGAAACGTCCTTAAACTAACAACAGACCGAGATGTCCCTAAACTAGCTACGGACCGTAATGTCCTTAAACTAGCTACGGACCGAAATGTCCCTAAACTAGCTACGGACCGAAACGTCCTAAAACTAGCAACGGACCGAAACGTCCTAAAACTAGCTACGGACTGTAACGTCTTTAAACTACTACGAACTGCAGTATCCTTAGGCTAACGTGGCAAAAAAACGGTACGTCCATAAGCGAAATGGGCACGGATGAAAACCCGAAAAGTCTCCGTGAGTAAAAACAGCAGGGCTACCGACGAGTTTGTGAAAACTCGAAAGGGCGCAGACTCGTAAAAGAAATTTCTGTGCACTCACAAGGTCCTCTCGACCTTATGAGGAGAAAATACCTGAGTGAGATCCTTACGACTCATGAAGGAGAAACACACATAGGAATCCCCATGATTCCTATGGAGAAAATGCACTTGCGAGATCCCCACGACTCGTAAGGAGAATTCCCCTATGAGACCCTTACAGCTCATAGGATTCGAAAAGTCTTAAGCTACAAGGATCTAAACCTGTTCTTAAGCCATCATACACCCTAATTTTCCCTACAGGTGGTCCAATTCTGGCCCTTGTATACAATCCACGGGCACAAATAAACATTTCCCCAACTGAGTTCCACCAACGAAGAGAAATGTCCTCATGTGGCGAACGACACTTGTAAGTCCTCTCGACTTATAAGGAGAAATCACTCTTGTAAGATCCTTACGACTTATATGAGACCATACACTTAAGAATCCTCACGATTTCTAAGGAGAAAACGCACCTACGAGATCCTCACGACTCGTAGGGAGAAACATCTTTATGAGACCCTTACGACTCATGAAGTCAAAAGCCTTAGTCGACAGGATCCTAATCCTATTTGCTAAGCCACCTTTGTTCAAGTTAACAAAGGCAAATGATGATTCGCTTCTGGCAATCTCCCAGTTGTAGCGATGCTGATGCCTAAACCGGTAACGAATTCCAAGTCCTTTCACGGAAAGTGATGATTCGCTCCTGGCAATATTCCAGTTGCAGCGATGCTGATGTTAAGATTGGTATCAGATCTTAAGTCCATGCCCGCAACAAAATCAGCGAGCCAAAAATAAAAAAACATATAATATAAAAATAGCCGAAATGATTGGGCAACTCGTAATAAAAAGCAGCGAGTAAAAAGAAAAATAGCCGAAATGATTGGGCACCGCGAAAAATAGCCGAAATAATTGGGCAATCGCGACTTTCGCGATATAAAAATCTGAAATGATAGAGCATCGCGGAAAGAAATAAAAAAATGATGAAAGAATAAAACTTTTGCCCTGCAGGTAAGTCCATAGTGACCCCTGCATACAATCCATAGGCATAAGCGAAAAGGGAACTACATTTCCCCACCGGGTTGCGTCAAAGGGAAGTCAGATCTCGACGACCACATCTACAACCTGAAGACCAACAACAGCATTCCTGCTCATTCCAGCAGGATACGGATGCAACACCACCAATCAGAGCCACGGAAAAGTCCCCAGTTCCAAGACTCTACGGTTCACAGACAACCTAGAGTCATCCAATGACCTCCGTCTCGGAAACAAGTCAGCCAATGACCTCCGTCTCGGAAACAAGTCAGCCAATGACCTCCGTCTCGAAATCAAGTCAGCCAATGACCTCCGTCTCGGAAACAAGTCAGCCAATGACCTCCATCTCGAAAACACATCAGCCAATGACCTCCGTCTCGAAAACAAGTCAGCCAATGACCTCCGTCTCGGAAACAAGTCAGCCAATGACCTCCATCTCGAAAACACATCAGCCAATGACCTCTGTCTCGGAAACAAGTCAGCCAATGACCTTCGTCTCGGAAACAAGTCAGCCAACCCCCAGGGAAATTAATGTCCTTGGCAAAACCTCTCGATTCAAGGAAATCAATGTCCTTGGCGAGAACCTCCCGATTCGTTTCGACCCGCAAGGAAATCAGTGGCTTTGCGGGAATTTCTTGATTCGTCTCGACCTGCAGGGAAATTAGTGTCCCCGTGCATAAAAAGAAAATTCTCTATGAGATCCTTACGACTCTCAAGAGAAAACACCCTTAGGAATCCTCACGACTCTTAAGGAGAAAATACACCTACGGGATCCTCTCGACTCGTAGGGAGAAAAGTCTTTATGAGACCCTCATGGCTTATAAAGTTGAAAAGTCTTAGGCGGCAGACCTGAACCTGTCTCCTAAGCCATCACTGCCCTGTAAGGAGGTCAAGATGGACTATCTACGGGCCACACTCTCCGAAGTTGAATATCGACAAGGAGAGAAACAACCACTTACAAGTCCTTTCGACTTGTAAGTGGGAAAAATTCTCTTGTGAGATCCTTACGACTCTCAAAAGAAAACACGCACTTAAGGGTCCTCACGACTTCTAAGGAGAAAATACATCTACGGGATCCTCTAGACTCATAGGGAGAAAAGTCTTTATGAGACCCTCACGGCTCATAAAGTTGAAAAGTCTTAGGCGGCAGACATGAACCTGTTTCCTAAGCCATCGCTGCCCTGCAAGGAGATCAAGATAAACTACATATGGGCCACATTCACCAGAGTTGCACGCAAACATGAGATATAAAAAATGTGTCTTTTATTCATGAATTCAATTGAAATACAAGATACATCATATAAAAGAATAAAAAATGATGAATGAATGCGTGTTATTCATAGATTACAAATTTTCAGTCGATACAAAGACGGTTATTGAGAAGGAGGCATTTTCAACAGATCAGCCAGCTGCTCACGCGCTCCTTTCAATCCTTTCTCGCAATCGGCCGCCGCGGCCAGCTCCGCTTCGATGCGGGCTCGCTGTTGCAAACAAGAAGAAAGCTTTTCATCGGTTCCCAGCATGACAGCTTTGCAGTCCTGCATGACCCGCTCTGCAGAGTCAAGCGCCCGTCTCAGCGTCAACCCATCCGAAATGCATCGCTGGAGATTGTCAAAGACGGCTTTCAACTGCGCAGCATTCGGTTCAACCTGGGCGTGCAACCGGGCAGATTCTCTTGAAGCTACTTCATGCTCTTTTCTCCTCAGGGTTGCCTCTTGTTCAAAATTGCGGATGAAAGGAACACTACTCTCGACCCACGCAGCCCGCTGGGAGTTCGAAGCTGATACTTCAGGAGCGGGACACTTGAACTCAATCTCATGCAGGCAGGCCTCGATCTTTCTGCAATGATTAACCCACGACTCGAAAACATCTTTGTCATGGAAGTTCACGAGCGTCACCAGCATAGGATTAACCTCAGCAGCAAAATCTGCAGCAAATGCGAGGGCCTCGGCGTCAAGATCCTTGATGAATTCGCTCAATATTCACAGGTTAGTCACAACACCTCTGGAAGATGGGCGTATAGCAAAGGGCCCTGTCGGCATTAGGATACGAGACTCAAAAGGAGCTGGAGCCGGTGCGATTGCTGCAAAATAAATTATGGTCAAACTTCGACTCGCGAGGTAAAGAAAATACATGAGCGATGGAGTCTACTATACCGGCTGTGGCAGGTGGCAAAATTGGGAGTACCGGAGACGCGGTTATTCTCTCGTCCCCTCCTTCGATCCGTGACACTGCAATCAATACAAAGAAGACTTAGCAACGATATGGCTATTCATAAAAGAAAGAAGGAGACATTAGCTAAAGAATATACTAACCAACACCAGCAGGCAGAATGACTTCCGACTGGAAAGAGAAATGCGGGTTCAACACCTGATATAGATAGTCGAAAAGGACTCTGGCAAAGTTATGACAATACACTGTCAGGACATTACCCACAGTGAAACCGATAAGTCACAAACCTATACCTTCCAGCATCTCAGAGGACATAGGAAAAGGCGAGGGAACAACAACCATCATGGCGGCGATTGGAGGTGCTTCGGATGGCACAACCTCAGCGTTTACTGCACCTACACTCAAAACAAACAAAATATCATCAGAAGGAGCTGAACAGGATTGAGAAATAAAAAGAAAATAGTGACTCAAGACCTACCTGATGGGTCATCAGCCAAAACCGCGATGGAAGCATCACCAGGCGCAGCGGCTTCTTCACTCTCCTTCACTGGAATAGTTTCTGCACCCGTGGCTTCATCCCCTGATTCGACAAGGGTCGTCATGACGCTTGCGACGCCCGCCGATACCAGGGAGCCACATGGGGAAAGAGCAGCGGTCTAAAGAATCCCAGATTCTAGAGAATGGATAGCAACTTCAGGCACGGTAACCGCCAGGGTTTCGCCCGTCATCCCATTGCCAAGATTTGGCCCTGCAAAATATTGTATGTGTCAAAATTTGAAGATCAAGTTCTAATAAAAAGAGCGGGCATTACATTACCTTGCAATAAATTCTCAGCTTCCTCCCGAGCCATGCACGCAACCTGTCTGTAGGTGGTAGACAGGGCAGCGGAAGCACCCTCTAAAGGAATAGCGACAGGTGGAGTGGTGCTTGAGCATGCACCTACAGTCAAGGCGGCATCACGTTCCTCCACTGCACGCCTCCTGCGCTTCCTTTCGGTCTGGGCCGTGAGAACTGACCTCCTCAGGACTTCCGACAAGGGGACGTCGTCGTCCAAACCAAGCTCTGCCTCTGGAGCCGTTACGACGTCTGTCATCGGCCAGTTTAGCAAAGCCTCCCGCGGTAATGTTGGGGGGCTGGGGCCACAATAGCCGGCTCTGGAAGCGTCGCTGCACCATCGCTTGGGATGGGTACCGCACTCGGAATAACCTGAGTCAAGGTATTCCCTGCAATAAGATAAAAGAAAGGGTCAGAGAACGTATGAAGAAAGGAATGAAGACACAATGAGCTGAATTATACCAAGGCCCAAAGAAGCGCGGAGCCTTTCTTCCTCTTCAAATGTTTTGAGGGAAGCCGCGACAGCCTCTTCGGCAGAGATGCCTGCTGAAGAAGAAAGCGTCAGTAGAAGCATAATAAAAGAAGATAACCGTGGAAGAATGTAACTGAAGTATACCTGACTTCGCGATAGTGATCAGTGCCTCTTCATCGCGAGCCAGTCGTTTGGAAGCCAAAAGGGCAGCCTGGAGATCAGTATCATCCGCAGGCACGATGAATAAACCCTCATTGGTCCCATACTCGCATAAGCCTTCGCTGTAGAGAGCATGGGGCTCCTGGCTGAGTACGACGTCAGCAGAAAAGAGCGACTTCTTTTTTTTTCTGTGAGCGAACGCCGGCGGCCGATGACACAGGCTTGCGCTTGGCGGGCATTTTTAGGCGATGAGTCCCGATCTCCGTACCCAAGCCAGACTCCGGGGACGCTGCAGCTACCGTTTCTACAGGAACACAGGGTAGAGGATTCTCAGGAAAGGCGTGCGGGACCGCAACCATGGCAGCTTCTCTTAAGGAAGGACCAACAGTGGCTCGTCGCTTTAAGGGGACAGGTGGATTACCAGCAGGGACTGCACCCTTGCAATCGAGCAGTAACCGCTTTTCTTCCCTAATAACAGCACCCGTCGCATGCTGGTACCACGCCACGTATACGTTCGAGGCTTTCGGAATGCAGCTCGGCTCACTGATAAAAAAGTTGGACCCGGTGTTTAGCCCCATGAAATGGTGCAGCTCGCTACGGATACCCTCTTCTGTAGAAACCGGCTCCGCTAAAAAGGCCTCTAGCGGGACACCCTGATCGTAGCTCGACTGTTGAGCAAAATGGTGCGGATTGTACCTCATGAACAACGCTGAGTCGTTCTGCCTAAACACTAAGAAGCCCGACCTGATTGAATACAAATGCAAAATCTCCCGAGCCTTCAATATAGGAGCCCCGTCTTTGAAGGTGTCGTGCAGCGGCTGCACCGTTTTAGTGGATTCCTTGCTAATGGTTAAGAGCTTATCGACAAAGGTCATGCCATCCCCGACCATACGTGGGTGAAGGAACAGACCCCGAGCCTCTCGCTGTGACGGATCTAAAGCAGAAGCGTCAACTAGAAACATAACCCGAGGGAAATTATAACTGTCATAGAAACTTGGCCGTTTGTGGACTCCAAAAGCACCGAGCACATGCAGCTCGATCCACGACGTAAAATAATGCAGCAGGAGATTTACGGGCTGTACTCCCGGCTGAGTGGTGTCTGCCGCTAAGCTGAGTCCATGATACAGGTGAGCCAGCCCAGCGATCTCGATGGCTACTCGCGTCCCGGCAACCATTCGGTGAACCGGATAGAAGACGGAGGGCCTCATATAGCGAGGGTGCATGGGGAGCACAAACCATCTTAACCATAGGCCGATGAACCCCAAAAAGAACACCTCTTCGTCGATGTCTGAAGCTGCAAGCTCTGCAAGGAGGACGACCACAGTATCTGGGAGGAAGAAATTCCTTTGATCTTCTTCCGCTGTCGGCTGGCTGTCCACGCAAAACCAAAAGGATCATCAAGCTTGGCGAACTTCGCAGCTTGCTTTGACAATACTTCCGGGCGAAGAAAGCGGGCGATGAAATCCGTGAAGTTGACCCCATGCCTTCTAGATTCGAGAAACAGACTCTCATAAATATTCAAAACTTTGATCAGACTCGGGAATCGATGTTGAATAGCATTCTTCGGAGTAAGACCCATCACAACTGATTTGGTGGCGAAGATGTATTCGTCAGAGGGCAGTATTTCCTCGTAATGTTTCTCTCTGACGGGTAGGCTCGAAATTTCCGCGAATTCCTCCAGGGAAATCGAAACTTCCCGGTCTGATAGAAGAAAAGTGTGAGTCAGGATGTTCCATTGCTCCAGGAAAGCCTTTACCCACCATACATGAGGCGCGGGATACTGGAAAAGAGACACATAAATTGCGGGGTACAACCCGAGCTTCAGCAACAGTGACTTCTTGGCCGACAGGATGTACCGAGCACACTGCAAGTATCCGAATGAATGGCGAGGAGTCAAGCCTATCATGTATGCCTGTCCCCAAGGACGCGACTCACCTTGACATATGCGCCACCCCAGAATATCTAAAGCCATCGGCGGCTGTACAGGTATCAAACCCATCGAGGGCTGGACGCGTCCATCCGCAATCCAGTTAACCTCCTCCACCGTGTAATTCACCTGGGGTGAGTCAGCATAATTAATGGCGGAAATTGGCTTTGAAGGCATCGCACAAGAGAAACTGCGCCGACCTTGAATAATTTGGTTGTACCACAACCCCAATATGTGAAAAGAATTATGCTCCAGGTCATGATCTTTAATGAGCGCGAAGACTTCTCGATCCACGGGCGCGTCAGCGAAGGCGCTCTCTGGACGAACATAAGGGAAGAAAGAATCGAAAAACATAGTACCTGCACGAAAAAAAGCAAGGGTTAGTTGCCAACACTGTAATCTGAATTCTGACACTTGGTACATTAAAATTGTATCACACTGCAATACAGGAGAAAGGGACCAAGGGGGACCCACAAAATCAAAGTGACGGCTCATCATTGATGAGACAATCACTCATTAAGGGTGGAATCCTAAAAATATTCTCATTTAATGAGAAGCTCATTGGGCCAAGGAGTTAAACTCCCTCGAGAGCAGTTCTCTGCAAATAGAAATCACAGCTGTCAACTGTAATCATGAGGGGAATAAAAATTCCCCAAAATTTCTGTTAGAACGATGGAATAAACCCATCAGAACCCTAAAAAAGCAAAGATTTTTGCAGAGTAAAAACTCCAAGATGTTCAAGATCTGTGAACAAACTCTAAGAGTTCTTCATGGAAGATGAACAGCGTTCTAATTCATGGGTTAAAATCACCGTAAAAATTATATCTTGGAGATCTATGATCTCAAGATGAGCACGGCTCTATTAACGGGTAGAACCCTAAAACGATTTTTTTAAGATCTACGATCTGAGAAGAGCAAAGCTCTGTTAATAAGTTCAATCCTTGCCGAATTTGGGTAGAGTTTTGACTCTAAAAAGAGTTTCTTAAGGCAGAGAGCCAAGCTCTAAAAGGGGGAGAATTATATTCTCAGGAGAAAGAAGAGCAAAGGAGAAGATGAACAACGGTCATCTCAAAAGGGCCAAAGGCCCTATTTATAAGCGCTGGAAAACGATCCAACTTCCAAGAAGATCCGACGGCAGAGAAACTGCCACCGCAGTACTCACGTGTAAGCCACATGAGCGCAACGGTGGGGGGCATTTCGTTTCGCCCTAATAAGAGAGCAAGGCTCTGTTCAAAATTTGAACTGAGGCAGCGCCTTACGTGCAAAGCATGAGAGCGCCAGTGCTCAGAGTTAAAAACTCTGAGGCAGCGCCAAGAGTTAGAAAACTTTGAGGCAGCGCCTCCGTGCAAAGCACGAGAGCGCCAAAGCTCAGAGTTAAAAACTCTGAGGCAGCGCCAAGAGTTAAAAACTCTGAGGCCGCGCCTCACGTGCAAAGCACGAGAGCGCCAGCGCCAGAACAAAAAGTTCTCCACCCTTGGATCAAAGATCCAACGAAGATGATAAATCATCAAATTACAGAATTAAATTCTGTTAAGGAAATACTCTTCAAATCTTTCCAAACAAGAAAGATTGTGCTCTATAAATCAGAGCACCGTTGGATCAAAGATCCAATGGTGATTAAAAATCCCCAAGATACAGAATAAGTTCTGTATGGGAAAATATTTCCCCAATCCTGTTTAAAACAAGAAAATTATCATCGACAAAATAAAAGCCCTCGGATCAAAGATCCAATGGTGGATAAAATCCCCGAATCAATGAAAATCTCTCAATAAGATATTCTCTTAACAAGATTCTTCAATCTGCATCTCCTATATAAAGAACCCAAGACTTCAAGTCTTGTAGAGAGAAACCCCCCCATAAACTTGAAGTTCTCAGAAGAAAAAAGAAGAGCAAGCTCTAAGAAGAAGAATTCTCTTCGAAGAAAACCAAAAAGGTAATAGAGATCAGAACATCTCATATGCAAGGGTTTAACCCTCATAAAAAGAACATAGTTCTTTCCTCAGATTTGAGATCCATGAGACAAGTCTCCCACAAATGAGAATTTAATTCTTACGGGGATGAACTTGTTCTTAGGGATCAAAGATCCGGGGAAGAACAAAGAATTTAACTTTGCAGAACATAACACAGAAAGAAAAACCTAGCACCAAGCGCT
The DNA here is from genome assembly GCA_030015575.1 of Agapanthus africanus. NCBI lineage: Eukaryota > Viridiplantae > Streptophyta > Magnoliopsida > Asparagales > Amaryllidaceae > Agapanthus > Agapanthus africanus. Next base: position 290,226,997 of record JASDDO010000019.1, read on the forward strand.
GTAAATTAAAGAGTGCTTAGCACTCGGTGGTTGGCGCTCAGCGCCAAGCGCCTCACGTACCCCTCATGTAGGCACTGCTCAATAAAGAACGCTCAGCACTCAAATGTTGGCACTCGGCGCCAAGCGCCTCACATGCTTTTCACGTGGGAGCTATTCAATAACAAAGGCTCAGCATTCAAATGTTGGCGCTCAGCGCCAAGTGCTCCACGTGCCCCTCACGTGGGCGCTGCTTAAGAAAGAGCGCTTAGCACTCAGTGGTTGGCACTCAGCGCCAAGCGCCTCACGTGGGCGCTGCTCAAAATAAAAAGTGCTTAGCACTTAATGATCGGCGTTCAGCGCTCAGTGCCAAGCGCTCTACATGCCCCTCACATGGGCCCTACTAGCATAGAGCGCTCTGCACTTCTCAAGAAGAGCCTAGCGCCATAAAGAGTGTTCAACACTCATAAAAAAAATCAAAAAGAAAGTGGGAAAAGCAAAGCAAAGTGTGAGTGTCAGTACTCACATAAATGTTTAGCATTATGTGCAACGAGAAAGGACTGTTTCCTAGTAAGTGTCTAACACTTTATTGAAATAGGAAACGATAGAGACTCAGTGGGCTGAGCCCAAGTTAGCCAAATTCCTAATCAACCGAGCCCATATGCTCTTCAAATTGGTCTTAGTCCCAAATAAGACTATCGGTCTTCCGACGAATACCCATTGGTTTAAGGGCACATCTCTCCACACCTCTGATACATGTCGTTGTAATTCTTCAACGTCTTCAGAGAGGTGGAGGGTCCCAATAACTAATAATTACTCTCGGTATACCCCCAAATCGATAAACCAAAAACCCTATGGACCGTAACGTCCCTAAACTAAATTTCATGGACTATGATGTCCTTAAACCTAAAGGACCGCAATGTCCTTAAACTAATGATAGACTATGATGTCCTTAAACCCAATGGACTATGATGTTTTTAAACAATGGACCGCAACATGCCTAAACTAATGAAGGACCGTAATGTCCCAAAACTAAAACAATAGAGGCAAAATTCTCTTTTGTTGGATCTAAATGATTCCAAAACTCTGTTAAGTGGATCTTAGTCTAAAACTTAGACTAACGTATCCTTAACAAACATTTAAATTGATCTTAATCTCAAACGAGATTAACGATCCTTAAATCAACCAAACCCAAATTTAAGAAAATACAGATTTGGACTAATCCACACCCTATGGGCGACAACATAAATTAGTTTTCGTATACAATCCACGGGCAACCAAAAACAAAACAAACACACACGCCACGAAGTGAACATCTGGAGAAGGAGAAAGTGGTTACCGCGATGCGGTAGCGTAATTAACTGCAGGGGTTTGCTCCTGCAGGGAAGAGCGTCCCCATAATAAAAAAACCCCTCGGAAACGAGGGGGAATCTGACGAAGTCTGCTACAACGGCCGCATCTGTCTAAACCTCCGATGCATGGTGCCATAAATCAACTTGGCATCGTCGGAGAGGTAGACAGATAAAACCAAATAGTATCTGTCCCTAAAATTCAGGCGGGACGTTTGTCATCCCAGTTTTCGGCGGTAAACACGTCCGATATCACATATCACGAGAATAGAATATGGTATCACATACTCGTATTAATTTTGGTCCCGCACATATCATATATGTGCTCCTACTTTGTTTTGCTTGAGTCAGGAAACCTCTATGTAGAACTCTAAAGACTCGTCAATACGCCGGAAGTGGATGGTGTTCATATCAGTCACCCACAAGCCGCAAGCGGTCTGCTAAAGTAACATCCACCCGGGTATTGAGCGATTAGAAGATCAACATGCAAGCCTGCTCACACTCCTGCGAATCCAATCAGTAAACTACCGTACAGTCCGGTCTCTTCGTCTGATATGTCGCATATCACAGCCTGGGGATGGTATAACGTCAGACCCCAATAGCCTGATAAGTCATGCCGATGTGAGGCTCATAACGGTTCGAGAAACTACTGATAACACTTACCAGTAGATCTCAGCAACCCTGACCAGGAATTTCTTGTTATGGCCAATCAAGCATAGCGCAACATCAACCCCCAATACCGGGAGAGACGAAATCCCCTCCTATCGCTCATTGCCTCCATGTGACTCGGGACTGTACCCCAAAACCACCGTTTTTGTAACATTTCAGAAAAATAAAATATTATTTTTGGAAATTTATAAGAATTACTGAAATGAGGGTGTTTTATATGATATGAGCATTTATAAATTTTTAAGTACCCATTTAGAAAAGGATTAAGTGCTAATCTCGATTAAATATCACTAATCGTGCATTAAGCTTGGTTTGTGCACATCACATGCACCATGTCATATTATACATTGTTACATTTTTCTATCTTGGCTTCTTTCTTTTTTCAAGCATGGTTTGGTTTTAAATAAGAGATAATGAAAAGAAAAAGGAAAAGAAAAAGAAATGGAATAAAGAAAGAAGTATAGGCAAGAGAGAGAAGAGAGAGTGAGGTGAGGGGTCATTGACTTGTCTCCCATTTGTGTTCCCTCCATTTTTATCTTCATCATTCTCTCTTCCTCTCAACCCTTGGCTGCTATCTCTCCTCCACCATCTCAACCCCTCAAAAAACCATAAAAAATACATCAAAACACTTCACCCTCTTCACTAAAAACACGCACAATCTCACTACAAGCATGGGGAACCAAGAAAGTTTGGATTTTGAGCACTTGGGGTAACTCAAGAATTTTCTTGAGTTGCCAAATGAGGTATTTCCTTCACCATTAGTATAGTGTTTCTTTCACTTTAGCATTCATACATGTTTAGAAATGTTTAATTGTTGTTTAGTGAGGTTTGAAAGTTCTAAGAAGAGGTTAGGGGATTTTATGAGTTGTGAAGTGTAAATGAAGGTTTAGTAGTGATCTTAAACCCCTTTAGTGTTAGGATTCTGGACAAAACCAGAGATTAAAGCCCCAAGTCACGAACTTAGAAACCCCGATTGTGGGAATTGTGATGGGAAATTGAAATCTGCTATGACCCGGGGCACCTAAAAATATTTAGCGAAGACTGAGAGATGTGTAGGCACCTAGGAAGCTAACCCCGAGACCTGAGACCCCAATGTTACTTTTGGCCGCATATTTAACTTAGGAGGCCGCAATTTGCGGCCTGGGTACCTCATTTTGGGTTCGTGTTTGGTCCATGGCTTTATCTTCAGTAAACTAGACTCTCCAGATGTGCAAAATTGGCCAATTCAACCCAGGGTAAAATCTGGAGGTGTTTTCTTGAGTTGCTGCTTTATTTTGCGACATCGTTTTAACTTGAATTTTGGTATTTGTGTTTTAACTCGATGGTTTGATGTTTGTACATCGAAATCGAGGAATTGTTTGGCTTTTCTTGCATGCGAAGTTCAAAGGTTCTAACCTATGTACCCTTCGTATGCCGTACCGGATTTCTCGTATTTGATTCTTGTTTACGATACGATATTCATTGAATTGTAGGTACCTCCGTGTGGAATTCGGATGACGAGGAAGAGAATGGCGACATCGACTTCGGCAAGCAAGGATCAAGTGAGTAGATATATATCTACGGGGGAAGTCGGGTGGATGGCTTATAGCACCCCCGCAGTTTCGTAGTGTAGTATACGAATATGTATATATATTTATAGAAATTTGTGTTTTGTGAGACTAAATGATTATCAAGATAGGTTTTAGGTGTTCATGGGTTAGTTTTAGTGTAATTAGAAGTAACTTAGTTTAGCTTCTTACTCGCGAAACCCTAGAGTAAAGATTTGCACGCACACACACACATACATTTGTTTTACTTGTGCGTATATGGGGATATATACATATATATACATATATGTATGTGAGTATGTATGTGTGTGTGTGTGTGTGTGTGTATATACATGGATGATGAGAGTAGTATATGATACTTGGAGATGAGTCGATGAGATTGGGCATGATGCCACGAGATCGGTGATGTGACTTGGTTCGTATTATAAGGTACGACATGAGATTATAGCGGGTCTTTAGGCGATGTGTTTTCATACACACGCATATATATGCTGATGGTATCGGAATGTATGAGACTTTAGATCAGTACCCCTAATCCAGGATATGATGATAAGGATGAATAATGAGATAAATGTGATATTCGACCCATACCCAGATTTGGGATGCCGTACGATGGATTTACTGTACGAGATATAATTATGATGATTGATCCGCACTCTTGACTCGAGGATGTCATATTATATACTGTATCGTACATGATACTATTGAGGCGGGATCACCGACTACTAGATGTATACATATATCGACTCAGACTTAGGTGGTTTTCCTTACCCCTTTCGATTAGTCTGTTAGTTTAGTCCTGTAGTTTACTTAGTAGTTGTTAGACTGGGCTCGAGTCATACTTATTTCCAAAACTAACGAATCGTAAGTATTTTAAAGACAGGCCAAGGGGTACTACGGATATTTCAAGGGATGTACCTTTTCTTAAAAACACTGTAGCCCCTATTTTCTAAACACCACGATTCGTGTTATTTCAAATGCCAAAACTGTATGACTCATAAATATATATATTGTACATTCCTTATTGTTGTGTTTACTATTCATTTTTCCGTGTGTTCTTGCTATTCGCATCGCATTGCATGCTTAAATGTGTTTTCATAGTTATTATACAATCATGCTGTCAGGACACCAACACCATTACCGATGATGCGTATGCTCCACGTACACCTGCTTTCCGGCTCACACACATCATCATCGGTAGTTTCCATGTCACGTACACATTAGAAAACACTATTTCATTAGTATAAATTGCTAGCTGATAGTTTCGACATATACTAGTGTGTTTGCTTTTATATGCTAGTTTAATTATTGCACTCCTTGCTTGATATTCGATGCATTCATATATTCATTTGTCATGCAATATTATGGAGCTTACTGCCAGCAATTCATTATTAGTTACTCTTGAGATTGGGATTTCGGACTTCCATGAGATTTCTGGATTTGGAGAAACCGCAAGGATTTTATAAACATATTATCATTTTAAAGATAGAAAATGCGGTTTTCTCATGAAATGATTTGAGAGGAGTCCACCATGAGTTTTCTCGGCTCTTGAGCGATATCATACACCCGATTCGAGGAGCAGGAGGAACCGTCTGTGGGTGCATGGTGGACCCGGTGCGGTACCCGGGGACGAGAAGGTCGCAGATGATGGCGTTGAGCCTGGCAGGGGAGTACTACCGACCAGTGATTTTATTGTGACCGGAGCATATCCGGAGGATACCGACGTAGTCTTGAGATTTGATGATATAGGCCAGTCCGGATTGCCGGAGCCTGAGGTATTGAGATTTGATGATACGGGCCAGTCCGGATTGCCGGAGCCCAAGATATTGAGATAGTGAGATATATATTTTGTGTCGATGCTAGACACTGATTCTCTGTTGATTTCATTGATGATACTTCGTTTTTTATACATAAATCTCACTGAGATAAGAAAACAGTTTTCTTATTTAGATGTATTCTGTTTTCATGCATTCATACATCATATATATGATATGTTGCTACCTGAGGCACTGACACGAGCACTTGGTATTACACTTATGTACGGATGTTTACCCTTGCCATTAGCAGCTGTTTCAGGTTATATTATATATATATTATGGTATGACCTAGGATAGAGTCATACATGCGATTTCTGCTTGGTGATGTTTTCTACTCACGAGTTGGCAACTCACTCCCATTGTGCCATAGTTTCTTGTAGGTTTTGCCGTATAGGTTTCCTTGGCGGCTTTGCTGGCACACTATTTCATTCCGGGTGATTGCTTTGGTAGGTGGGTTCACTTGCATCGTGACCACCATTGTACCTTTTATTATATTTTTGTTGTATCTAGTAGACTCTATCAACCAGATTTGTATTAATTTATAGATTTAGAAGACCAGTATATATTCTTTCAATCTTAGAGTCGCGCTTGTATTATTATAGTTTTCTCTGGTTTCTTTCTGAGGTTTGATCCTCGCCTTTCGGCGTTATATATTATATTGCATTACGTGGTTGTGACCTGTTCATAACAGAATATTGCATTTTATACTGCCCATTCTTACGCTCGTTTGTTTATAGGTAGGTGCTTTTAATCCGTGTTTGCTACATATTTACAGGCCACAGGTTTCTAGTCCAAAATAACGCAATTGATACAAAATCTCCACAGTTACGCCAAAATACAGAACATCTGTTGACAGCAGATAAAAGCCGGGTTCCGGTCATCCATATCCGTCTAGTGCCGCGTACCGGTTCCAGAGACAAGACATATGACAATGGTCATTCGTGTGTCTGGGACAAGCACAGAGCACGAGGGGGTAGCACAAGAATCAATAGGTGTGCGGAGCTCGAGGAAGAAAAGGTCAAAAGTATTATTATTGATGCCATTTTGGACCGTTGCAAATCTGAAGCAATTGTGGAAGCAAACTGCATTTTGTTATATGTAGAGCAACATAAGGCAGAGAACCAGGGAAGCACCTAAAACCCGAGGAGTTAACTCCTCTAAACGGCCGCGGTTCCGCGGCATAAGCATGCTTAGGCCGCAGTTCCGCGGCCGTATAGGCTCTTCAGAGGGTGATTTTTCAGGGGTATATTGGTACTTTCATATTGAGCCAGATTCTTGCCCTAGGTTTTCATTTCCCTGCCTATAAATACCCCAGATCTGAGCCAAACCAAGGGTGTAAAATTCTTTAGCCTCTTTTTGTTAGGTTTTAGTCTTCTTCTTCTTCTTCTTCTTAATTCTTTCCTCCATGAAAATTGTAGTGAGAGCTTTTTGAGTGGATGATGAAATGAAGATGAGGGTTTTTGTATCATTCTTTTGTTTAATTTCTCCTTGAGATCCTTACTTTCTCTTGATCTTTCAACCTCTTCATTGAGCTTGAAAGTTTAAGGGTTGGTTATTGATCTCAAGGGTTGTATCATTTTGTTCTCTCTTTAGTGCTTCATTTCACATGAGTTCTTTACCCTTCTCTTGATCTTGCAACTTCTTGATTGAGCTTGCAAGTTTAAGGGTTGGCTATTGATCCCATGCTTATCTTGAGTTCTAGTGTTCTTGTAATTATTTTCTTGCTTATTTCTTTCTTGCTTTTTATTACTTACTTTATATTCATGCCTTACTTTCTTGCACTTTAGATTCCATGCCCTTACTTACTTGTAATCTTTTCTTTTCTTTTCTTTTGCTCTTTTTGGTTCTTTTTGTGAATGGTTGTAATTATTGTTGTTGTTAAGAATTAATACGATATTGTAAGTTAACGTTTCTTTTCTCATTTCCTTTTCCCGTTATTTTCCATTGAACTCCGCCCAAACGATATGCAAGCGCTCCGTTAGGCACCCTACCCTAACAAGGTAAAGGTGATTCCTAACCACGACCGGTTGCGTTCGGTTTGGCCGGAGGCGAAAGCAAGAGATAAGAACGGAAGGACAAGGGTAAATAAGCCGGATTCCACGAATACCGCGCTTAAATCCCCTAATCCACGTTGTTGCCGATTGCTCTAGCTTCAATTGGTCAAGACTCGGCTTAAAGGTTTTGAGTACGGATTTCTTTAGCTTACATTTTCGTATCTTTTCTTAACAACTTTATACTTGCAAATAATACACATAGGTTAGATTGAACAAACATATACAAATTCTTTATTGACTCGTCTAAAACAAGAAAGGACATACAACCATCTCCCTGTGGATCGACTCGTGCTCAACCGGCTAGCTGCAAAGCGACACCGTCCTGATCGCGGTTATAACTTTAGAATTTTGAACATCCGACACGCTTTTGGCGTGCGATCAAATGGCGCCGTTGCCGGGGAGACGGTAACGTATTTTCTTTCTTTTTATTCGGGTTAATATTCTTTTTGTATATATTTATAAAAAAAATATATAAAAAATCTTTTTGTTTTTTTTTTGATAATTTTTGTGAGCAAGTCTGCAGATTTTTGCGGATTTGTGAGCTGCTATTGTGGGGAGCAAAGTGTACATTCAAGATTAAGGTGATTACGAAGTACAGTGCCAAAGATCCGGATAGTTTGACCCGCGCAAGCGAACTTTTCAAGCTTCCCGGAATTGATTCAACGGGGGTTTCTTAACCCAAAAACTTAACGGTACGTACTTTACTAACACCTTCTTCTCAAATCCGACGCATCCAATATACCATTCTTTGCAGGATTCTTTGCAAGTTCGCTAGCAAACGGTAAAAATTGACTAACCCGTATTTGTTGCAGTGCCGTGTTTAAACTAAAAAACGATTGTTTGATTCTTTATAGAATTTTTATTGAATTGCGCATTGCATACATTAATACGGACTTAAGGGCAAGCAAACCCCACAACATACGGTAAAGGATTTCATCACCTTTTCCGTGGCCCACAAATCACGAACTTGAGCATAATGTTTACCCGCACAAAATTTAAAAGAAACTAGACTTTAAGCCTTAAGGATTTCGTGCTCACTAGGAGAAGTTAACTGTGTTTAGAACCTTGCTTAACGGTATATTGTTTACGGGGTATCTAGGAAAGTGTTAACGGCGAAACCGCCAAAAGAGAAAGGGTTATTTAATTAAGGAACTTCGCGAAAGCGTTGGAAAACCTCCCCTTATCTCTGCACTTACCCGGCCTCATGATCAGTGTATCTTGAGCCCGTTTCTCGACACAATTTTACTTCGACAATCAAGTTCTGGAGCAGGTCTAGTTGACCTAGGTGAACCCTAGAACGATTAGGTGTGTGGTATTTTTGTGTCATGATTGTTTTTGTCCAGATTCTTTTTGTGTATATATTTCATTCTTTTGTTAATAACTAACAAAAAAAATCACATTATTTTTCCCCTCCTTTTCTCTACCTTTCTTTCTCTCTCTTCATATCATGGGTACCCCACCTCGAAAAACTCTTGCTAAACTTTGGTACCTACAACCAGACATAACTTCCTACGGGTCTTGCTTTGGCCGAACTTCGAACGATCCATCCATGCCCAAAATTTCATTGAGAGATCGGATAGACGCGTCTAGGACAAACAATTTAACTCCGCAATCCACTTTGTATCAACCATTTCAACCTCCACCACCTTCCTACGTTGATACCCCTTTTTCGAGTCCTGTTGTAACTCCAAGACCAATGTTTATTGCTGAACGAATTGAACAATCCCGTACCCGATCTTTCACTCCTTTCACCACTTCAAATTCTTTTGATCAACCATTCCATTCCCCTTCTTATCCGTATGTTGATCCTACCCCTGTCCAGCCATTCAATTCCTACCAGTCCTACCCGACTTTTACACCTTCCCTAGACATTGCTACTGAACAGCCATTTGGGAATTTTCAGTGTCCAAACAAGTTTGAATCTTTTACTGAAATCCCTTCACAACCCATGTCTAGTCTGGAACAGTCGTTGGAAGACTTTAGGGTAGCGTCAAGCCAACAAATGATGGATTTGAATGCGTCCATGGCCGCTCTCATACAACCTACTGACCCGGTAGCTAGTTTCCAACTAGCTCCTAATTTTCCAATGTATGATGAGGCGGCAGGACAAGCTGTGAATTTGAGTGGTGAGAGTGAGCTGTACCCCCTTCCAAGTCAAACCTACACGCCACAAATTGAATCCCACAACTCCGGTTTTGAATGTCTATCTAGTGTTCCCAACGATTCACCAATTAAAGATAGAATGATTAATGAGTTGTGCGACTTTGTAGTGTTTGATTTACCCGATTGTGAAGGGGCCTTTCCAAGTGAAACCACACCCAATCCTTTTGACCTCTACACCTCCATCTTAGAACCAGAATCGATTGAAATCCATGCTTTTGATGAGGTGTCTGAGAAAATTGACTTTCACTTGATTGAGGATATTGATGCTGGGAATATTTTGGATGATGAACCCGCAGATTTGGCTGAGTTTTCCTCTCCAATTCATCATCCCGAGTCATTAAATGTTTTCCCGAACCCCATATGCGTCTGAATTTTGAGGATAAATGCATGGATGTGCTGAATTTTGAGGAGAATATTGAGGATAGTTTTGAGGATGAACCAGTTTTAATTGATGAGTCGGATTTTCCAATTCATCCTGTCCTTGTCATTGACTGTGTACACCCTCCTGAACCTTTAACCGATACCCCTCCTCGATCACATCCCTCCATCCCTTCCATCGTTCCGACCTTGCAAGAACCCGTCTCACTTTCATTTCATATGTCTGGTTTACCAAGTTCGGCGTACCCATGGTTTCTCATGAATCTTGAGGGATTTGACCCCATTTCTCGACGGGTTAATATATTAGCACAATCGCTTTTCACATATCGGTCATCACAAATTGTGCTAATCTATTCATTCTATTTTCACCCTCAAGTTCGTACTCCACTTCTTTCTCCTTTCCGCCATTCTTCCTCTCATATACCGAGACCGTATACCGCTTCTCTCCGCATATGGTCTCGGGTATTCTCCATTTCTTACCTTTTCACCTTCTTTCACCAGCCACTGCTTCATCATGATAAGATTTTTGAATGGTTGGTGTTAACTTTTGTCCTGTGTAAGTCCTTGTATAGCTTGATACTGTCCTTTCCCCCCTAATCCTGAACTTCAACGCTTAACAGTGGAAACATTGTTTTACATAAGTTTGGGGGGACTCCTTTTTTGTATATATTTTTTGTTTTCCTTTTTGTTTTGTATATAATTTGTTTCTAGGGAGCGCCGACAATTTTGACCCTCTTGGTGCAGCCTGACAGTGAGGGCACTGTCAAGTTTAAGTTTGGGGGTGTGCTCGGTAAGCTTTCTTCCTTCGCATTCATTTGTATATTTTGCATTTGCATACCTTATTAAAAACCCACAAAAATTGAAAATTTTCCAAAAAATATAAAAACTTTGTCGTCAAGTTAGCTAATAGGGTAACTTAGATTTTTATTCTGAAAGTTTAGTTGATATGTTAGAAATAACTAAATTCTAGACTTAGGAATTGAAAATCCTTAAAATAATCCTCATTCTGTCAAACTTTGGTAAGTATACGTCCTTAAAATTTTTTGAGTTCAGTTCTTGAGTTAAGTCAAGATGAAGGGAAAGTATTGAAGTTTTACTGGAAGATAAGTCTGAAAAATAGTTTCTTTTCTTGAGTTCAAATTCAGAAAGTATATACCCTATAAATTGCACTTACACGCACCTTGAAACTTCGGATAGTAGAGGATACCTAGAAATACTCTTCCATGAAAGCCTAGTATGAAAGAAAAAACGGTATTTAAAGCTAAACACCAAAAGAGCATGTTGAAAAATATATCCGGTCTTGAAAAAGAAAAAAGAAAAAGAAAAAGAAAAAGAAAAAGAAAAAATAGAATAAAGTCAAGACCTGGAAATTGCTATTACGCTTTAAAGTTCACACATTCAGTAATCGGTCATTAGTGCCTCAAGAAGCATTAATAGTCGCATGAAAGGTGTGTGAGCAAATCCGTCCATCCTTAATGAAAAGAAGTAGTATTTGGTATTAGGGTAAGAGTATTATAGCTTGAATTGAATTCTTGAGTGTAGGGGTGCAAATATACACACACGTAGGGGTATACAATCGATGTTTGGATAAAAGATAGAAATAAAGAATAAGACTTGTGTTTTCTGTAAAGTTGATAAAAATCCCAGATTTGAGGCCGCACTTTAGAAGGAAAACTCAGGAGAACCAAGGTTAAATAAATAGGAGGTGTGAAAAATAAGGGTTGAATATTTCTAACTTAGGATGATAGAGTTTCTAATGTAAATTCTAAACTGTAGGAGTAGAATCATTGTTAACTTATGACACTAACTTGACGGGATTTTGTGGGTGTAATCCGGTGAAAATGCTCATGAGACAACACTCCTCCTACTAGGGACACCTAGAGGTTTAACGGCTTGTTGCACGCGCTCAGTGCAATCGCGTTCCCTGCGAAAGTGCGGTTAGGATTTCATTTTTTTGAATAATTGGTTTTGCGCGGGACAAGCAAAAGTTAAGTTTGGGGGTATTTGTTCATAACAGAATATTGCATTTTATACCGCCCATTCTTACGCTCGTTTGTTTATAGGTAGGTGCTTTAAATCCGTGTTTGCTACATATTTACAGGCCACAGGTTTCTAGTCCAAAATAACGCAATTGATACAAAATCTCCACAGTTACGCCAAAATACAGAACATCTGTTGACAGCAGATAAAAGCCGGGTTTCGGTCATCCATATCCGTCCAGTGCCGCGTACCGGTTCCACAGACAAGACATATGACAATGGTCATTCGTGTCTGGGACAAGCACAGAGCACGAGGGGGGTAGCACAAGAATCAATGGGTGTGCGGAGCTCGAGGGAGAAAAGGTCAAAAGTATTATTATTGATGCCATTTTGGACCGTTGCAAATCTGAAGCAATTGTGGAAGCAAACTGCATTTTGTTATATGTAGAACAACATAGGACAGAGAACCAGGGAAGCACCTAAAACCCGAGGAGGTAACTCCTCTTAACGGCCGCGGTTCCGCGGCATAAGCATGCTTAGGCCGCGGTTCCGTGGTCGTATAGGCTCTTCAGAGGGTGATTTTTCAGGGGTATATTGGTACTTTCATATTGAGCCAGATTCTTGCCCTAGGTTTTCATTTCCCTGCCTATAAATACCCCAGATCTGAGCCAAACCAAGGGTGTAAAATTCTTTAGCCTCTTTTTGTTAGGTTTTAGTCTTCTTCTTATTCTTCTTAATTCTTTCCTCCATGAAAATTGTAGTGAGAGCTTTTTGAGTGGATGATGAAATGAAGATGAGGGTTTTTGTATCATTCTTTTGTTTAGTTTCTCCTTGAGATCCTTGCTTTCTCTTGATCTTTCAACCTCTTCATTGAGCTTGAAAGTTTAAGGGTTGGTTATTGATCTCAAGGGTTGTATCGTTTTGTTCTCTCTTTAGTGCTTCATTTCACATGAGTTTTTTACCCTTCTCTTGATCTTGCAACCTCTTGATTGAGCTTACAAGTTTAAGGGTTGGCTATTGATCCCATACTTGTCTTGAGTTCTAGTGTTCTTGTAATTATTTTCTTGCTTATTTCTTTCATGCTTTTTATTACTTACTTTACATTCATGCCTTACTTTCTTGCACTTTAAATTCCATGCCCTTACTTGTAATCTTTTCTTTTCTTTTGCTCTTTTTGGTTCTTTTTGTGAATGGTTGTAATTATTGTTGTTGTTAAGAATCAATACGATATTGTAAGTCAACGTTTCTTTGCTCATTTCCTTTTTCCGTTATTTTCCATTGAACTCCGCCCAAACGATACGCAAGCGCTCCGTTAGGCACCCTACCCTAATAAGGTAACGGTGATTCCTAACCGCGACCAGTTGCGTTCGGTTTGGCCGGAGGCGAAAGCAAGAGAAAAGAACGGAAGGACAAGAGTAAATAAGCCGGATTCCATGAATACCGCGCTTAAATCCCCTAATCCACGTTGTTGCCGATTGCTCTAGCTTCAATTGGTCAAGACTCGGCTCAAAGGTTTTGAGTACGGATTTCTTTAGCTTACATTTTCGTATCTTTTCTTAACAACTTTATACTTGCAAATAATACACATAGGTTAGATTGAACAAACATATACAAATTCTTTATTGACTCGTCTAAAACAAGAAAGGACATACAACCATCTCCCTGTGGATCGACCCGTGCTCAACCGGCTAGCTGCAAAGCGACACCATCCTGATCGTGGTTATAACTTTAGAATTTTGAACATCCGACACGATTTTGGCGTGCGATCATGACCGCCAATTGGCGAAGAGCTAGCTCCCACTTGGGGATGCCTTATCCATTATGTATTTATTCATGTTTGTACCTGTTTGGGGCCAGTATTTACAAAGGAGACTCTGCCTAAATTTTCGAAAAAATATGACATCACTTTTAAATGTTTAATGCCACTTAATTATTATAACCACTAGCTTTAAAACAAGTTTTCTTCACTTCTTCCTTAAAATGGAATAGATTTCTGGGATTTTTGGCTTACTTGAATTAGATGAGGTCCTATAGAATTCATATGATTCAAGTGCCAGTCATGTGCCATTTCAGATCGTGACAAAGTTGGTATCAGAGTGCTAGGTTTAACCTTGGTTCGAGTCTATATTTGACTATGCAGAGTCTAGGGCGTATATTTATTCGGAACCTAGGCTTGACTTTACGGAACTTAGACTTGGTCGAGGGGGTATTAGACCCGAACTTTCGTCGCGTAGGTTGACCTTGGTTGATGGAGCAGTTGACTTAAGTAGAGTGACGTACCGTGTGTATGTTCCGCGGCATACTTACGATACTCTACTCCGCTTAAGAAGCCTTAGGATGTACATTTCCTTGCACAGTATTATATTCATTCCTATGATCTATCCTCATCGATATCGGTTTATGGTTTTGTTACCACGATTGCATAGGCAGAGAGAGCTGCAGCTAGAGTTGCAGTCAGCATGAGCTCAGTTTGGATGAGGACCGACCAGGGCGTAATTCCGGTGACACAAGATTGCATAGATGTGTCACTTTACTGTGTTTTCGCGCCATGAGCGTTTAATGGATTGCTTTTACAAAACTTCTCGAACGTGCAGATCAACACCAGAGGATTGGGCCACTGCTAGAGGCCAGCTAGAATGTGATGACCGTCAATGCATTGATTATTCTTGATGATTGAGGCATTGTTTAGCGTGCGGACGAATGATTCAGTTGTTGCTGCGACTGACGAGATATCGCCCCAGATGTTGAAGCTAATGCAGCACGAGTTGTAATTAGGGATATGATAGAATATCGCTAGTCACTCAAGAAGGAATGACTAAGACATATGGTTCGTTGCATACCCCGATGCGAGGTCATCAGATTGATTGATTCCAGCTTGAGAAGACTTCACGCAGGTATGTTGAGAGTCGATAGATAACGATCGAATGTCAGAAACCCATTTTTCTAAGTTTAAAGTATTCGGAAAAACATGCAAGTAATTCTGTGGACCCTCTAGAAGAATGAAACCCTAACTCGATATAATGACCATGGGAACGCTTTTGAACCTTAAGGTTTGCGACAGTTCCACGGTGCCATTAATGAGGCTTGGGTTTGCCCTTCTACGATTGGTCCATAGGTACTGTGGCATGTACTGGATATTATTAAACTGTACTCAAGAGTTGAGCTCTAGGGGAATTATGGGACTTTGACGATTCGATCGAAAAGTTCGACGTCGTTCGGATATCATGTGATGGGATACATTTCTTGGAAGACTCTAGATATGAGTATAGCCATCGGAGTGTAGTCCATGCAGCCACGAAGAGATGAGTCCGAATCACTCGACACTAGAGAAAGTGGAGTAAGAGGTTCGTAAGAGATTTTGACGAGATGACGTTCCACTCCGTTGACATCAGAGATGTGCTACGCATGCAGAGGCGTCGAATATGGATATATCTTCCAGGAGGAGTCGTGATGAATATACAGCCATTTCGGAACAAGAAATAGATTTAGTAAAGGGTGATAACTTCCGGGAAGTTCGGCAGAAATGAGATTGGGAGAGACCTCAACAGATCTTTCTGGAAATACTACACGAGAAGACCTGGACCCAGGACCAGTCGTATTGTGCACACCCAGTAGGCCAGAGTTCGGCATCGTCAACGAGACATATTATGAGTAACCATGACAGTTGGCCAGAGATCTTTAGAGGATGTGCCAGAGTGGGACTGTTTCCACCATCTTTGATTTCGGTATTTTGGAAGATTTATTTTCATGATTGAGATTTTGTGCACCACCGTTGCACTTGACTTGAATTTGATGTCATTCGAGATGTTAGATTTGATTTCATTCCTATGGTATGCATGTGATTTGACTTGTGCTTTCGGTGTAGTTTCCATGCACTTTTAGTATTTTGATTCGATTTTGTGCATGCTGATGCACATGGTTGTGAGATTATATACCACGGTATATCTAATTTGGATTGAGATTTGTTGTATATCGCCGATTTCGATTGTGATATTCGATATTTGTTTTTGTGCATCTTGTGCACTTGATTTGGATTCTTGCACATACTTGACGCGCTTGATGCGGTTTTGGTGCACGCCAGATGCACTAAATCGAGATTTTTCGTGCATATCAGATGCACCTGATATTGCTGTCAGGCACACTCGTTGCCCTTGACAGGTGTTTTCGTGCACACCAGTTGCACTTAGATTTTGTTTCTGTACACATGTATGACACATTCATGGATTTCGATTTCCGTGCGCACCAGACGCACGTGGCATCCTTATACGCATTTTGGGATTGGTTTCTTTTGGAGCAGTAGGTTTTTTGATATTTACTATTTGGTATAGTGACTGAGCAGGACTAGTTCGAGGACGGTACCTGATTATGTATTTGCATGCATTGATAGTTATCGAAGGGATTTCTAAAAAGGAGCTATAGTCTTAGTATTTACCTACGTGTCCGAGATGACACGAAAATTTTTACAAGGGAACCCTTCTAAATTGTTTTCAAAACGGCGGGACGTGTATGTTAAACAAAGGATATATATATATATATATATAGTTATTTTCTTACAATAAACGTCCGCCACTGTGCTGTGATACGCGCATCGCACAGCGACTTGAAAAGGTTTGGCATGCACCTCTTTCAGATGTTTTGATGAATTTACAACGATGTGTACATGCATAGTTTTGATATATATCATATGGTTTTCGTAGTGGACATTGACATTGGTGTCTTCACCATAACTCCGATGATTGCGGGATGCTTGACGGAATTTTGATTTTGGTTTATATACTCGTTTTTCATGCACATGCATTGCGCTACGATGTGTTTTATGTATTTATGATTTCGGAGCCCCGACGACTTGAACATTTTACTGAAATATTTTAGTGTTTGAGGGGTTTAAATTTAAATTCAGGGACCGAATTTATTTAAGGGGGGAAGACCGTAACATTTCAGAAAAATAAAATATTATTTTTGGAAATTTATAAGAATAACTGAAATGAGGGTGTTTTATATGATATGAGCATTTATAGATTTTTAAGTACTCATTTAAAATAGGATTAAATGCTAATCTCGATTAAATATCATTAATCGTTCATTAAGTTTGGTTTGTGCACATGACATGCACCATGTCATATTACACATTGTTACATTTTTCTACCTTGGCTTCTTTCTTTTTTCAAGCATGGTTTGGTTTTAAATAAGATATAAAGAAAAGAAAAAGAAATGGAATAAAGAAAGAAGTATAGGCAAGAGAGAGAAGAGAGAGTGAGGTGAGGGGTCATTGACTTATCTCCCATTTGTGTTCCTTCCATTTTTATCTTCATTATTCTCTCTCCCTCTCAACCCTTGGCTGCCCTCTCTCCTCCACCACCTCAACCCCTCAAAACACCACCAAAAATACATCAAAACACTTCACCCTCTTCATTAAAAACATGCACAAGCTCACTACAAGCATGGGGAACCAAGAAAGTTTGGATTTTGAGCACTTGGGGCAATTCAAGAATTTTCTTGAGTTGCCAAATAAGGTATTTCCTTCACCATTAGTATAGTTTTCTTTCACTTTAGCATCCATACATGTTTAGAAATGTTTAAGTGTAGTTTAGTGAGCTTTGAAAGTTTCAAGAAGAGGTTAGGGGATTTTATGAGTTGTGAAGTGTAAATTAAGGTTTAGTAGTGATCTTAATCCCCTTTAGTGTTAGAATTCTGGATAAAACCAGAGATTAAAGCCCCAAGTCACGAACTTATAAACCTCGATTGTGGGAATTGTGATGGGAAATTGAAATCTGCTATGACCCAGGGCACCTAAAAATATTTACCGAAGACTGAGAGATGTGCAGGCACCTAGGAAGCTAACCCTGAGACCTGAGACCCCAATGTTGCTGTTTAGCCACAGATTTAACCTAGGAGGCCGCAATTTGCGGCCTGGGTACCTCATTTTGGGTTCGTGTTTGGTCCATGGCTTTATCTTCAGTAAACTAGACCCTCCAGATGTGCAAAATTGGCTAATTCAACCTAGGGTAAAATCTGGAGGTATTTTCTTAAGTTGCTGCTTTGTTTTGCGACTTGGTTTTAACTTGAGTTTTGGTATTTGGGTTTTAACTCGATGGTTTGACGTTTTTACATCGACATCGAGGAATTGTTTGGCCTTTCTTTCATGCGAAGTTCGTAGGTTCTAACCTATGTACCCTTCGTATGCCGTACCAGATTTCTCGTATTTGTTTCTCGTTTACGATACGATATTCATTGAATTGTAGGTACCTCCGCGTGGACTTCGGATGACGAGGAAAAGAATGGCGACATCGACTTTGCCAAGCAAGGATCAAGTGAGTAGATATATATCTACGGGGGAAGTCGGGTGGATGGCGTATAGCACCCCTGTAATTTCGTAGTGTAGTATACGAATACGTATATATATTTATATAAATATGTGTTTTGTGAGACTAAATGATTATCAAGATAGGTTTTAGGTGTTCATGGGTTAGTTTTAGTGTAATTAGAAGTAACTTATTTTAGCTTCTTACTCGCGAAACCCTAGAGTACAGATTTGCACACACGCTCACACACACACACGCATACATTTGTTTTACTTGTGCGTATATGGGGATACACACACACACACACACATATGTGAGTGTGTGTGTGTGTGTGTGTGTGTGTGTATACACATGGATGATGAGGATAGCATATGATACTTGGAGATGAGTCGATGAGATTGGGCATGATGCCACGAGATCGGTGATGTGACTTGGTTCGTATTATGAGATACGACATGAGATTATAACGGGTCTTTAAGCGATGTGTTTTCATACACACGCATATATATATATATATATATATATATATATATATATGTTGATGGTATCGGAATGTACTAGACTTTAGATCAGTACCCCTAATCCATGATATGATGATATGGATACCAGATGAATAATGAGATAAATGTGATATTCGACCTATACTCAGATTTGGGATGCCGTACGATGGATTTACCGTACGAGATATAATTATGATGATTGATCCGCACTCTTGACTCGAGAATGTCATATTATATACTGTATCGTACGTGATACTATTGAGGCGGGATCACCGACTACTAGATGTATATATATATATATATCGACTCAGACTTAGGTGGTTTTCCTTACCCCTTTTGATTAGTCTATTAGTTTAGTCCTGTAGTTTACTTAGTAGATGTTAGACTGGGCTCGAGTCATACTTATTTCTAAAACTAACGAATCGTGAGTATTTTAAAGATAGGCTAAGGGATACTCCGGATATTTCAAGGGACATACCTTTTCTTAAAAACACCGTAGCCCCTATTTTCTAAACACCACGATTCGTGTTATTTCAAATGCCAAAACTGTATGACTCATATATATATATATTATACATTCCTTATTGTTGCGTTTATTATTCATTTTTCCATATGTTCTTGCTATTCGCATCGCATTGCATGCTTAAATGTGTTTTCATAGTTATTATAAAATCATGCTGTCAGGACACCAACACCATTACCGATGATGCGTATGCTCCACGTACACCCGCTTGCCGGCTCACACACATCATCATCGGTAGTTGCCATGTCACGTACACATTAGAAAACACTATTTAATTAGTATAAATTGCTAGCTGATAGTTTCGACATATACTAGTGCGTTTGCTTTTATATGCTAGTTTAATTATTGCACTCCTTGCTTGATATTCGATGCATTCATATATTCATTTGTCATGCAATATTATGGAGCTTACTTCCAGTAATTCATTATTATTTACTCTTGAGATTGGGATTTCGGACTTCCATGAGATTTCTGGATTGGGAGAAACCGCAAGGATTTTATAAACTTATTATCATTTTAAAGATAAAAAATGCGGTTTTCTTATGACATGATTTGAGAGGAGTCCACCATGAGTTTTCTCGTCTCTTCAGCGATATCATATACCCGATTCGAGAAGGAGGAGGAACCGTCTGTGGGTGCATGGTGGACCTGGTGCGGTACCCCGGGGTGAGAAGGTCGCAGATGATGGCGTTGAGCCTGGCAGGGGAGCACCACCGACCGATGATTTTATTGTGACACGGCGGATATCCGGAGGATACCGACGTAGTCTTGAGATTTGATGATATAGGCCAGTCCGGATTGCCGGAGCCTGAGGTATTGAGATTTGATGATACAGGCCAGTCCGGATTGCCGGAGCCTGAGATATTGAGATAGTGAGATATATATTTTGTGTTGATGCTAGACACTGATTCTCTGTTGATTTCATTGATGATACTTCGTTTTTTATACGAAATCTCACTGAGATAGGAAAACAGTTTTCTCATTTAGATGTATTCTTTTTTCATGCATTCATACATCATATATATAATATGTTGCTACCTGAGGCACTGACACGAGTACTTGGTATTACACTTATGTATAAATGTTTACCCTTGCCATTAGCAGATGTTTCATGTTATATTATATATATATATATATATTATGGTATGACCTAGGATAGAGTCATACATGCGATTTCTGCTCGGTGATGTTTTCTACTCATGAGTTGGCAACTAACCCCCGTTGTGCCACAGTTTCTTGCAGGTTTTGCCGTACAGGTTTCCTTGGCGGCTTTGCTGGCACACTACTTCATTCCGGGTGATTGCTTTGGTAGGTGGGTTCACTTGCATCGTGACCACCATTATACCTTTTATTATATTTCTGTTGTATCTAGTAAACTCCATCAAATAGGCTTATATTAATTTATAGACTTAGAAAACCAGTGTATATTCTTTCGACCTTAGAGCCACGCTTATATTATTATGGTTTTTCTCTGGTTTCTTTCTGAGTTTTGATCCTCGTCTTTCGGCGTTGTATATTATATTGCATTGCGTGGTTGTGACAGCCAATTGGCGAAGAGCTAGCTCCCGTTTGGGGATGCCTTATCCATTATTTATTTATTCATGTTTGTACCCATTTGGGGCCAGTATTTACAAAGGAGACTCAGCCGAAATTTTCGGAAAAATATGACGTCGCTTTTAAATGTTTAATGCCACTTAATTATTAAAACCACTTGCTTTAAAATAAGTTTTCTTCACTTATTCCTTAAAATGGTTTAGATTTCTGGGATTTTTGGCTTACTTGAATTAGATGGGGTCCTATAGATTTCATATGATTCAAGTGCCAGTCACGTGCCATTTCAGGTCGTGACAGTTTTGCATGATCTATTGAACGTGGTAAGGTGGAAATCAAAGCACATTGGGAATCACAAAAGACTCTATGACGATCTCGGGTCGGCAGACTAACCTGTACCAGTGTCACAGAGAACTGCTATCTGACGATAGGAATAATACCATATAGGAGTTCTCGGCGAGTCCGTTCAGTGTACCCAATCTCCACTGAGCACCTGTATACCATCTCTGATGTCAAACACCAATGGATATGGGATCATCCATCGCCCATCTTATGGGTCGAGAAGCGTATACGCTAGTCTACTCTGGAATATCGATGCCCCGTCTCGATACTCCTACGACTAGGAACATTTGAAGGATGTACTTACCGACTACCTTTGCCCTACTAGTATGATCTGCATTATAATCCTGGTAGTCAAGTACTCATTCTAAGGGCATTATCAACATGTAATAGAGAGACAATGAGTGTACATATTAAGATAAAGAGCAACCAGATAGCATAATATCATGTCGAGCAAGAAACTCCTCCTTATATATGTCCAAGCATCCACTATAATATACATCACATGTATAATAATGGCCTCTAGGGCATACATATAACTAGCACTCCTTTCGTGAGAACATATATCGGGCCGAGGATGAAGAGCATCACGGTCTATTTTCTTCGCAGATTGGTCACTGAGCCGCCGCGTCTTAGCCTTTTCATAAATGGCCATTTCGCAGCTGTGATTGTCCCAGCTCGTTTGACAAATTTCTTTTATCAACTCTTCAATTTGTTCTTCCAGCGACGGACTTAGCGTTTTTACAGCGGGATCTCGCTCCGATTTGACGTTTCGGCTATTTGGAAGAGCGTTTTCCGCTTCACTTAAGCTGTTTACGATGTGGCAACTGTAGATTCGCTCCCGTTTCTTGGACCAAACATATCCCAGCCCAGTTGTCTCCATTTTCCCATTGGGCTTCTTTCGTTGAGTACTGGGAATATGCAAAATCTTTTTATAGAATTGGGCTTGTCGAACAGTTTGTTTAAGGGGTACACCTTGACATCTTAACAGCTTTCTTAATCCTTCTGCGTAATATCTTGGCAGACGGAAGGGTTGAAGCCCATCGAGTGCAAAAATCGGCACCATGCCAAATTTATTTTTCTACTTTGGTGTTACGTCCCGAAAGTACGGAACATGAACGGCACTTAGGCTACGAACGTCTCAAGGCGTACGTGCTCTAAGTAAGCCGAGCCCAGAAATCCAAACCAAGAGAAGTAGTAGAGTAAAGGAAAACCACTAAAGTCAAACAGCTAGCAACATAATATACAACGCCTAAAGGCGAGGATCACAACAGAAAAGAAACTCCAATCAGCAAGAAACTCAGAGAAATATAACGCACGACTCTAAGGTCGAAAGAATAAACATCACTGGTCTCTATCTCAAATAAGTACATGTTTGGTTGATGGAACTTCTAGATACAACTGAATATAATATACAATGTATAATGATGGGTACGATACAAATAACCCACCTACTAGCAAGTCACCTGAAAGAAGCTGTGCCCGCAAAGCCGTAATGAAACCCGTACGGCAACACCTGCAAGAAACTGGGGCACAACGGGGGTGGGTTGCCAACTCATGAGTAGAAAAAGATCTACGAACAGAAAATCACATGTATGGCGCAATCCTAGGTCATACGATCACAATATATAATCCTCAAATATATATAACCAGCAATCTATAACAAGACTAGGGTAAATATCTAATCCAAGTATAAACCCATGTGCCTGTGTCAGTGCATCAGGTGGCAATGCATCATATGAATGATGTATGAATGCATGGAACAGAATGCATGTACTGAAGAAAACTGTTTTCATAATTTGTGAGATTTCTGTATTTTAAAGTAAGGTATCATAATGAAATCAGCATAAAACAGTGCCTAGCATCGGCACAAAACACAATCTCAATATCTCGATATCTATGTATCACAATCTCTGTACCTCAATATCTCAAATCTCAATATCTCAATCATAAAATCCAGGGCGCCGTCAGTCCAGATCGGCCCCTACCATCCATCTCATGACAACGACGGTATCCTCCGGATATCTGACGTGTCGGGTAAAATCATCGGTCGGTAGTGCTCCCTTGCCAGGCTCAACGCCATCTCCTGCGATCTTCTTGCCCCGGGGTACTGCACCGGGCCCACCATGTACCCGCAATCGGTCTCATCCGCCTCCTCGATTCGGGTTTCACATGTTGCTCTCAGCACCAAGAAAACACATGGTGGACGCACTGAAATATTATATCAAGGGTAACCGGGTTTTTAAAACATTTACATAATCTCTTTGAAATATCCACGGTTCCCAAATCCAGAAATATCATAGAAACAACATATCTCAATGCGTAGAATCAGGAAGCATGATGTATGTGACATATAAATGAAATGCAAGTATAACAGTATATCATGCGACATGGAATAATAGTATGCACATACAAGGGTCAAATCCTGATGCAATAATACTACTGTGTAGTGACATGGCAATTACCGATGAAGATGTGTGTGCTGGCAAGTAAGTGTATGTGGAACATACGCATCATCGGTAATGGTGCTGGTGTCCTAACAGCATGATATCAATAATAGAATATGAATCACAATAAATATGCGATGCAGAGTGTCAACAATAATAATATGCGGGAGCTGAAATACTGAACACCATGATCGCTAAACTGCATCTAATGTCATAAGAGTCATATAGCTACACCATTATAAGGCTGAGCTAAAAGGTTAACTGTAGGTAAGGTAAACCGCCTAACCTCTGAGTCGATACATAAATATACATATATAGTCGGTGATCCCGCCTCGATAATATCACATCCGATACCATATCTCTATAATCAGTTATTCCCAAATCAAGAGTGCGGATCAAACATCAATTTATAGCTCGTACGTAAATCCGTCGTACGGCACCCCCAAATCTGGGTACGGGTCAATATCATAATCTTTATATTACTCATATGGTATTCTCTTTATCAAGATCATCATCGGGGTGCTGATCTACGTCTAGTACAATGCTAAAATCATCACTATAGTCACGATCTGACTACTGATCGACAGTCTAGTATAAATCGATATTATCATCATATATCGTCAATATAATTATAATCCGGCTTCCGATTGACAGCCCCTTGCAAGAACGATATCATCAGCACAAATCATCTCAAGGAGTAAACAACGCCCAAGGCGGCCTATCATAAATATCTTTTCATATCATATCATATCATACCTATCTCGTAACATAATCACATGTCGATCATTATATATATATATATAGGACACAATTCCTATGGCATCATTATTCCCAAAATCCTCTAAAGCATCAAGACGTATCTCAATTATGAATTTCATCATATCACCGATATCATAACCTCAGATCAAACTCATTGACTCATCTCAATCCCATGTATCATCCTCAAAACCGTATGCGAACACATAGTCCCATACCCATGTGAACACATATCTATATAGGATCCCGTCTATGCACATATGAAGTAAGGATGTATGCAAGTATGTATGTGTGTATATGTATGTGTAGTGCACCCACTACCTAGGGTTCTCGCGACACTAAATCATCCAAGTCCACCAATTATCCATCCTAAACATCAATAATTTCCCAACAACATATAATTATAGGTGTGTATACGCATCCGTATACATCACCACGGACTGCGGGGGTGCTATACGCCATCCACCCGAGTTCTCCCCGTAGATATAAATCTACTCACCTTGTCTCATGTGTGCCGGTGCCGATGTAGCCATTTGCATCTCCAACGCTTTGACACCACGTGAGTACCTACAAGAATATCACATGCTAAAATACATGAAAACCATATCGGAAGCCAAAATGGTGCATGCTACGCCCATAGGTAAAAACCTGTGGCCTCGCGTGCAAACACAGCCAATATCCACTGTCGTTGACATCCAAACGCTACCCGACAGAAACGAATCATCGAATACCAAAACCATGCTAAAACGAGTCGTAAATCATACGCCAACTCATGAAAATCAACCCAGATTTTACCCTAACTGGAATCAGTCAAAACTAGACATACATGGGGTCAAGTTTACATGAAATAGGGCTGTGCACGCAAAACGAGGGGGTTCCCTACTGCTCTAGCCGCAAATTGCGGCCGGGGGAATTTATCTGCGGCCGGGGTTTTGAGATGGGGGCTAGGGCTTTGGGTGATGGTTTCTACCTGCCTGCACATCTCACTGCCAAGTCAATTTTATTTTAGGGTACCTCGGATTGTAGCAGTTTCTAGAAAGGTCAATAAGTTGACAAAGTTGCTAAATTACACAGATTCTACACTTTCAGGTGATATACTGAAAATCTGGGGTAATCTTGGTTAGACTAGTCTCAAATACACCTAATAAGGTTACCCTAATCATCAAAACCAACACTTGGTCAAGTCTCACTCAGATTTATCTAAACTAGCACTAATCTACTTAATAACACTAAGTTTCAGTTAGATAACCATGATAAAGGAGTTGGGTTGCAAAATTATATCTCAAGGGGTCCTAGGATGAAGGAGAAGGGAAGGAGAAGGAGGAGGAAGGGCTGCTGAAGTGCTCTGTAGCAGCTTCAAGTTGTTGTTCTGAGCTGAAACTGTAAAACTGCTGCTGCAGGAATTGTTGTTTTGGTTGCTGTTGTTGTGGTTTTGGTGTTGTGGGAAAGGTTGTGGTGGTGTGGTGGTGTTGTATGTTGCTGCAGGGGTTTATGGTGTT
This sequence comes from Agapanthus africanus, assembly GCA_030015575.1. Classification (NCBI taxonomy): domain Eukaryota; kingdom Viridiplantae; phylum Streptophyta; class Magnoliopsida; order Asparagales; family Amaryllidaceae; genus Agapanthus; species Agapanthus africanus. The sequence goes on from JASDDO010000019.1 coordinate 290,252,846, forward strand.
GCTGGGCTGGTTCTGCAGCTGCTGCTGCTGCTTGCAATTTCCTTTTTCTTTTGTGTTTCTGTGTGTATTGCAGCAGCAGAAGTGTTGGGCTATTGCTTAATATTGTGGCTGTTGTTGTGGCTGATATGTTGGTAGAAAATGGGGCTGAATTTGTGCTGATGTAGCTGCTGTAGCTGTTGTTCTGGTGGCTGAAAATGTGTTGATAGGGGGGAGGGCTGATGTAGCTGCTGATGTGAGGGGTTTGGGGTGTAGGTTTTGGGCTATGGTGCTAGGGTGGCTGCAGCTGATGGATTGGGGGCTGATATGGTGTTTGGGTGGCTGTTGTATTGAATGGTGTAGCAGCTGCTGATGCTGCCTTAGCTGATGTAGGTGTGTGTAGGTGTTGGCTGAAGTGTTGGGTTTCTCTCTTTTGTTGATGTATTAGTGAGTGTGAGAGAGAGTTAGAAGATGTGAGAGGGGGAAAATTGAGGGAATACAAGGAATTATGAAGTGAGAGGGATCATGGCATACCCTAGCCACCTCTCTCTCTCTCTCAAGGTCAAATCTAACCCTAATCACCTTTATCCAAGCTAAAACCCTTAATTAACCCAATTAACCTAATCAAATGGTTCAACCCATCATGGTCATCTAAGCATGGTTCAACCCTAGGCTACCATGAGTCCAAAACATGAAACAAGGATGACAAGTGTGGAAAATGTTATATGCACAATTTGCACAAAAGCCGAAAATCCAATTAGCGAATTTTAATTGCGATTAACATTAAAGTAGCTTATAATCCATCATAAAAACTGTAAAATGACATATTTCCACAAAATAACCTATTTTAGAATTTCCAAAATTTTATCCGGAATTTTCACCATTTATCGGTATTTAATTATACCGACTATTAAAATATTCATTAAAAATTAATATTAAATTATGAAAATTCCCAAAAATAATATTTTATTTTTTTGAAATGTTACAGTCTTCCCCCTTAAAGAAATTCGGTCCTCGAATTTAAATTTAAATCCTCAAATTCTAAAACATTTCAATAAAATGTCCAACCAACGGGGCTCCGAAATCATCAAAATGCATCATAGCGCAATACATGCGCATGAGTAACGAGTAGATAACTCGAAAACAAAACTCCGTCAAGCATCTCGCAATCATCGGAGTCAAGGTGAAAACACGAACGCCAAATCCAAGGCAAAACCGATAGGCTAGAAATTGGAACTATACAGGTAAATACCAAATCTGTGCATGTAAATATCTTGAAGGGAATGCATGCCAAATCCCTTAAATCGAGGTGCAATGCGCATAACACTGCACAGTGGCGGACGTCTCTATAAGAAAATAGCCATATACATGTATATCTTTTGTTTAGTATGTACAATCCGCCGTTTTGAAAATAATTTAGAAGGGTTTCCTCGTTTTAAACGTTTCGTGTCGTATAGGACGACACGCATGTAAATAATGAGACTATAGCTCGCTTTTGGAAATCCCTTTGAAATATATCAGTGCATGCAAAATATATCCAGGTACTGTTACCTGACCGGTCCTGCTCAGTACGAAAACAAAACGCAATATCATAAAAATGTACTGCTCCATAAGAAATCAGTCCCAAAATGCGCACATGAATACTACGTGTGTCTGGTGCGCACGGAAATCAAAATCCATAAATGTGCCAAGCAGGTGCACAAAAACGACATCAAGGTGCAACGGGTGTGCACACAACATCGGTCATAGGCAACATGTGTGCCTGACAGCAAAATCAAGTGCATCCGTCTTGCACGAAAAATCTCGATTTAGTGCATCTGGTGTGCACCAAATCGCATCTCATATACTGCGCCCAACATGCGCTAAAAATCCAAATCTGGTGCATCCATCATGCACGAAGTCATGAAATCCAATATCAAACGCCGAAACACGCGTAAAATCCAATCGGGTGCATAAAGTGCACAAAACAAATATCGAGCATCACCATCGAAATCGATGTCCAGTGCATCCAAGTGCACAAAATACGAAACACTGCACTGCAAGTATATGTAGACTATATAGAGTGCAAAAACCAAACCGTGTGCATGCATACACACAAAATCAACTCAAATGTCTAAACCCCATAAAATCAAAAACATGTGAACCCAAGGCACGAAAACGATATCAAGTGCAACAACTGTGCAAAAATCGTAAATACTCAGTAAATGCAACCATGGTGCATGAAAACATATATCATGAAACCCAATCATCAAATCAGTCATGTGAATAGATTGCCCATAACATCGAAATCAAGTATGGCGGAATAGTCCCGCTCAAGCGCATCCTCCACGAATCTTTGACCAACTGTCGTGATTACTTATAGCATGTCTCGTTGACGATCCTGAACTCTGACCTACTTGTGTGCGTAACATGACCACTCCTGGGTCCAAGTCTCCTCTGTGGATTACCAATCTCACGATCCATCGGCTTATCGGCCCTGTCAGGTGTTCTAACGGGGACGATTCCGTTCCGGCACTCCTCTGGTCATCTCTCGGTCAATCATCGCGATCACTCGTAAGGCAGCATATCACTGGCGTCGGCCTCTGGCTCTCTGAATGTACGTGACACATCTGATCCTGGGTGCAAGTATCATTGCAGCAGTGTCCTGGAAGGAATCCTGCTCACGGTCTCTTCCAAGTCTCGTCTCTGTCGAACTGTCCGAAAATCATCGTCCTTTACTATATCTGTTCCTGCTCCGGAACGGCTGCATACTCATCGCGACTGCTTCTGGAAGGTATATCCAGTATTCTGCCTCGGCATGCGCATCGTATCTCTGATGTCGGCGGAGTGGGACGTCATATTGTCCAGATCTTGTACAAACCTCTTACTCCACTTTTCTCTAATGTCGACTGCTTCGGACTCGTCTCATCGTGGCTACATGGACTGAGCTCCAACGGCTATCCTCGTATCTGGAGTCTTCCAAGAAATGCATCTCACCACCTAGCATCCGAATTAAGTCGAGCCATCCGATCGATTTGTCAAGACCTCATAATCCCCCAAGAGCTCAACATCTTGGGTACAGTATAATAGTATCGAGTACATACCCCAGCATCGGTGGTCCAGCCGTAGAAGGGCAAACCCAAGTCTCACTAATGGCGCTGCAGAACTGCCGTAAACCCTAAGGTTCAAAGGCTTTCACACGGTCATTAAGTTGAGTTAGGGTTTCATTCTTCTAGAGGGACCATAGAATTGCCTGCATGTCTTTCCGAATACTTTAAACTTGGAATAATAGGTTTTCTGACATTCGATCGTCTCTGTCGACTCTCAACGTCTCCGCGTGAAGCCGTCTCTAGCTGGAATCAATCTATCTGATGACCTCGCATCGGGGTAGCGAACAAACCACAGGTCCTAGTCATTCGTCGTTGGTGACTAGCGACCTTCTATCATCACTTAGTATGATCTCGTACTGCAATAGCTCCAATATCTGGGCGATATCCTGTCGGTTGCAGCAATAGCCGGCTCACTCGTCCGCACGCTGAACCGTGCCTCAATCATTATGAATAAGCCATACGTCAACGGTCATCAAAATCTGGCTGGCCTCTGTCAGGGGCTCAATCCTCTGGCGCTGATCTGCACGTCCGAGTAATCTCATACAGCGATCCATCCAACGCTCATGGCGCGAAAACATCATAAAAAGACACATCTCCGCAATCGTGTGTCGCCAGAATCAAGCCCCGGTCAGTCCTCGTTCGTGACGAGCTCAGGCTGACCGCAACTCTAGCCGTAGCTCTCCCTGCCTGTAATCGTGGCAGCAAAACCAAAACTGGTACCGATGAGGCTAGATCAGGAAGGAATATGATACTGAACAAAGAAATGTACATCCTAAGGCTTCTTAAGTGGAGTAGCGTATTGTAAATATGCCGCGGACAGACCCACGGTACGTCACTCTACTTTAGTCACCAATTCCATCAACCAAGGGTCATCCCATGCTCCGAAGGCAAAACCTAACGCTCTGATACCAACTTTGTCACGTCCCGAAAGTACGGAACATGACCGGCACTTAAGCTACGAACGTCTCAAGGCATACGTGCTCTAAGTAAGCCGAGCCCAGAAATCCAAACCAAGAGAAGTAGTAGAGTAAAGGAAAACCACTAAAGTCAACCAGCTAGCAACATAATATACAACGCCTAAAGGCGAGGATCACAACAGAAAAGAAACTCCAATCAGCAAGAAACTCAGAGAAATATAACGCACGACTCTAAGGTCGAAAGAATAAACATCACTGGCCTCTATCTCAAATAAGTACATGTTTGGTTGATGGAACTTCTAGATACAACTGAATATAATATACAATGTATAATGATGGGTACGATACAAATAACCCACCTACTAGCAAGTCACCTGAAAGAAGCTGTGCCCGCAAAGTCGTAATGAAGCCCATACGGCAACATCTGCAAGAAACTGGGGCACAACGGGGGTGAGTTGCCAACTCGTGAGTAGAAAAAGATCTACGAACAGAAAATCGCATGTATGCCGCAATCCTAGGTTATACGATCACAATATATAATCCTCAAATATATATAACCTGCAATCTATAACAAGACTAGGGTAAATATCTAACCCAAGTTTAAACCCATGTGCCCGTGTCAGTGCATCAGGTGGCAATGCATTATATGAATGATGTATGAATGCATGGAACAGAATGCATGTACTGAATAAAACTGCTTTCATAATTTGTGAGATTTCTGTATTTTAAAGTGAGGTATCATAATGAAATCAGCATAAAACAGTGCCTAGTATCGGCACAAAACATAATCTCAATATCTCGATATCTCTGTATCACAATCTCTGTACCTCAATATCTCAAATCTCAATATCTCAATCATAAAATTCAGGGCGCCGTCAGTCCAGATCGGCCCCTACCATCCATCTTATGACTACGACGGTATCCTCCGGATATCCGATGTGTCGGGTAAAATCACCGGTCGGTAGTGCTCCCCTGCCAGGCTCAACGCCATCTCCTGCGATCTTCTTGTCCCGGGGTACCGCACCGGGCCCACCATGTAACCGCAATCGGTCTCATCCGCCTCCTCGATTCGGGTTTCACATGTCGCTCTCAGCACCGAGAAAACACATGGTGGACGCACTAAAATATCATATCAAGGGTAACCGGGTTTTTAAAACATTTACATAATCTCTTTGAAATATCCACGGTTCCCAAATCCAGAAATATCATAGAAACAACATATCTCAATGCGTAGAATCAGGAAGCATGATGTATGTGACATATAAATGAAATGCAAGTATAACAGTATATCATGCGACATGGAATAATAGTATGCACATACAAGGGTCAAATCCTGATGCAATAATACTACTGTGTAGTGACATGGCAATTACCGATGAAAATGTGTGTGCTGGCAAGTAAGTGTATGTGGAACATACGCATCATCGGTAATGGTGCTGGTGTCCTAACAGCATGATATCAATAATAGAATATGAATCACAATAAGTATGCGATGCAGAGTGTCAACAATAATAATATGCGGGAGCTGAAATACTGAACACCATGATCGCTAAACTGCATCTAATGTCATAATAGTCATATAGCTACACCACTATAAGGATGAGGTAAAAGGTTAACTGCAGGTAAGGTAAACCACCTAACCTCTGAGTCGATACATAAATATACATATATAGTCGGTGATCCCGTCTCGATAATATCACATCCGATACCATATCTCTATAATCAGTTATTCCCAAATCAAGAGTGCGGATCAAACATCAATTTATAGCTCGTACGTAAATCCGTCGTACGGCACCCCAAAATCTGGGTACGGGTCAATATCATAATCTTTATATTACTCATATGGTATTCTCTTTATCAAGATCATCATCGGGGTACTGACCTACGTCTAGTACAATGCTAAAACCATCACTATAGTCACGATCTGACTACTGATCGACAGTCTAGTATAAATCGATATTATCATCATATATCGTCAATATAATCATAATCCGGCTTCCGATTGACAGCCTCTAGCAAGAACGATGTCATCAGCACAAATCATCTTAAGGAGTAAACAACGCCCAAGGTGGCCTCGTAGGGTTCCTAGGCACTCTCAAGAGGTCTCACAAGGCATCAACCATGCCAGTTTCAAAATTTACGGTGCCGAGAAACCCTAGACTAGATCGTTAACTAGAATTTTAGGCGACTAAAGCAACTAGTTTACAACTAAACTAAAAGAACGGAAATACAACCTTTGTAGATCCATTTCTCCACCTCCATAGCTCCATGATGAAGTCCTCTCCGCTGTCCAAATCGAACCATGACTCTGGCATCGGCTTCATCGGAGAAAAAGCGGGCTAGGTCATCGACGACGATGCCGAAGATGATCTACGTCGAGGCATCACTAGATCAAGCTTCACCTTCACCAAGCCATGAAAACTTATGAAGGAAACACCCTATACTACTTGGCAAGAGGTAGAGGATGAAGAAATAGGAAGTGGGTTCACTTTAGAATTGGATTTCTCACTCATTTGCTCAAGTTGCCATTGTTGATAGCAAGCTTTTCTTCAAGAAGATGAAGAAGAAGAAGAAAGAATATGATAATATTATGATGAGTTATTTTTCAATGGAAAAGAAAATCAAATACTTATCATAATACAACCATGGTCAAGTGTAGAGAATGAACTAGGGTTAAAAGGAATGGTTAGGGTTAAGCATGAGACAAAATGGTCACTTAGTCAAAGCTTCATGAAGCTTCAAGATCAAACAAAGAAAGCCACCATTTTTCTCATTATCTTTTGCAAAATAAATAAATAAATAAATAAGTATGAAAATCAAAACCCTAACCATTTAAATAACCATGGTTCAATCTTTACACAAACTCAAGTAAACATGTATCATCAAACATGATACATACAAGTGCACAAAACTATATCACATATAGAATGTGCACAATTCAAGTGAGAAAATCCATTTAAAGTGAACCAATACTAGTTAATGCAAAGTAATATATCAAATATATAATTATGCATTAAATCATTAAATCAACACTTGATTTAACGACCCGGTCATATCGCATATAACCGACTAATATTCAATGTATCGGCTTATCGAATCAATGCTTGAATCGATAACTAGGTTATATCGCATACAACCAATCGATACATTTATCGCGAGAATGGAATACGGTATCACATACACGCATTATTCTCGGTTCCGCACATATCTCATATGCGCTCCTATTTCGTTTCGCTTGAGCCAGGAAACCTCTATGTAGGACTCTAAAGACTCGTCAATACGCCGGCAGCAGGTGATGATCATATCAAGCACCCACAAGCCGCAAGCGGTCTGTTAAACGTAACGGCCACCCGGGTATTGAGCGATCAGAAGATCGACGAGCTAGCCTGCTCACACTCCTGTGAATCCAACCAGTAACACTTACCGTACAGTCCGGTCTGTTCGTCTGATATGTCGCATATCAAGTCTAGGGGTGGTAAACGTCAGACCCCAATAACCGATAAGTCGTGCAGATGTGAGGCTCATAACGGGTCGAGAAACTACTGGTAACACTTACCAGCAAATCTCTGATCAGCCCTGGCCAGGGACTTCCCTGTTACGGCCAATCAAGCACAGCGCAACATCAACCCCCAATACCGGGAGAGACGAAACCCCTCCTATCGCTCATTGCCTCCATGTGACTCGGGACTGTACCCAAAGACCACCGTTTTGCACGCCCTCATGGACGTGGTAAGGTGGAGATCAAAGCACAGTGGGAATCATACAAGACTCTATGACGATCTTGGGTCTACAGACTAACCTGCACAAGTGTCACCTGAGAACTGCCATCTGACGTGAGGTATAATACCATCTGGGAGTTCTCGGCGAGTCCGTCCAGTGTACCCAATCTCCACTGAGCACCCGTACACCATCTCTGATGTCAAACACCAATGGATATGGGATCATCCATCGCCCATCTGTATGGGTCGAGAAGGTATACGCTAGTCTACTCTGGTATATCGATGCCCCGTCTCGATATACCCACGACTAGGGACCTTGAAGGATGTACTTATGGACTACCATGTCCCCACTAGTATGATCCGCATCATAGTCCAGGTAGTCAAGTACACATCCTAAGGGCTTTACCAACATGTAACAGAGAGACAATCAGTATACACGTTAAGGTAAAGAGTAACCAGATAGCATACTATCGATTCGAGCAAGAAAGTCCTCCCTATATATGTCCCAGCATCCACTACAATATACATTATATGTACAATAATGGCCTCTAGGGCATACATATAACTAACAATCTCCCACTTGCACTAGGGCCATCTGATAGCAGTGGTTGTAGTATCTCATACACAACCATCCCATAAAAGTCTCTCTCTGGGAAAAGACCTTTCGTGAGTGGATCCGCCGTGTTGTCCTCTGAGTCTGCTCTCCTAACCTCGATCACCCTGGAGATCAACCATCTCCATGATCAGGTGATACTGCCTTAGAATATGTCTGGATCACTGATGGGACGGACGTTCCTTGGCATAATCCACAACTCCATTGTCACACAATGGGAGGAACTAGGTTCATCTCATGAACGAATATATACCCAGACTGCCTCTTTGGTAGCATCTTAAGTAGCGATGTATCCAGCCTTAATCGTCTAGTATGCCACGGTATTTAGCTTGGAACTCTTCCAACATACCGTCCCTTTACTGAGGGTAAAGACAATGCCTGTGACTGACATTCAGTCGTTCTTATCACTCTGGAACCTTTCCAGTGATTCTCCCCAGAATCAATTGATACCATCTCACTACAGCTAGTGAGAATCCTAACATCCAATTAGATCTATCTCATAGATCCAAAACCCAGGATTTAGTAGGTATCATTTTGATCCTATATGGAGAATCATTGTGATAAGCGGAGATTGATCGAGCGTAGCATAGGAAACTCCTTCCCTATCAAGAGTATGTCATCCACGTACTCTACGAGGATCGTCACCATACTCCCTACTACCTTTTTCTTTATACAAGGTTCATCTACCATTTTGATGATTTCAACTTCTTTGACTAATCCATCAAAATAGATGTTCCAACTCCGCGATGCCTGCTTTATCCTATAAAGCATCTTGTCCACGTTTCCGCTGCTCCCACTGTCTACGAAGCCCTCTGGCTGAGTCATGTACACGCACTCTTCTAAATCACCATTTAGAAAGGCGGTCTTAACATCCATTTGCCAGATTTCGTAGTCATGATTTGCAGCGATGGCAAGCATGATCCGGATGGATTTAAGCATAGCCACTGGAGAAAAGGTTTCGTCATAGTCCACACCTGGTCTTTGACGAAAACCCTTTGGAACAAGTCTAGCTTTGAAAGTCTCCACTTTCCCATCTACACCAAGTTTCTTTTTGAAGATCCACTTGCTCCCAATGGGTTTTACCCCTTCAGGAGCAACTTCCAAAGGCCATACTTTGTTGGTGTACATGGATTCCATCTCGGACCGCATAGCATCCAGCCATTTCACTGAGTCCCTACTCGTGATGGCCTGCTCGAAGCTAGTTGGGTCATCATCCTCCATGATGCAATCCTCGCTTCCACCATCCATGAGAAAACCGTAGTATCTCTCAGGTTGGCGAGGAACCCTACTAGATCGGCGGAGAGGCTGAGGTTCGTTGGTAACTATTGAATCCTTTGATTCTGTCAAATCATCAGCTGCAGTTTTGTATAGCTGGAACATTTCCAGTTCTACATAACAGATCTTGCCTCGAGCTTGTCCGGATTATGCTTTTAGACATTGTCCGGACAACCCCAAATCTTAACTAACTTAAGATATGGGCTCTTCCCTTTCCATATCACATATGAAGCGGTAGGCAACTGATTTGATTGGAACCCTATTCAATAGGTATGCAGCTTCTCAAGCGCATAACTCCTAAAAGGAAATAGGAAACTCAGTAGTACTCATCATAGAGCACACCATATCATATAGGGTGTATCTGCTCCGCCCCGATACACCGACGTGCTGTGGCGTATACGGAGGAGTAATTCTGAGAGAGAATCTCATTCTCCTTTAGAATAGTCCATTAATTCCGTGCTCAAGTATTCTCCTCCTTGATCTCATCAAAGGACATAATACTTATACCCGTATTGGTTCTCTACTTCTAGCTTATATTCTGTGAATATCTCAAAAGGTTCGGACTCATGTTTCAACAGGAACATATGACTGAATCTTGAGAGATTATCAGAGAATGTAACGAAGTACAAAGAACCGGTCCTGGCATATGTAGACAGGGGACCTTACATACATCAACATGTATCATCCCAAGAGTTTACTAACTCTTTCTCTGTTTCCAATAAACAGAGCTGAGGTCATTTTATCTCTGTGACATGACTCGCAAGTTTCATAAGATGTAAATTCAAACCAATTTAAATATGCATCTAAATGTAACTTCAGCCAGTCGGGTCGCATTGATAAGACCTAGTCTACAATACCTCAAGAAGGATCCGTTCATTTCTGAACTCCTCTTCTTATGTGTGTTCTATATACTAAGAACTGTAGTTTGATTTAGAACATCAATGCTTTTAGATAACGTGCCTGAACCGATCAACTTTTGATATAGGAAATGTTCAAAACATTATCCAACAATACAAAATTTTATCATTTCTTTACTAATAAAGAGACTGATATGATTTTGTATATCAGGTTCGGTATCTAATAACATTCGTTCAGAATCAATGTATTGGTAATACAGGGTGACAGTGACCGACAGACTTGGCTGCAACTCTTGCACCATTTTCTGCCTCATGAAACTTATCACCCGTTCTCAGTTTTTCTACCTTTTTATAGCCCTATGTAACAAATTACATATCTGGGATCCTGATCCGGTATCATATACCCAGGATGCGGAGGATACTGAGAAACAGTTCTTTATAATGAACACACCCGAAGATGATGCATTAACATGCACTGTCTTCGTTTGGGCGGCACGGGAATTCTGGTAATCCCCAATTTCCTGCTCTGTCTTATAACAATTATAAGTGGGAGCGGGACCAACGTTCCCCAGCTCAGTATAACAAGCGGGTTCGGTCAAATAATCCGTATTATTATCTTGATTAAGGCGTGATATGATCGCTACCTGGAGAGAGAGAGAAGAAAACACTCAGCGTGCGCTCTTGCAAGAATAGATTGGTTTTTATTTTATCTAATCAGGATGGCTCCCACTGCTTTTTATCAAATCTTCCTTCAAACCCTAAAAGGAAAGACTAGCCGGGATTAATTACACACTACAAGTTCGCCAATCTTTCAGCCAGGCCAGTGTCGGTACTTTGAGGGAGGTCCCCCGTGCTTTCGCACGAACCTAATTAATGTAAAACCTCGTTTTCCCAGAGGCGTAACCCCGTTGACACCTTTCTAGACACCTACTTGATCGGCTAATTGTAATGTGTAAAACTCTCCCAGGAGTAACTCTTACTCGCAGTGGGTATCGGGATCCAACTATCTCATAGAAGGTATGCAATCTCATTGCAAATTTTAACACTTGAAATTCCCGATAATATTTTGCCCCTAGCGTCCTATGACCTTGACAAAGGCTAACAAATCATAGCATGCTAGTCAAGTTCAACCCGTCATTTCTTGATTGAATCAAACCCACCCGCACGGCCCTTGACAAAGGCCAACAAGGTCGTACGACTACCCTGTAACAATCTGCATTATATGCATAAGCAGATAATCACTATTCAGCTACCGCACACTACGCCTTGACAAAGGCCAACAAACGCAGCACGAATACTAAACAGTTCTTATCTGAAATGACGGAGGGCTACGACAGGTTTTTCTGAAAACCTATTGTGTAATGAACTTGATATCGTTGTAGAATCAAATGAAGTTTTGAAATGGAGTGATTTTGAGGCTTTTCTAGTTTTGCTAAAGGGGTCACTCCCGGTGAAGGGATCGTCGGCCCTTTCCTCATCGAATGAGGTGCGGGATATATCATATATATCACTGTGCAAAGCAGAAACTATAGAAGCTATAAAAAACAAACCGAGTGTGTAGCATCTGCCAGTTATTGCTAAAGGAGTCACTCCCGGTGAAGGGATCTCGGTCCTTTCCTCATCGAATAAAGTGCAGGATATATCACATATACCGCAGTGCAAAGCAAGAACTGTACCTACCCTTTTTATTTAAAATTTGATTCTACACCATCTTAGGTTTCTTTTCTTTCATTAATCACATTAATGAAGTCCCATCATTTAAATACCTAAACATCACAGATAAATACGACGTACACTTATGCCATCCGCATTCGCCTCGATGTCCCCTCGTGCACCGTTAGGTTAGGTAACTAACGGCAGAGCGGGGCAGGGCTAGCGCGGGTGTAAAACATAAGTAACGTCTATATAATATATCATATATACGATATACTGTATCCATCACAGAACATATCACATGATCACATCACAGATATGGCAGCAGAAGAAACATATGAAACATTGGATATACCAGGACGTCCGTGTTTTCAATACGAGCCAGTATAAAACACGGATTCCACGGTCGTGATAAATAGCCAAACCCACACCCCTAGACCCCTACGAGAGCGGCAAGAAACCCTACCAATTCTAGAGTTAGGAGACCCGGACTAGACTCCTCGAGTTGGTCTCCCACTGGACTCCAGAACCCGGTTACTTGTGCTCTCCTCCTTGGGTCTATCCTAGTGCGGAAAAGAAAATAATATACAAAGGGTGACATCTTCCGCAACCTGGAAGTGCCCCAATAAAAGAATATTACATACAAGTTTTTACATGAATGAAAATGAAAAACACTTATCTCACATAAAAACCCCCGGCTATTCAAACACGACGATCCAATATAACATATCCAGCAACACATAACATCACATGTCATCAACGTAAGTAAATATGCGCATCCCAATTGTCGTTGACATATAGCAACGAAACCGGCGATATCACATATTACACTTACGGTCACAGAAAAGAAAGTGTAAAACTACAACAGTTAGAATCCGCAACCTCCATAGACATCGCATGCCTAATCAAATGAATACCTTAGACATCGCATGCCTAACAGTTATAAACCCCGCATTTTAGTCTCAAAATCGAAAACTCTTTTCAATGTTAAGTCGGGTAATTCAACAAGATTCCCGACATCCTGATCGAATGCTCGTCGCAAACTTCAGTAGACGGCCGCACCCCCGATGCCGTCGACGAAGTGCACCAAGGCGGAACACCGCTGCCGCGAGCACCCGAAGGGATGCATTCGGTGACGGGGTTCTCCTACAGTCACTTGGTTGGGGCTATGGAGTGAGGCTGTCTATTAAGTTTACCCGGCGAGTATCCGCGTACGCTACGTGATTGCGACGGAATTTTGATCGCATCAAAATTCCGTGGCAACCGATCAAGTGAGACTAAACTGCTATGTTTATAACATTCATTCAGTTATCACATAACTACTTGTGAATTCCAATTATTGTATCACATTCCGGATAAATAGAAAATGTTAAACTTTCCGATCGAACAGTCAAACACCCAAGTTTTCCCGATACAGATCAACACATGAAACAAGTCTAAAAACATTCAGTTCGTGCCTCAGTACCAACGGTCCAGCCGTAGAAGGGTCAAGCCAACGCCTCACATGTGGCACGCCGTACTGCCCCAAACCCGAAGGTTCAAAGGGCAGTTCAAGACGGTCACATAATCGAGTTAAGGTTTGTTGTCTTCTAGAGGGTCCATCGCGTTACTTGCACTACTTAGAACGTCTTTAAACCACGGAAAAATCCAACACTTGGAAATTTCCCGACAGGGGAAAAAGTGGGTATTTATATCCGGTCGAACCTTTTAACATATTCAAAAATTATCCGGAAAACCCATAGACAAAATTAGATATCCCGATCGAATCTTCGAATCCCCAAAACAACCCCAGAAAATTCAACTCTTGAATAAATATTAAAAATTCCCAGAAAATCCAGCATAATATAATAGGAGTTACTGTGCAAACAGGGGAGGATGACGTCATCATCTTGCCGCGGAACCGCCGCAGAAGCCAGGCTTCCGCCGCGGTTCCGCCGCGGTTTGTACTGTTCATGAGTCAAATTTTGCACCGTAATTCTTATAATTCCCTGCTGAATTTTTTAAGCATTTTTAATTTGGAAAAATCCACTTTTTCAGAAAAAGTCCAGAGAGCGTAGAAAAATGGGGTTTCGGGTTCGATCGGGTTTCAAACTCCGTCTACGCATCGCCTAAGGCTCTAGCTAGGCTCTGATACAACTGTAGGGTTCCTAGGCACTCTCAAGAGGTCTCACAAGGCATCAACCATGCCCGTTTCAGAATTTACGGTGCCGAGAAACCCTAGACTAGATCGTTAACTAGAATTTTAGGCGACTAAAGCAACTAGTTTACAACTAAACTAAAAGAACGGAAATACAACCTTTGTAGATCCGTTTCTCCACCTCCATAGCTCCATGATGAAGTCCTCTCCGCTGTCCAAATCGAACCATGACTCTGGCATCGGCTTCATCGGAGAAAAAGCGGGCTAGGTCATCGACGACGATGCCGAAGATGATCTACGTCGAGGCATCACTAGATCAAGCTCCACCTTCACCAAGCCATGAAAACTTGTGAAGGAAACACCCTATACTACTTGGCAAGAGGTAGAGGATGAAGAAATAGGAAGTGGGTTCACTTTAGAATTGGATTTCTCACTCATTTGCTCAAGTTGCCATTGTTGATAGCAAGCTTTTCTTCAAGAAGATGAAGAAGAAGAAGAAAGAATATGATAATATTATGATGAGTTATTTTTCAATGGAAAAGAAAATCAAATACTTATCATAATACAACCATAGTCAAGTGTAGAGAATGAACTAGGGTTAAAAGGAGTGGTTAGGGTTAAGCATGAGACAAAATGGTCACTTAGTCAAAACTTCATGAAGCTTCAAGATCAAACAAAGAAAGCCACCATTTTTCTCATTATCTTTTGCAAAATAAATAAATAAATAAGTATGAAAATCAAAACCCTAACCATTTAAATAACCATGGTTCAATCTTTACACAAACTCAAGTAAACATGTATCATCAAACATGATACATACAAGTGCACAAAACTATATCACATATACAATGTGCACAATTCAAGTGAGAAAATCCATTTAAAGTGAACCAATACTAGTTAATGCAAAGTAATATATCAAATATATAATTATGCATTAAATCATTAAATCAACACTTGATTTAACGACCCGGTCATATCGCATATAACCGACTAATATTCAATGTATCGGCTTATCGAATCAATGCTTGAATCGATAACTAGGTTATATCGCATACAACCAATCGATACATTTATCGCGAGAATGGAATACGGTATCACATACACGCATTATTCTCGGTCCCGCACATATCTCATATGCGCTCCTATTTCGTTTCGCTTGAGCCAGGAAACCTCTGTGTAGGACTCTAAAGACTAGTCAATACGCCGGCACCAGGTGATGATCATATCAAGCACCCACAAGCCGCAAGCGGTCTGCTAAACGTAACGGCCACCCGGGTATTGAGCGATCAGAAGATCGACGAGCTAGCCCGCTCACACTCCTGTGAATCCAACCAGTAACACTTACCGTACAGTCCGGTCTGTTCGTCTGATATGTCGCATATCAGGTCTAGGGGTGGTAAACGTCAGACCGAAATAACCGATAAGTCGTGCCGATGTGAGGCTCATAACGGGTCGAGAAACTACTGGTAACACTTACCAGCAAATCTCTGATCAGCCCTGGCCAGGGACTTCCCTGTTACGGCCAATCAAGCACAGCGCAACATCAACCCCCAATACCGAGAGAGACGAAACCCCTCCTATCGCTCATTGCCTCCATGTGACTCGGGACTGTACCCAAAGACCACCGTTTTGCACGCCCTCATGGATGTGGTAAGGTGGAGATCAAAGCACAGTGGGAATCACACAAGACTCTATGACGATCTTGGGTCTACAGACTAACCTGCACAAGTGTCACCTGAGAACTGCCATCTGACGTGAGGTATAATACCATCTGGGAGTTCTCGGCGAGTCCGTCCAGTGTACCCAGTCTCCACTGAGCACCCGTACACCATCTCTGATTTCAAACACCAATGGATATGGGATCATCCATCGCCCATCTGTATGGGTCGAGAAGGTATACGCTAGTCTACTCTGGTACATCGATGCCCCGTCTCGATATACCCACGACTAGGGACCTTGAAGGATGTACTTATGGACTACCATGTCCCCACTAGTTTGATCCGCATCATAGTCCAGGTAGTCAAGTACACATCCTAAGGGCTTTACCAACATGTAACAGAGAGACAATCAGTATACACGTTAAGGTAAAGAGTAACCAGATAGCATACTATCAATTCGAGCAAGAAAGTCCTCCCTATATATGTCCCAGCATCCACTACAATATACATCATATGTACAGTAATGGCCTCTAGGGCATACATATAACTAACAGGACTATCATAAATATCTTGTCATATCATATCATACCTATCTCGTAACATAATCACATGTCGATCATTATATATATATATATATATATATATATATGTCACAATTCCTATGGCATCATTATTCCCAAAATCCTCTAAAGTATCAAGACGTATCTCAATTATGAATTTCATCATATCACCGATATCATAACCTCAGATCAAACTCATCGACTCATCTCAATCCCATGTATCATCCTCAAAACCGTATGCGAACACATAGTCCCATACCCATGTGAACACATATCTATATAGGATCCCGTCTATGCACATATGAAGTAAGGATGTATGCAAGTATGTATGTCTGTATATGTATGTGTAGTGCACCCACTACCTAGGGTTCTCGCGACACTAAATCATCCAAGTCCACCAATTATCCATCCTAAACATCAATAATTTCCCAACAACATATAATTATAGGTGTGTATACGCATCCGTATACATCACCACGGACTGCGGGGGTGCTATACGCCATCCACCCGACTTCTCCCCGTAGATATAAATCTACTCACCTTGTCTCATGTGTGCCGGTGCTGATGTCGCCATTTGCATCTCCAACGCTTTGACGCCACGTGAGTACCTACAAGATTATCACATGCTAAAACACATGAAAACCATATCGGAAGCCAAAATGGTGCATGCTACGCCCATAGGTAAAAACCTGTGGTCTCGCGTGCAAACACAGCCAATATCCACCGTCGTTGACGTCCAAACGCCACCCGACAGAAACGAATCATCGAATACCAAAACCATGCTAAAACGAGTCGTAAATCATACCCCAACTTATGAAAATCAACCCAGATTTTACCCTAACTGGAATTAGTCAAAACTAGACATACAGGGGGTCAAGTTTACATGAAATAGGGCTGTGCACGCAAAACGAGGGGGTTCCCTACTGCTCTGGCCGCAAATTGCGGCCAGGGGGGATTTATCTGCGGCCGGGGTTTTGAGATGGGGGCTAGGGCTTTGGGTGATGGTTTCTACCTGCCTGCAAATCTCACTTCCAAGTCAATTTTATTTTAGGGTACCTCGGATTGTAGCAGTTTCCAGAAAGGTCATTAAGTCGACAAAGTTGCTAAATTACACAGATTCTACACTTTCAGGTGATATACTGGAAATCTGGGGTAAACTTGGTTAGACTAGTCTCAAATACACCTAATAAGGTTACCCTAATCATCAAAACCAACACTTGGTCAAGTCTCACTCAGATTTATCTAAACTAGCACTAATCTACTTAATAACACTAAGTTTCAGTTAGATAACCATGATAAAGGAGTTGTGTTGCAAGATTATATCTCAAGGGGTCCTAGGATGAAGGAGAAGGGAAGGAGAAGGAGGAGGAAGGGCTGCTGAAGTGCTCTGTAGCAGCTTCAAGTTGCTGTTCTGGGCTGAAACTGCAAAACTGCTGCTGCAGGAATTGTTGTTTTGGTTGCTGTTGTTGTGGTTTCGGTGTTGTGGGAAAGGTTGTGGTGGTGTGGTGGTGTTGTATGTTGCTGCATGGGTTTATGGTGTTGCTGGGCTGGTTCTGCAGCTGCTGCTGCTGCTGCTTGCAATTTCCTTTTTCTTTTGTGTTTCTGTGTGTATTGCAGCAGCAGAAGTGTTGGGCTATTGCTTAATATTGTGGCTGTTGTTGTGGCTGATATGTTGGCAGAAAATGGGGCTGAATTTGTGCTGATGTAGCCGCTGTAGCTACTGTTCTGGTGGCTGAAAATGTGTTGATAGGGGGGGCTGATGTAGCTGCTGATGTGAGGGGTTTGGGGTGTAGGTTTTGGGCTATGGTGCTAGGGTAGCTGCAACTGATGGATTGGGGGCTGATGTGGTGTTTGGGTGGTTGTTGTATTGAATGGTGCAGCAGCTGCTGATGCTGCCTTAGCTGATGTAGGTGTGTGTAAGCGTTGGCTGAAGTGTTGGGTTGCTCTCTTTTGTTGATGTATTAGTGAGTGTGAGAGAGAGTTAGAAGATGTGAGAGGGGGAAAATCGAAGGAATACAAGGAATTATGAAGTGAGAGGGATCATGGCACACCCTAGCCACCTCTCTCTCTCTCTCTCTCAAGGTCAACTCTAACCCTAATCACCCTTAACCAAGCTAAAACCCTTAATTAACCCAATTAACCTAATCAAATGGTTCAACCCACCATGGTCATCTAAGCATGGTTCAACCCTAGGCTACCATGAGTCCAAAACATGAAACAAGGGTGATAAGTGTGGAAAATGTTATGTGCACAATTTGCACAAAAGCCGAAAATCCAATTAGCGAATTTTAATTGCGATTAACATTAAAGTAGCTTATAATCCATTATAAAAACTGTAAAATGACATATTTCCACAAAATAACCTATTTTAGAATTTCCAAAATTTTATCCGGAATTTTCACCATTTATCGGTATTTAATTATACCGACTATTAAAATATTCATTATAAATTAATATTAAATTATGAAAATTCCCTAAAATAATATTTTATTTTTTTGAAATGTTACATTTGGTCTCCGTAGATTGGTAGAAGAGGATCTCTTTGTCACCTCTTCACCTGGGAGATACGTAGAAAGTTTGCAGTTCTTGTATACTGTATGTATGGAGCGCATCAAGTCCTTGTAATGCCGAGGTGGAGCCATTGTAATTTGTAGACTCTGAACGACTTTGACAAAAGTTTGTATTGACGGGCGGATGGAGAACACTGTATTGGCCTCGTCTTCTGAGTCGCTGCCAAAGACCAAGATAAGGGTAGATGGTCCGAGCTTATTGTTTTCTTTTTGGGATTGCCCCGAATAGACTATTTCTTCATCTTCCTCGGCATGGCTCCCAAAGATCGGGATAGTGGCGACGGAAATCTGTTTATTCTCCGGCTTGTGGAAACTTTCAGTATCCTCGAAGTGTGGTTGGAAGTATTTTGCGTCTTTGTATTTCCGGACTTCGTTTACAGAGAACGGTTTTAGCTCTCCCGTGATGGTGTACTCTGAGCCATCCTTGAAGTACTTCATACACTAATGTTGTGTAGAAGGCATGGTATTGTACTCGTGTAATCAAGGCCTGCCGAGCAAAGCGTTATAGCAAGTCTTGGCGTCAATGACATGAAATTTGATGTCAGTGATGAGCATCCCGAAGCTCAGCGTCAGTAGTACGGACCCAAGCATCAGTGACGACTGTGAGTCGAACCCAAAGATGGTAATTTTATCTCCGGCAAGGTGTTGAACGTTCATGCAAATTTAGCACTCTTACATTGAGAAGGTTGACGGAGGATCCGTTGTCGACAAGAATTTTCCATATCTTGATGTCGTGGCATTACCCGGTGACATATAACGGACGATTATGTTCGCACGTACCGAGGAGATCTTCATCGCTGAATGTAATATCAACTGTATGGACCTCTGCTAGTTAATTTTTCATTCTCTTCAGCGAGGAAAGCTTGGAATTGATCGGGCTCCTGTAATGCCTTGATCAGGGAATCTCGTGCCTCTTTAGACAAGAGGAGAGCCTCCAATACACTCAGTTGTGAGGGTATCTTCCTCAGATGTGCTAGGACGTTATAATCCACCTTATTTTTCTTAGGCGGGTCTTCTGTGGTGAGCTCTTGTTGGATATAGTGCCCTTAAAGTCAATTATTGGATCGCAGGTACGTGATTGCAATGATTGAGGGAGGACCTATATCGATAGGACAGTCTTGCTCGAGATGATAGTATGCTATCTGGTTTGTCTTTATCATCGTGTACATGCTTTAGTTCACTATTGCATGTTGATAGAGCTCATAGGATTCTTGCTTGACTGCCAGCAGTATGATGGCGATCATATACGTGGGAGCTAGGGTCTATAAGCACATCCTTAAAGTGTCCCTAGTCGTGGGAGTTTCGAGACAGGGCATCGATACTCCAGAGTAGACTAGTGTATACAGTCGAGACCCCGACGAGGGGCGGTGGCCTGTCTCACAAGCCATTGGTGTCAGTTGGTTCACCTAAGATGTATACAGGTGTTCATTGAGTTATGAGTACACCGGACAGGACTCGCCGGGAACATGCTGGTTGGTATTATACATATCGTCAGATAGCAGTTCCCTGGTGACATGTGTACAGGTTAGTCTGTCGACCTGCGATCGTCATTTGTCTCGTGTGAGTTCCTACTGTGCTTTGATTACTACCCTACCACGGCTCAAAGGAGTCATGCAAACAGGGGTACAGTGCCGAGCCACATGGAGGCAGTGAGCGGATCGTCAGGGATTCGTCTCTCCCGGTATTGGGGGTGAGATCGCGCTGTGTTTTGGAGAGCCATTACATGAAATCCCTGGCCAGGGTAATCGAGATTTACTGGTAGGTATTCCAGTAGTTTCTCAGGGTGTTCTGGGCTACTCTCCGACACGACTTATACCGCTATTGGGGGTCTGACGTTTACCAGCCCCCTAGGCCCGATATGCGATACTCATAGACGAACGGACCAGACTGTACATATATTGTCACTGTCAGGCTCAGTAGGGTTTTCTGGATGAGTTCGCTTGTCAGCTTCCCTTCCGATCAATATATGGGCAACCGTTACGTACAGCTAGTACCACTGACGTGCTTATGGTTATACCCAGTGCCAGTGTATTGATGAGTCATTAGAGTCCCCCACAGAAAGTTTCATAAGTTCGGGCAAAACGTTGTAGAGGCCGTATGGATATATGGTGGGGTTCGATCATCATGATCGGACGGATAATACTAGTGGGCTTTGGATTAAGTCGGATCCTAGTATTATATTGTAGGAATATTTTTGTCTCATTACATTTGTATTCGGTCGGAATACAAATGCGGGTATGTATTTACTGTTGAGGTGTAATCTCGTAATTCTTTACGGGATTATTTTGGGAGTTGCCAGTTTTTTCCCCCGTATTTAACATCACCCTCTATGTTTAATTTACCGTGAACATTGACCTTGACCTTTTATCCCATTGATTTCTGGCCGAGCACTGTTGATGGACATGGGCAAGGGTGTGGGAAGTATGGGCTATGGGTATGGTGACTGATTGTTGCTGGCGGGGGGCCCTTTGCAATCCCCCCATTTTCTTTAGCGCAGGGGTTTTTCTATGGTAATGGGTGAGAGTGGGAAAGGGATTAATTATTGACGTTGGCTGTGCTTTTGTGGTGGGGGTTCTTCATGAGTAATTTAATCAAAACATATATACACACACACATTTATCTCTCTCTACT
Organism: Agapanthus africanus; assembly: GCA_030015575.1. Taxonomy (NCBI): domain Eukaryota; kingdom Viridiplantae; phylum Streptophyta; class Magnoliopsida; order Asparagales; family Amaryllidaceae; genus Agapanthus; species Agapanthus africanus. The sequence continues at coordinate 290,274,501 of JASDDO010000019.1, forward strand.
GAGAAATTCCAGAGAACAATTTTTCCCTCTCACCGGCCGAGACTATTGCAAGCTCATTCTCCTTTTCTTCAAGAAAAATTCATGTGCTCACATTCTCATTCATCTTGGCAACTCCAATTTATCTCCACCCAATCGTTTGGGTGCCATGAGACAAAAGATTCTACACTCTCTTGTTCATACCAGAATATTGTATTTTATACCGCCCATTCTTATGCTCGTTTGTTTATAGGTAGGTGCTTTTAATCCATGTTTGCTACATATTTACAGATTACAGGTTTCCAGTCCAAATATTGCAAATCAACACAAAATCTCCACAGTTACACCAAAATCCAGAACATCTGTCATAGACAGATAAAAGCCAGGTTCCAGTCATCCGCATCCGTCTAGTACCGCTTACCAGTCCAAAAGACAGGACGAAAACAGTCGTCATTTCTGGTCAAGCGTGGGGCCCGGTGAAGATATTCAAAGATGTGTGGTGCCCGGTGAAGATATTCAAAGATGCGTGGGGCCCGGTGAAGATATTCAAAGATGCGTGGGGCCCAATGAAGATATTCAAAGATGTGTGGGACCCGAGGGAGATAAATTCAAATGTGTTGAAAAAATGAAGCCATCATTGTTGACTATTGAAACCTAAAGCAATCATGGAAGAATATTGAAAATCTGTACATGTTTAACAGAAGAAAACAGCAACACCAGAAACCCACAGGAAAACTACGACCTAACCCCTCTAAAGCGCCGCGGTTCCGCGGCATAAGCATGCTTAGGCCGCAGAACCGTGGCCGTTTAGGCTCCGCAATTGGTGCAATTTTGGTGGTAGGTGGAACAGTGTATTTTGGAATAAAATATTGCCTTAGGGTTTCAGAAATAAGCGTATAAATACCCCGGTTCTGAGCCATTGTAAGGGGGAGATTCTTTAGCCTCTTTTTGCTAGTTTTAGTTTTCTTCTTCTTCTTCTTCATTCTTCCTCCATGAAAATGTAGTGAGAGCATTGAGTGGATGTTAATGAAGATGAGGGTTTTTGTATCATTCTTGTTTGTTTAGCTTCCCCTTGAGATTTTTGCTTTCTCTTGATCTTTCAACCTCTTCATTGAGCTTGAAATTTTAAGGGTTGGTTATTGATCTCAAGGGTTGTATCTTCTTATGGAATTAGTGCTTCATTTCACATGAGTTCTTTACCCTTCTCTTGATCTTGCAACCTCTTGATTGAGCTTGCAAGTTTAAGGGTTGGCTATTGATCCCATGCTTGTCTTGAGTTCTAGTTTCTAGTTCTTTTTTCTTGCTTATTTATTTCTCGCTTTTTATTACCTTGCTTTACTTTCATGCACTTAAATTCCATGCACTTAATTACTTGTAATCTTTTCTTTTCTTTGTTCTTTTTGTTCTCTCTTTTTGGTTCTTTTTGTGAATGTTTGTAATTATCGTTGTTAAGAATAAATACGGTATTGTAAGTTAACGTTTCTTTGCTCATTTCCTTTTCCTGTTATTTTCCATTGAACTCCGCCCAAACCATACGCAAGCGCTCCGTTAGGCACCCTATCCTAACAAGGTAACGGTGATTCCTAACCGCGACCGGTTGTGTTCGGTTTGGCCGGAGGCGAAAGCAAGAGACAAGAACGGAAGGACAAGGGTAAATAAGCCGGATTCCACGAATACCGCGCTTAAATCCCCTAATCCACATTGTTGCCGATTGCTCTAGCTTCAATTGGTCAAGACTCGGCTCAAAGGTTTTGAGTACGGATTTCTTTAGCTTACAATTTCGTATCTTTTTCTCAACAACTTTATACTTGCATATAACACATAGGTTAGAATCGAACAAACACATACAAATTCTTTATTGACTCGTCTAAAACAAGAAAGGACATACAACCATCTCCCTGTGGATCGACCCGTGCTCAACCGGCTAGCTGCGAAGCGACACCGTCCTGATCGCGGTTATAACTTTAGAACTTTGAACATCCGACACGCTCTCGGCGTGCGATCAAATGGCTCCGTTGCTGGGGAGACGGTAGCGTATTTTCTTTCTTGTTATTCGGGTTAATATTCTTTTTGTATATATTTATAAATAAAAAAAAATCTTTTTTTTTTGATCATTTTTGTGGGCAAGAGTAGCAGATTTTTGCGGATTTGCAAACTGCGATTGTGGGAGCAAAGTGTACGTTCAAAGTTAAGGTGATTACGAAGTACAGTGCCAAAGATCCGGGTAGTTTGACCCGCGCAAGCGAACTTTCCAAGCTTACCGGATTTGATTCAACGGGGGTTTCCTAACCCAAAAACTTAACGGTACGTACTTTACTATCACCTTCTTCTCAAATCCGACGCATCCAATATACTATTCTTTGCAGGATTCTTTGCAAGTTCGCTAGCAAACGCTAAAAAATTGACTAACCCGTATTTGTTGCAGTGCCGTGCTTAAACTAAAAAACGATTGTTTGATTCTTTATAGAATTTTTTGAATTGCGCATTGCATACATTAATACGGACTTAAGGGCAAGCGAACCTCACAACATACGGTAAAGGATTTCATCACCTTTTCCGTGGCCCACAAATCACGAACTTGAGCATAACGTTTACCCGCACAAAATTTAAAAGAAACTAGACTTTAAGCCTTAAGGACTTCGCGCTCACTAGGAGAAGTTAACTGTGTTTAGAACCTCGCTTAACGGTATATTGTTTACGGGGTGTCTAGGAAAGTGTTAACGGCAAAACTGCCAAAAGAGAAAGGGTTGTTTAATTAAGGAACTTCGTGAAAGCGTTGGAAAACCTCCCCTTATCTCTGCACTTACCTGGCCTCGTGATCAGTGTATCTTGAGCCCGTTTCTCGACACAGTTTTACTTCGACAATCAAGTTCTGAAGCAGGTCTAGTTGACCTAGGTGAACCCTAGAACGAATATGTGTGGTATTTTTGTGTCGTGATTGTTTTTTTGTCCATATTCATTTTGTGTGTATATTTCATTCTTTTGTTAATATATAACTATAAAAAAAATTTAAAAAAAACACATTCTTTTTCCCCTCCTTTTCTCTTCTTTTCTCTCTTCATATCATGGGTACCCCACCTCGCAAAACTCTTGCCGAACTTTGGTACCCACAACCAGACATTACTTCTTACGGTTCTTGCTTTGGCCGAACATCGAACGGCCCCTCCATGCCCAAAGTTTCACTGAAAGATCGCATAGCAGTGTCTAGGACAAACACTTGCACTCCTCATTCCACTTTGTATCAACCTTTTCAACCTCCCGCACCCGCTTATGTTGATACCCCTTTTGCAAGTCGTCCTTTGTCCATCGCTGAACGTATTGAACAATCCCGTAGCCGATCTTTCACTCCTTTCACCACTTCAAATTCTTGGGATCAAAAATTCCATTCACCTTCTTATCCAAATGTTGATCCTGCTCCTGTCCAGCCATTCAATTCCTACCAATCCTACCCTCCTTTTGCACCTTCCCTAGATATTGCTTCAGAACCGCCATTTGGGAGTTTTCAGTATCCAAACAACTTTGAATCTTTTACTGAAACCCCTTCCCAACCCATGTCTAGTCTGGAACAGTCGTTGGAAGATTTTAGGGTAGCGTCAAGCCAACAGATGATGGTTTTGAATGCGTCCATGGCCGCTCTCATACAACCTATTGACCCGGTAGCTAGTTTTCAACTAGCTCCAAATTTTCCAATGTATGATGAGGCGACAGGACAGGATGTGAATTTGAGTGGAGAGAGTGAGGTGTATACCCTTCCAAATCAAACCTACACACCACAAATTGAATCCCACAACTCCTGTGTTGAAAGTCTATCAAGTGTCCCAAATGAATTATCAGTTGAAGATAGAATGTTTAATGAGTTGTGCAACTTTGTAGTGTTTGATTTGCCAGATTGTGAAGGGACCTTGCCAAGTGAAACCAATCCCAATCTTTTTGACCTCTACACCTCCATCTTAGAACCAGAATCGATTGAAATACATGCTTTTGATGAGGTGTCTGAGAAAATTGACTTTCACTTGATTAAGGATATTGACGCTGGGAATATTTTGGATGATGAACCTATAGATTTGGCTGAGTTTTTCTCTTCAAATCATCATCCCGAGTCATTAAATGTTTTTCCCGAACCCCAAATGCGTCTGGATTTTGAAGAGAAGTGCATGGATGTGCTAAATTTTGAGGAGAATGTTGAGGATAGTTTTGAGGATGAACCAGTTTTAATTGATGAGTCGAATTTTCTAATTCATCATGTTCCTTCCACTGACTGTGTACACCCTCCTGAACCTTTAACCGATAATCTTCCTCAACCAGTTCCCTCCATCCTTTCCATCGTTCCGACCTTGCAAGAACCCGTCTCACTTTCATTTCATATGTCTGGTTTACCAAGTTCGGCGTACCCATGGTTTCTCACGAATCTTGAGGGATTTGACTCCATTTCTCGAAGGGTTAATATATTAGCACAATCGCTTTTCACACATCGGTCATCACAGATTGTGCTAATCTATTCACTCCATTTTCACCCTCAAGTTCGTACTCCACTTCTTTCTCCCTTCCGCCATTCTTCTTCTTCTCATATACCGAGACCGTATTCCGCTTCTATCTCCATACGGTCTCGCGTATTTCCCATTTCTTTCCTCTTCACCTTCTTTCACCAGCCACTGCTCTATCACGATAAGATCTTTGAATGGTTGGTGCTCACTTTTGGCCTGTGTAAGGCGTTGTATAGCTTGACACTGTTCTTTCCCCCCTAATCCTGAACCTCAACGCTTAACAGTGGAAAAATTGTTTTACATAAGTTTGGGGGGAACACCTTTTTTGTATATATTTATTGTTTTCCTTTTTTGTTTTGTATATAATTTGTTTTTAGGGAGCGCTGGCAATTTTAACCCTCTTGGTATAGCCTGACAGTGAGGGCACTGTCAAGTTTAAGTTTGGGGGTGCGCTCGGAAAGCTTTCTTCCTTCGCATTCATTTGTATATTTTGCATTTGCATACCTTATTAAAAACCCACAAAAATCGAAAATTTTTCCAAAAATATAAAAACTTTTTCGTCAAGTTAGCTAATAGGGTAACTTAGATCTTTATTCCGAAAGTTTAGTTGATATATTAGAAATAACTACATTCTAGGCTTAGGAATTGAAAACCCTAAAAATAACCCTCATTCTGTCCAACTTTGGTAAGTATATGTTGAGTTCAGTTCTTGAGTTAAGTAAGATGAGGGGAAAGTATTGAAGCTCTACTGAAGGATAAGTCTGAAAAATAGTTTCTTTTCTTGAGTTCAAATTTAGAAAGTATATACCCTACAAACTGCACTTACACGCACCTTGAAACTTGGGATAGTAGAGGATACCTAGAAATACTCTTGCCTGAAAGCCTAGTATGAAAGAAAAAACGGTATTTAAAGCTAAACACCAAAAGAGCATATTGAAAAAAATATCCGGTCTTGAAAAAGAAAAAGAAAAAAGAAAAAGAAAAAGAAAAATAGAATAAAATCAAGACCTGGAGACTGCTATTTACGCTTTAAGTTCACATATTCAGTAATCGGCCGTTAGTGCCTCAAGAAGCATTAATAGTCGCATGAAAGGTGTGCGAGCAAATCCGTCCATCCTTAATGAAAAGAAGTAGTATTAGGTATTAGGGCAAGGGTATTATAGCTTGAATTGAATTCTCAAGTGTAGGGGTGCAAATACACACACACGTAGGGGTATACAATCGATGTTTGGATAAAAGATAGAGATAAAGAATAAGACTTATGTTTTCTATAAAGTTGATAAAAATCCCTGATTTAAGACCACACTTTAGAAGGAAAACTCAGGAGATACCAACATCTTTCTAAACTTTTTTGGAACGTATATGATCTAAGGTTAAATAGATAAGAGGTGTGAAGCATTAGGGTTGGATATTTCTAACTTAGGATGATAGAATTTCTAACGTAAATACTAAACTGTAGGAGTAGAATCGATATTAACTTATGAGACTAGCTTGACAGGATTTTATGGGTAGTATCCGCTGAAAACCCTCAGGAGACAACACTCCTCCTACTAGGGACACCTAGAGGTTTAACGGCTTGTTGCACACGCTCAGTGCAATCGCGTTCCCTGCGAAAGTGCGGTTAGGATTTTATTTTTGTGAATAAATGGTTTTGCTCGGGACGAGCAAAAGTTAAGTTTGGGGGTATTTGTTCATACCAGAATATTGTATTTTATACCGCCCATTCTTATGCTCGTTTGTTTATAGGTAGGTGCTTTTAATCTATGTTTGCTACATATTTACAGATTACAGGTTTCCAGTCCAAATATTGCAAATCGACACAAAATCTCCACAGTTACACCAAAATCCAGAACATCTGTCATAGACAGATAAAAGCCAGGTTCCAGTCATCCGCATCCGTCTAGTACCGCTTACCAGTCCAAAAGACAGGACGAAAACAGTCGTCATTTCTGGTCAAGCGTGGGGCCCGGTGAAGATATTCAAAGATGCGTGGGGCCCGGTGAAGATATTCAAAGATGCGTGGGGCCCGGTGAAGATATTCAAAGATGCGTGGGGCCCAATGAAGATATTCAAAGATGTGTGGGACCCGAGGGAGATAAATTCAAATGTGTTGAAAAAATGAAGCCATCATTGTTGACTATTGAAACCTGAAGCAATCATGGAAGAATATTGAAAATCTGTACATGTTTAACAGAAGAAAACAGCAACACCAGAAACCCACAGGAAAACTACGACCTAACCTCTCTAAAGCGCCGCGGTTCCGCGGCATAAGCATGCTTAGGCCGCGGAACCGCGGCCGTTTAGGCTCCGCAATTGGTGCAATTTTGGTGGTAGGTGGAACAGTGTATTTTGGAATAAAATATTGCCTTAGGGTTTCAGAAATAAGCCTATAAATACCCCGGTTCTGAGCCATTGTAAGGGGGAGATTCTTTAGCCTCTTTTTGCTAGTTTTAGTTTTCTTCTTCTTCTTCTTCATTCTTCCTCCATGAAAATGTATTGAGAACATTGAGTGGATGTTAATGAAGATGAGGGTTTTTGTATCATTCTTGTTTGTTTAGCTTTCCCTTGAGATTTTTGCTTTCTCTTGATCTTTCAACCTCTTCATTGAGCTTGAAATTTTAAGGGTTGGTTATTGATCTCAAGGGTTGTATCTTCTTATGGAATTAGTGCTTCATTTCACATGAGTTCTTTACCCTTCTCTTGATCTTGCAACCTCTTGATTGAGCTTGCAAGTTTAAGGGTTGGCTATTGATCCCATGCTTGTCTTGAGTTCTAGTTTCTAGTTCTTTTTTCTTGCTTATTTATTTCTCGCTTTTTATTACCTTGCTTTACTTTCATGCACTTAAATTCCATGCACTTAATTACTTGTAATCTTTTCTTTTCTTTGTTCTTTTTGTTCTCTCTTTTTGGTTCTTTTTGTGAATGTTTGTAATTATCATTGTTAAGAATAAATACGGTATTGTAAGTTAACGTTTCTTTGCTCATTTCCTTTTCCCGTTATTTTCCACTGAACTCCGCCCAAACCATACGTAAGCGCTCCGTTAGGCACCCTATCCTAACAAGGTAACGGTGATTCCTAACCGCGACCGGTTGTGTTCGGTTTGGCCGGAGGCGAAAGCAAGAGACAAGAACGGAAGGACAAAGGTAAATAAGCCGGATTCCATGAATACCGCGCTTAAATTCCCTAATCCACGTTGTTGCCGATTGCTCTAGCTTCAATTGGTCAAGACTCGGCTCAAAGGTTTTGAGTACGGATTTCTCTAGCTTACAATTTTGTATCTTTTTCTCAACAACTTTATACTTGCATATAACACATAGGTTAGAATCGAACAAACACATACAAATTCTTTATTGACTCGTCTAAAACAAGAAAGGACATACAACCATCTCCATGTGGATCGACCCATTCTCAACCGGCTAGCTGCGAAGCGACACCGTCCTAATCGCAGTTATAACTTTAGAACTTTGAACATCCGACACGCTCTCGGCGTGCGATCATCTCTCTACATCAATCTTGGACATGTCGGCTAGCAAACTTCATGTCCGAGTTGCTTCGGTTTGAAGCGGGAGCCCGTATAAAGATTCAATGACGTGGTGCCACTTTGATGAGCGAGATCGGAGAGCAGACTTCGTCGGCGCAGCAGCGAGGAGTTTGGCACGGAGATTGAAGACCGAAGGACACGGATCGATTGATATAATCTTTCCAAACTTCTTTTATAGTTTTTCTAGTTTACGGTTAATGGAACAATCCGGGCATTGGGTTGCGGTGGCGCCGGTTTTGTAAAAAGTTTTTGTTCCGCATTTGGCCTCGTTTAGACGGCCGGGGTGCCGCCGCACCCCAACATGGTATCAGAGCCACGCCATTAACCCTATACTAGCTTGTTCCAACATGTTTAAAAGCTAGATCGGACAAAATTTCTAAAACCGCATTTTCAAGTTCAAAGATTCCGTCGAATTTTCTTTGGGTCTAAAAATTTTTTTTGGTACGTCAGAAAATCAGGCAGGCTTTTGTTAGACATCTGTAGAAATTTGGGAAGGTGATTCCACTGTAAGGCCGCGGAACCGCGGCCATACCCACGTTTTGGCCGCGGTTTCGCCGCAGTTAAGTGGCTTTAGTGCACCATATTTCTTAAGGTGGTCTTCTGAGTGGAAATGTGGTTTCTGGAATTTTTTAGTTTTGGCCCATATTATTTTCAGTGCTGGATTTGTACTTGGGGCCCACTTCGGGAATTTTTGTCGATCGAAATTTTAAATACGTTAGTTGACAGTGCTTACATTACTATCTGTGACCGTGAATATCATTCGAGCGGTAAATCATGTCTAACTGCTATAGCACTTTTAGACGGGATTTGCGAACGTGACATTCACGTTGATGTTCTGTGTTGTACTGTGATGTTGTGGATTTATCGTGGTGGATAGCTTGCGTTCAATGGTAGTGCAGTTTGGATTTATCTGTACATTTGATATTGCGGGGCGAGCGTCCGACATGTGGACTGCCGTCACTGCCTGTTTGTATATTATTCCTTTGGGGCACGACTGGGTTGAGGTCGATGTACCTGTTGTACATATTTTATTTTTCTGTACTAGGATTACCCGGTGGTGGGGTGCACGGATAGCCGGGTTCTAGAGGGCAACGGGCCGGCATCTCATGGCTTTGAGACGGAGGGGGGCTTCACTGTAGAATTGGCGGGCTATTCGCCGCACTCGTAGGGGGTATAGGTTTTCATTGCACAGGCTATCCACATGACCACGGGAACGTCGGGTTTCATTTGCGGCTCTATGAAACCCGGGGATCCCAGATTATCTGTATTGTTCTGTGATGCTTATTACTTTTCTGTGATGTTGCATTTATCATGCCTGGAGCGATTATTATATATTGATATATATATACTAGTAGATATTGTATATGTTTTACACCCGCGCTAGTCCAGTCCCCGCTCTGTCGTTAGTTAAGTAACCTAACGGGTGATGACGGGATCCAGTGTTGAATGCGGATGACATATATGTACATTTTATTTTCGTTCTTTTGTGGTGTGATCAATTGATGGGACTGCGTTGATTCTTATCAATGCAAGGAAAACAAACCTATTTTTGATGTTGTTGGAACCAATTTTTCAAAAGCTGTTATTACAAGGACGTTCTCTTTTGTTTTGCACAGTGGTATTCGGTTTTGAATATCCAGCACCTCATTCGACGAGGCAAGGGCCGAGATCCCTTAATCGGGAGTGACCCCTTGGACAGAGGTTTGCGTCAGGGTAATAACTTCACTATAGTCGATTACGTTTTGCTTTGCATCGTGGTATTCAGTTTGGAATATCCTGCACCTCATTCGACGAGGAAAGAGCCGAGATCCCTTCACCGGGAGTGACCTCTTTAGCAAAGGTTTTCGCAACTATATTTTTATAAAGGCTATCCGGTTCCTTCAACGATATCAAGTTCATTACATTAATGGTTTTTCGCCAAAAACCAGCCGTAGCCCTCCGTCATTTCAGATTAGTATTGCTTAGTATTCCTGCTACGTATGTTGACTGTGTCAAGGCGTAGTGTGCGGTAGCTCTGTAATGCTTTTCTGTCGCATGGATATGTGGATTGGTTAGGACAGTCGTATGGTCATGTTGACTGTGTCAAGGACTCGTACGGGTGGGTTTAATGCAATCAAGATAATGACGGGTTGAACTTGACTAGGATCCTTTGATATGTTGACTGTGTCAAGGTCACCTGGGTTCTAGGGGTAAAAACACATATCGGGAGTTTCAAACATACAGGAAACTTGCCAGGCACGCGCATACCTTCTGGAGTGCGGTAACTTGAGTGGCTTCCATCAAGTTATCATGCGATGATAGTTGGATCCCGATTCCCACTGATGAGTTAGTTTACTCCTCGGGTGATTCCGACTAATTCTTCTTTCAGGTTTGGAGGAGAATTTGAGAAAACAGTGGGAGGTTTCCTGATTAGATAAAGTGATCAACAATTCTGATCTAGGTTTGAGTGCACGCAGAGTGTTTCTTTTCTCTCTCTCTTTGACTGCGACCATGGCCCGACCCTAGATTATAACTCAGTGACCAAGTTAACCGAACTTTCTTGAAACACTAGCTTTTGGTTTGTTTGAGTTGCATACTTCATTGCCACTCCTTCTTTTACCCTTTGCATTTCTCCAGAACACCCCGTATTACTACGAATATCGACTTCCATTAGATAAATCCATCGTATGGTTATATACGAACTCGGAGGAACTTCTTTGAGGATGGATTCTGGTTAAGGAGAAATAGGAATAAGTTTTATTCAGCTGTCTTTTATCATTACCTTCTCTCAGGTTGCGAGTGCTCCTAGGATTAGGAGAGTATACCTATTATGCTTATTGGATAGTCTTCTTCCAAACCATAGGCTGGTGCCGAACGGTAGGGAAGGAAGAAAACCATTAAGCCTAACGATGGTGTACAGAAGGTAACAACTAAAGATAAATAAAGGGATTTGGAGAGATGGCAACGAAATATATGGTTACAGTCGTGAATCTGCATAATGGAAGAGGCATTACTATGAATACCCGGATACCCCTTCGAAACATTTTAATGTTTCAGTTTCACGGTGCATTGTTAATTGAAAGCTGATTTCCCAATTAGACACTTACTCCAGGGTATGTATTTACCAGGTATGATTCTCACATCTGTATGGTTTTACAGATGATGAGTGCGAGTAAGTTATTGGGAATTAGGTGATCATCCTCATTATATCGGAATTTGTTGTAATTGGTGATATTTGAGGAAATCGCCTGGTTACAGTTTTCAACCTATGACGCACAGGGTTTGAGTTATTCAACTCAGGGGACTTATACAAAGTATCGTATGTTTCCAAGTGTCCATTAGGACATAGGGGTTGGTCCTCGTACTATATTTTGTTTACTTGTGACTTCTCAAGTTTTAGGCATGTGTTTCGTAGAAATACAAGGTCCAAGTTTGAGAAGTTATAGGTACAAGGATAAAGTAGAGAAGCAGGTGTTGCAAGTATCGGGATTCTTCAAGGTGATCGAAGATATAGATATTTGTTTTTGGTATTCAGTTGATAATAATGATTTTGAGAACTTGCTTCTCTTTCAGGTTACTCATAATTGGATGCACTCCTAAGTTGAGTGATGCTGATCGACCTCTCTCCATTTAGTTGACATGCACTAGAGACAGCTGCATGATTTGAATCTGGTTCCAATTAAATCAGTGCCTCTATTTCTATATTGTATATAGAATGGTTCGTATCTTAATGATGTTAAGGTACGGGGAGTTGTCCGGCTTATGCTTAAAACTAGACTCTGGATAACTCAAAGCACATTTCTGTAATGGCTGTTTGTGGGTTAATCCGGGCTATTACGAGGGTTAATTTTCTACCATCTGGAAGATCAATAGTGATATTGTTCTTGACTCACCACAATTTTAGTAAAATGGATTTTTTCAGAAAACAGCAGTGGGAGTATGGTAGAACTGGAAGTAATTCCAGAACCGCAAACGATTACTGAAAATTTAGTAGGACCTAAAGATTCAATCAGTATTGACATTCCATTAGCCACTCCGCAGATATGGTGGGTAACCCCAGGCACCCGAGAGGTACTCTGGTAGCCTTAAGGACGGTGACAGGGAGGCTCTTGTTTACCCAGACTTGACACTACTGTTGTTCCAGACTATGAGACCCGGCAGGAGGATGAGTATAGCGTCGTTCTAAACTAGCTTTAGAAGTGCACGTGTATATAATTCTGCCAGAGGGTTGTTGTAGTCAGTCGGAGCAGCGGAAGCATAGTGGACAAGTAGCTTATGTCTATTTATAGACTAAAGCAGATATAGCGGAGATAGATCATCTATTTTTGATATGACAGTCATGGACTTTGACTTCATCAGAACAAGGAGATGGATCTGTTAAGAAGGTAGTAGGGTGTGATGTCCTAGTACTTGGATGACATACACAATGTAGGAAGTGAAATTCCTATACTACGATCGGTTTTACTGTGGTAGTCACACAGTAGTTTCTCCACATAGGATATAGATATAATATCAGGCATTCTGGTTACTGGATCTATGGTTTTAGATCTAGATTTGGGTAGTTTCCCAATCTGGGTACTTTGACAGCATTCTAAAGTTATTTTAGAATAAACGACTCCTGACATGGTGGTGTACCTGCAGGTGATGGAGTCATCCTCTCTAAAGGTGTCTTACAGACTAAAGGGGAGAGGGATGTGCATGATTGGCAGATCACTTGCTTAGGTAATTGAGTTGATCATGAGATGTCAAGTACCACACCAGATGTTGTTTTTGCACTAGGTACAATAAGTTGATATTAATCCAATCCTGGAGAAACGTATGAAAGCAGTTTTAGAACATAAGTGGTTGTTCTAGCGATTTGATAACGACAGCCTCCTTCGGGAGACAGTTATCATTCCAGGCTTCTAAGGTGACCCGGATGACAGAGTGACTGTCAGAGTTATAGTTTTCCCTCTGACGAGGGGCAGTAGTTTGGACAGGTGGTCCAAGCGGATACTGATGGAGGCATGGTGCAGGATACTGATTAAATTCAGTTGACGATACAGTCTAAGAAGTTTGCTGGATTTGGAGTTCATTTATGAACTGGGTCCTATCAGATATCCAGACATATTCTAAGATAGGTATTACTCATTTTGTTAGATGGCTTTCTCAGCGAACTTGAGACAAAGAGAGACATAGAAAGAAACATCAGGGCGGATCCACTCACTGAGGCTATTTCTCGAACACAATAATTTTACAAACGAGCTTTGTGAAACTGATTAGTATAGGAGTTGGATGTTCGATATCACACGAGCTGTGAGTACGCGACATCGCAATAATTAGCCTTAAGTGCAAGTGGGAGATTGTTGGATATAGTGCCCTCAAAGTCAATTATTGGATCGCAGGTACGTGATTGCAATGATTGAGGGAGGACCTATACCGATATGACAGTCTTGCTCGAGATGATAGTATGCTATCTGGTTTGTCTTTATCATCATGTACATGCTTTAGTTCACTATTGCATATTGATAGAGCCCATAGGATTCTTGCTTGACTGCCAGCAGTATGATGGCGATCATATACGTGGGAGCTGGGGTCTATAAGCACATCCTTAAAGTATCCATAGTCGTGGGAGTTTCGAGACAGGGTATCGATATTCCAGAGTAGACTAGTGTATACAGTCGAGACCCCGACGAGGGGCGGTGGCCGGTCTCACAAGCCATTGGGTTCAGTTGGTCCACCTAAGATGTATACAGGTGCTCATTGAGTTATGAGTACACCGGACAGGACTCGCCGGGAACATGCTAGTTGGTATTATACATATCGTCAGATAGCAGTTCCCTGGTGACATGTGTACAGGTTAGTCTGTCGACCTGAGATCGTCATTTGTCTTGTGTGAGTTCCCACTGTGCTTTGATTACTACCCTACCACGGCTCAAAGGATTTGTGCAAACAGGTTTTAGTTGGGTACAGTCCCAAGCCACATGGAGGCAGTGAGCGGATCGTCATGGATTCGTCTCTCCCGGTATTGGGGGTGAGATCGCGCTGTGTTTAGGAGAGCCATTACATGAAATCCCTGGCCAGGGTAATCGAGATTTACTGGTAGGTATTCCAGTAGTTTCTCAGGGTGTTCTGGGCTACTCTCCGATACGACTTATACCGCTATTGGGGGTCCGACGTTTACCAGCCCCCTCGGCCCGATATGTGATACTCATAGACGAACGGACCAGACTGTACAGATATTGTCACTGTCAGGGTCAGTAGGGTTTTCTGGATGAGTTCGCTTGTCAGCTTCCCTTCCGATCAATACATGGGCAATCGTTACGTACCGCTAGTACCACTGACGTGCTTGTGGTTATACCCAGTGTCGGTGTATTGATGAGTCATTAGAGTCCCCCACAGAAAGTTTTCCAAGTTCGGGCGAAACGTTGTAGAGGCCGTATGGATATATGGCGGGGTTCGATCATCATGATCGGACGGATAATACTAGCGGGCTTTGGATTAAGCGGATCCTAGTATTATATTGTAGGAATATTTTTGTCTCATTGCATTTGTATTCGGTCGGAATACAAATGCAGGTATGTATTTACTGTTGAGGTGTAATCTCGTAATTCGTTACGGGATTATTTTGGGAGTTGCCATTTTTTTTCCGTATTTAACATCACCCTATATGTTTAATTTACCGTGAGCATTGACCTTGACCTTTTATCCCATTGATTTCTGGCCGAGCACCGTTGATGGACATGGGCAAAGGTGTGGGCAGTATGGGCTATGGGTATGGTGGTTGATTGTTGCTGGCGGGGGCCCTTCTGCAATTCCTCCATTTTCTCTAGTGCAGGGGGTTTTCTGTGGTAACGGGTGAGAGCGGGAAATGGATTAATTATTGATGTTTGTTGTGCTTTTGTGGCGGGGGTTCTTCATGAGTAATTTAATCAAAACATATATATACACACACATTTATCTCTCTCCACTGAGAAATTCCAGAGAACAATTTTTCCCCCTCACAGCTGAATATTTTTGCAGTTTTTCTCCTCTTCTTTTTTTGAGGCAGAGGCTTTGAAGATAGGATTGAGAGATGTTTCATCCTCAGAATTGCTCCCGAAAGTAAGAACTTAGGGTTTTCCCCATTCCGAACTGGTACCAACCATACGACATTTGCCAGTCATTTCTCTATATGTGCTCGTCCCACTATTTTTCCATCGACGAGCACGAGCTTCGCGCTTCATCCCCTTGAAGTGTTTTTGATGCAACATATACTTACCACCACTTCTTGAAGGCACCGCATTTCTCGGTGGGGTAGGTGACCCTCCGATGATATAGGCAGTAGCTTGGATGTGATTCTTCTCCATCAAAGCATATGACCCCAAGAGTGTTCTTTATAAGAGGTGGCAGTTTCATCCCCATTGACAGGGATTTGGCGAACCGCTTCTCGGTTTTTATCATGCTCTTATTTATTGCAGGTGTGTTTTGGTTTGGTCGGAGTACTTTACGACTCGTCCTCGCCGCAGCTTCTTTATCCAGATGCTGACACTTAGCCTTTTCATATATGTTTGTTTCGCGTTCTTGGTCAACTTTTCTTTTTTGAAAGGCTTCGTTTAGCAGCCTCTTAATCGGGTCTTCTTCTGGTAGTTCCGGGGATTTTAGCGCCGATTCTGCCCCAGTTCCTTTGCGTTGTTTTCTGACACTGAGGGAACCTCTTCGCCATATAACGATGAATGTGAGACCATGTGGAAACTTGCTACATAGTCTTCGGTGTCTTCTGATAAGTCATTTCTCTCATCATTGTTACTATCTTCGCCCTCAAGTATATGCTTGAGGAATTCTTCGAACGCGACCGGTGTCCGTGCCTTCTGGTTATACTCCCCCAGCTCATCTATGTATTTTTGTAGACCTGTACGCTTATCGTCATATTCGGCAAGCTGCACAGGATTCTTGGTCTTCTTCTTTTTCTTTGAAGACTTCGAAGGATTCACTTGGGGTTTTTTTCCCTCGTCAACAATTTTCGGTGCGGGATGAGCTTTTAGCATCTCTTCTATTATTTCGGGTTCAAGTGGGCTTTTCCATCTGACTGCCGGACATGCTTGCAGATCCTTCAGCATTCTTTTGGTTTTCGCTGAAAGAATGACTTCCCATGGAGTTTCTTCCACGAGTGAGCATGATGCCCCCTGCGCATCCACCTTTTTAGGAGTGTGCTTCTGGGGTGGGTTTACCTTCCAGTTATCAAACAGTATGAATTTCCCCTGTTGATACTGGTCCTCGACCCAGTTTTTGAAGACATAGTAATCTTCATTGGGTGGCTCACCATTCTGTGATAGGAGCAGTAATTAGGGCTGTTGACGTCGCCGGGTTGCGGTCGTCGCCGTGGGTCTGGCAATGTGATGAGTTTATTACGCATTGCCAGTTCGAACAATCTCTTCGTCTTGTCACGAGGAAACGAGTAAGCGCGTCCTAGTTTTTCCTATAAAGACGGGCGTGGACGCGTATTGTTTTGGCGAGCAGCTGGTTTTGGGCCACTCGGTTGTTGTTGCGTATTGGCAACGAAGGCCACTTTTCCTTTACCCTTAGTATTTTGAGGGTCCTTGTTGTGTATTGCCAATGATCACTCGTATACCATCTCTGATGTCAAACACCAATGGATATGGGATCATCCATCGCCCATCATATGGGTCGAGATGTTAGTTATATGTATGTCATAGAGGCCATTACTGTACATACGATGTATATTGTAGTGGATGCTTGGACATATATAGGGAGGACTTTCTTGCTCGACATGA
Organism: Agapanthus africanus; assembly: GCA_030015575.1. Lineage (NCBI taxonomy): Eukaryota > Viridiplantae > Streptophyta > Magnoliopsida > Asparagales > Amaryllidaceae > Agapanthus > Agapanthus africanus. The sequence continues at coordinate 290,291,235 of JASDDO010000019.1, forward strand.
TAGTATGCTATCTGGTTGCACTTTATCTTAACATGTACTCTGATTGTCTCTATGTTACATGTTGATAAAGCCCTTAGGATGAGTACTTGACTACCAGTGTTGGGTTACCCTTGCACTTGGTCTAGGGTTTGGTAGCATCACTGATGCCATTTTAAAATTTAGAGAGGTGCAAAGCTAACTAACCATGAATCATGCTAGAATTTCTAAGGTAACAAAATTTGTATCACATACAAAGAAGTAAAGAGATAGGGATTACAACCTTTGTAATCCGTTCCTTCGTTTCATAAGCTCCGTGTTGAGGTCCCCTCGCTGCGATCAATATGAACTCCGACTCTCGAGTGGCTCCATGAGGTAAATGGGACACCTTGCTTGTAGTCTTCATGATCTAAGATGATCTACCTTGAAGAATCTCTAACCCAAGCTTACACTTCACTAACAACTTATTAGAGAAATGAACACCCTAATCTAAGTGGCTAGAATAGATGAGGATGATGAAGTAGGAATTTATCTTTTTTTTGTTTTCAAATTCTCACACTTATTCATCACAAATGAAAAGCTAGTGAAGGTTTTTTTTTCAAGAGAGTGAAGAAGAAGAAGATGATAATCCTTTTGTGAAGAATAATGAATTATTGTTGTGGTTACAATTGCAACCATTGGTTAAGAATGAAAGGCTTAACCATTGTAGAGAATAAACCATAGGTAAAGGGTTTGGGTTGGGTTAACAAATATCTACACAAAATATCAAGCTAAAGACAAAAGAAAGCTTCATGAAGCTTCATGAATAAGCTAACCCAAAAGCTAACCCAAATCCAAACCCTAACTTGTTTAAACTCCACAAAACATGTTGCATTTGTAACCCTAAATTGTTACAATATTATATATCACATATATAATATATTTTTGTAACAATAGAAAATAATACAATTAACATATATCAATGTATTATCCAGTGAGAAAATGAATCAATAAAGCGAGCTTATATTAGTTAACGTAATGTACTATATCACATATATAATTATACATTAAATTATCGAATCAACACTTGATCCGACAATCCAGCTATATAACATATAACCGACTAATATAACATGTACCAATTCATCGAATCAACACTTGATCCGATGACCCGGCTATATCACATATACCCGGCCGATATCATATATCGCGAGAATAGAATACGGTATCTCATATCGTAATATTCTCGGTCCCGCACATATCACATATATGCTCCTACTCCGTTTTGTAAGTGCACGGCGGCGCCCCGGCCGTCAATCCGACGGCCAAATGCGGAAGCGGTGATAAACTTAAATTTTTCTTGAACTGGCAAACCGCCGCGCACTAATACCCGGATCGAACCATTAATTAGTCCTAGCTAACTACAAGATGGGGAAGAGAGATATACCGACAGATCCGAGTCCTCCGGTCTTCTCGTCGTCGTCCCGATCTCCTGCGGAAACTCCGGTCTCCACCTCGTCGCCGGAAGTGCACCGCATCGCCTACTTCTTTTACGGGCTCCCACCTCAATGCCGAGGGAACTCGGGCACGAAGCTGGCTGGTCGACGTGCCCAAGAATTGCTGTAGAATGTATAGTAGAGCTCAAGTCTCATTTGGGGTTCATGGAGGTGCCATTTTGGTGGAGGGATGATACAAGAACAATGTGGAGGGACTTGGGGATTATTGGAGCATGAAATGAAGCAAAAACCCATACCCAAATATTTGGACAGCCCCACTCCCATCATGGCCGGCCAATTCTTGTGAAATTGAGGAGAAAGAGAAAGTGGATGTGTATCAAAAAAAAATGGGAGCCAAACTCAAGAGGGTTGAATCAAATCAATAATGCAAGGTGGAGTGTCATGGAAAAAGCAAGTGATGATGAGAGGCAATGATCACTCCCAAAACCAATACACTACCAACTAATCATCAACAACCATGATGCTTACAAAGTCAAGCCATCATGAAGCTAGAAGTCAAGGTCAATGAGAGACTATCATGATACAACAATAAGCAAAGACCCCTTCCACAAATACTTATTTGCAACAATGCAAATAAGCCCTCCTCCACCAAACTTCGGCCAATGAACGATACAAAGGAAATTGGCCGAAACGGTGAGCAAACTGGCAACTCCAGAAAACTGGTCCCGTAATAAATTACAGGAAAACCCCGATACTGTGCATACACACCCGCATTTGTATTCCGACCGAAATACAAATGCAATGAGACAAAATCTACACTGTACTATACTAGGATCCGGCTTATACCAAAGCCGGCTAGTAATATCCGTTCGATCCTGATCCGTGCAATACCGCATGTATCTGATCGAACCCTGCCATATAACCATACGGCCTATAGTACAAACTGTCCGATCCTGATCCGTGCAATACCGCACGTATCTGATCGGACCTTGCCATATCTCCATACGGCCTCTACAACTTTTCGCCCGAAAGCTGAGTAACTGAATGCGGGGGACTCTAAAGACTCGTCAACACCTTGGTCGTGGATTTAACCACTAGCACGTCAGAGGTATAAGCCAATACGTAACGGGCTACCAGGTATTGACTAAAAGGGACGTCTGTGAGCGAACTCAGCCTGACAACCCTACTGAGCCTGTCAGTGACAATATCCGTACAGTCCGGTCCGTTCGTCTATGAGCATCGCATGGCGGGCCTAGGGGGTTGGTAAAAGTCAGACCCCCAAAAGCGGTACAAGTCGTGTCGGAGTGTAGCCCAGAACACCCTGAGATACTACTGGAATACCTACCAGTAAATCTCCTTGCCTCGGCCGAGGGCTTCGTGTAATGGCTCTCCTAGACACAGCGCGACCTCATCCCCAATACCGGGAGAGATGAACCCCTGAAGATACGCTCACTGCCTCCATGTGGCTCGGGACTGTACCCAACTAAAACCTGTTTGCATGACTCCTTTGAGCCGTGGTAGGGTAGTAATCAAAATACAGTGGGAACTCACACGAGATAAATGACGATCCCCAGGTCGATGAACTAACCTGTACACATGTCACCAGGGAACTGCCATCTGACGTCTGGTATATGACCAACTAGCATGTTCCCGGCGAGTCCTGTCCGGTGTACTCATAACCCAATGAGCACCTATATACATCTTAGGTGATCCAACTGACGCCAGTGGCTTGTGAGACCGGCCACCGCCCCTCGTCGGGGTCTCGACTGTATACACTAGTCTACTCTGGAGTATCGATGCCCTGTCTCGAAACTCTCACGACTAGGGACCATTTAAGGATATGCTTATAGACTGCCAGCTCCCACGTATATGATCGCCCTCATACTGCTGGTGGTCAAGCAAGAATCCTAGGGGCTCTATCAACGTGTAATAGCAACTTGTCAGGTCACCTAAAACAGTACACGATGATAAAGGTAAACCAGATAGCATACTATCATCTCGAGTAAGACTGTCCTACCGGGATAGGTCCTCCATCAATCATTACAATCACGTACCTGTGATCCAATAATTGACTCTGAGGGCACTATCTCCAACAATCTCCCACTTGCACTCAAGGCTAATGATTGCGATGTCGCATACTTACAGCCCGTGTGATACCGAACACCCAACTCCTCTACTAGTCAGTCTCACAAAGCTCGTTTGCGAAACTATTGCGTTCGAGGAATAGCCTTAGTGAGTGGATCCGCTTTGTTGTTTCTTTCTATGTCTCTCTATATCTCAAGTTCGCGGAGAAAGCCATCTCCCGAAATGAGCAATACCTGTCTTAGAATGTGTCTGGATGTCTGATGGGACCTAGTTCATAAATGAACACCAAATCCAAACTTCTTAGACTGTATCGACAACTGAACTTAATCAGTGTCCCGCGCCATGCCTCCCTCAGTATTGCCTTGGATCACCTGTCCAAAATACTGCCCCTCGTCAGAAGGAAAAAAACTATAACTCTGACAACCTCCCTGTCGTCCAGGTCACCTTGGAAGCCTGGAATGATAACTGTCTCCCGAATGAGGCTGTCGTTATCATATCCCTAGAACATCCACTTATGTTCTAAAACTGCTTCCGACTGTTTCTCCAGGATTGGATTAATGTCAACTTATTGCATCTAGTGCAAGAACAACATCTGGTGTGGTACTTGACATCTCATGGTTGACTCAATTGCCTGAGCAAGTGATCTGCCAATCATGCACATCCCTCTCTACTTTAGTCTGTAAGACACCTTTAGAGAGGGTGACTCCATCACCTGCAGGTACACTACCGTGCCAGGAGTCGTCCATCCTAAATACTCTTAGAATGCTGTCAAAGTACCTTGATTGGGAAACCACCCAAACCTAGATCTAAAACCATAGATCTAGTAACCAGTATGTCTGAGATAAAATCCATTTCCTTTGTGGAGAAACTACTGTGTGACGACCAAAGTATAACCGATTGTAGTATAGGAGTCTCTTTTCCTACTCTGTGTATGTCATCCAAATACCAGGATATCACACCCTACTACCTTCTCAACAGATCCATCCCCTATTCTGATGAAGTCAAACCCATGACTGTCACGTCAGAAATAGATGATCTATCTCCGCTACATCTGCTTTAGTCTATAAATAGACATAAGCTACCTGTCCACCAATGCTTCCGCTGCTCCCACTGACTACGACAACCCTCTGGCAGAGTCATATAGACGTACACTTCTAAAACTAGTTTAGAACGACGCTATACTCATCCTCCCGCCGGGTCTCGCAGCCTGGAACAACAGCAATGGTAAGTGTGGGTAAACAAGAACTTCCCTGTCACCGTCCTTGAGGCTACCGGAGTACCTCTCGGGTGCCTGAAGTTACCCACCGCATCTACGGAGTGGCCAATCGAATGTCAAACCAGATTGAATCTTTAGGTTCCTATCAAATCTTCAGTAATCGTTTGTGGTTCTGGAATCACTTCCAGTTTTACCATACTCCCACTACTGTTTTCTGAAAAAAAAAATCCTTTTTTTATTAAAACTGTGGCGAGTCTAGAACAATATTGCTATTGTTCATCCAGATGGTAGAAAGTCAGCCCGCGTCATAGCCTGGGTCAACCCACAAACAGCCATTACAGAAACGTGCCTTGAGTTGTCCAGTGTCTGGTTTTAAGCATAAACCGGACAACTCCCCGTACCTTAACATCGTTAAGATATGAACTGTTCTATATCCAATATAGAAACAGAGTCACTGATTTAATTGAACCAGATTCAAATCATGCAGCTGTCTCCAGTGCATGTCAACTAAATGGAAGAAGTCTGATCAGCGTTACTCAACTTAGGAATGCTTCCAATTATGAGTAACCTGAAAGAGAAGTAAGATCTCTTTATCATTACTATCAACTGAACACCATTCACAAGTATCTACATCTTCGATCTCTTTGAAGAATCCCGATACTTGCTACACCTGGTTCTCTACTCTATTCAAATACCTATAACTTCTCCAAATTCGGACCCTGTGTTTCCACGAAACACCTGTCTAAAAACTAGAGAAGTCGTAAGTAAACCGAATATAGTACGAGGACCAACCCCTCTGTCCTGATGGACCCTGGACAACATACAATACTCTGTATAAGTCCTTTGAGTCTGATTACTCATTCACTGTGTGTCGTAGGTTGAAAAACTGTACTTATGGTTAAGAAGAATTACACCGTTGTTTAATGCTCCTTACCTAACCATCCACTGATATAGGTAAATGTCGTAGACATAATTTCAAAAAGGTATATCTCACTCTATTCAAATAGACGTACAGATACATCAATTTGAAATTGGTGCATAACAGCGGATATTCAAAACCAAATATTTGCCGACCGGCAAACAGCCCAGGTGATTTCCTCAAATATCACCGATTACAACGAATCCCGATATAATGAGGATGATCACCCAATTCCCAATAACTTGCTCCCACTCATCATCTGTAAAACCATACAGATGTGAGAAACGTACCTGGTAAATACATACCCTGGAGTAAGGACTAATTGGGAAATCAGTTTTCCTTTAACAATACACAGTGAAACTGAAACATTAAAATGTTTCGATGGGGTATCCCGGTATTCCTAGTAATGCCTCTTCCAGATTCACGACTGTAACCGTATAATTCTTTGCCACCTCTCCAAATCCCTTCATATGTCTTTAGTCATTACCTTCTGCACACCCCTTTAGGCCAAATGGTTTTCTTCCTTCCCTACCGTTCGGCACCAGCCTATGGTTTGGAAGAAGACTATCCAATAAGCATAATGGGTGTACTGTCCTAATCCTAGGAACACTCGCAATGCGAGAGAAGGTGAGGATAAAAGACAACCGAATGAACTTAATTCCTATTTGTCCTGAACCATAATCCATCCCCGAACTGGAACAAGTTCCTTTCGAGTTTGTATATAACCATACGATGGAGTATCCAATAAACTGTGGATCTTCGTAGTGATACGGAGTGTCCAGGAGAAATTCAAAGGTGATTATAGGATTGGCGAAGAAATACCTGGTTTGGTCATGAATATCTGTTGCAATTTACTTTGCCCTCTTACTAATCCCTTGCTTTGTCTTAACTTAATACCTTCTGCACACCATCGTTATGCTAATTGGTTTTCTTCATTCCCTACCGGTCGGCACCAGCCTAAGGTTTGGAAGAAGACAATCCAATTTGCGTAATAGGTGTACTACTCCTAAACCAAGGAGTACTCACAACCTGAGAGAAGGAAAAAGGAAAAGACAACTGAATAGTCCTATCCGTTTTCTCCAGAACCGGAAACCATCCTCGAATAAATCCCTTCGAGTTCGTATCTAACCATACGATGGTTTTTCCAAATGGAAGTGGACGTTCGTAGTAATACGGGGTGTCCTGGAGAAAAGGGTAAAAGTAGGAGTGGCAATGAGGTCTGCAACCCTGACAATCTAAAAGCCGGTGTCAAGAAGGTTCGGTTAATTTGGTCACTGAGTCATAGTCTTAGGGTCGGGTCAATGGTCGCTGCCAAAGAGAGAGAGAAAAGAAACACTCAGCGTGCACTCTAACCTAGATCAGAATGGTTACCAATTTATCTAATCAGGAATCCTCCCACTGTACCTCAAATTCTCCTCCAAACCTGAAAGAAGAATTAGTCGGGGTCACCCGAGGAGTAAACTAACTCATCAGTGGGAATCGGGATCTAACTATCATCGCATGACAACGTGACGGAATCCGCTCACGGTATCACACTCCAGAAGGTATGCGCATATCTGGCAAGTTTCAGTTCTTTTGAAACTCCCGATGTGATTTCTGCCCCATGCTCTTATGACCTTGACTTTGGCCAACATATCATAAGTCACATGTCAAGTTCTACCCGTCATTCTCCAGGTTAATTTGAATCCACCCGTACCTACCCTTGACTTTGGCCAAAATGGCAGTACGACTGTCCCAAACCAACGCATCTATCTATGCTGCATATGAATGTCCCAGTAGCTACCAATCACTGTGCCTTGACTTTGGCCAACATACACAGCTTGAATACTATTGACCACCCATATGAAACGACGGAGGGCTACGAATGGTTTCTGGCGAAAACCTTTAACGTAAAGAACTTGATATCGTCGAAGGAACTGATAGCTTTTTGAAAATACAGTGACGAAAACCGTTGCTAAAGAGGTCACTCCCGGTGAAGGGATCTCGGCTCTTTCCCCGTAGAATGAGGTGCAGGATATTCCAACTGAATACCACGATGCAAAGCAAAAGTAATCGGCTATAGTGAAGTTAATGCCCTGACGCAAACTTTTTGTCCAAGGGGTCACTCCCGGTGAAGGGATCTCGGCCCTTGCCTCATCGACTGAGGAGCAGGATATTCCAACTGAATACCACGATGCAAAATAAAAGAGAACGTCCTTGCAATAACAGCTTTTGAAAAAGTGTTCCAACAACATTAGATTAGGTTTGTTTTTAACTTGCATTGATCCGAATCAACGCGGTCCCATCAATTGATCACACCAAAAAGAACGAAAATAATATGACGTACGTATATGCCATCCGCATTCGCCACTGGGTCCCGTCATTACCCGTTAGGTTAGCTAACTAACGACAGAGCGGGGACTGGACTAGCGCGGATGCAAAACATATACAACATCTACTAACATATATACCAATATATTATATTCGCTCAAGGCGTGATAAAATGCAACATCACAGAAATGTACAGCATCACAGAAACAATACAGATATCTGGGATCCCCGGGTTTCACAGAGCCACTACTGAAACCCGACGTTCCCCTGGTCGTGTGGATAGCCTGCGCAATGAAATCCTAGACCCCTACGGGCGCGGCAAGTTACCCGCCAAAACCTGAAGCGAGGCAGCCCCCTTCAGCACCGTGAATGGACCACCCAGCACTTCACGGAATCCGGTAACTTGGGCACCCCTCCTGGGTCAACCTGTACCCCCTACGAGTGCGGCGAATAGCCCGCCAATTCTAGAAGCCCCCTCCGTCTCAATGCCATGAGATGCGGGCTTGTTGCCCTCTAGAACCCGGCTATCCGTGCACCCCACCGCGGGGTAATCCTAGTACAGAAAGTAAAATATACATACAACGGGTACATCGACCGCAACCAGGTCGTGCCCCAAAATAATAATACAAACAGGCAGTGACGGCAGTCCACATGTCGGACGCTCGCCCCGCAATATCAAATGTACATGATACAACCACAACTGTACTAGCATTGCATCCAGGCTATCCCCGACGACCGATCCGCAACATCACAGCAAAAACAGAACATCAACGTGAAAGTCACGTTCGCAAATCCGTCTAACCGGGCTATAGCAGTTAGACCGAATTTACCGATCGAGTGACATTCACGGTCGCAGATATAATGTAAATACTGTGAAATAATGTGTTTAAAATATCTGATCGATCAAATTTTAACAAGTGGGCCCCCAAGCAATACTGTAGCAGATCAAGAAATTCTGGGCCCAATTTTAATATTCCAAAACCCCAATTTTCACCCCAGAAAGCCTCTGTAAAAATTTGGTGCAGTGAACCCAATAGTGTGCGGCGGAACCGCGGCCCAAGGGGGTATTTGGCTGCTGTTCCGCGCTCCTACAGTGGAGACACTTCATCGAATTTTCACAGAACTCTTATATTTTCCAGTACATCACTTTTCTGTAACCTGAAAAAAAATTTGACACCAGAAAATTTTAACAGAAAACTGATGCAAGCAAAAATGCGAATTTTGGAATTTTGGTCGATCGGAAATGCAAAACACATTAAGGAAAGCTAGACTAAGTTAATGGCGAGTCTCTGATACCACTGTAAGTGCACGGCGGCGCCCCGGCCGTCAATCCGACGGCCAAATGCGGAAGCGGTGATAAACTTAAATTTTTCTTGAACTGGCAAACCGCCGCGCACTAATACCCGGATCGAACCATTAATTAGTCCTAGCTAACTACAAGATGAGGAAGAGAGATATACCGACAGATCCGAGTCCTCCGGTCTTCTCGTCGTCGTCCCGATCTCCTGCGGAAACTCCGGTCTCCACCTCGTCGCCGGAAGTGCACCGCATCGCCTACTTCTTTTACGGGCTCCCACCTCAATGCCGAGGCAACTCGGGCACGAAGCTGGCTGGTCGACGTGCCCAAGAATTGCTGTAGAATGTATAATAGAGCTCAAGTCTCATTTGGGGTTCATGGAGGTGCCATTTTGGTGGAGGGATGATACAAGAACAATGTGGAGGGACTTGGGGATTATTGGAGCATGAAATGAAGCAAAAACCCATACCCAAATATTTGGACAGCCCCACTCCCATCATGGCCGGCCAATTCTTGTGAAATTGGGGAGAAAGAGAAAGTGGATGTGTATCAAAAAAAAATGGGAGCCAAACTCAAGAGGGTTGAATCAAATCAATAATGCAAGGTGGAGTGTCATGGAAAAAGCAAGTGATGATGAGAGGCAATGATCACTCCCAAAACCAATACACTACCAACTAATCATCAACAACCATGATGCTTACAAAGTCAAGCCATCATGAAGCTAGAAGTCAAGGTCAATGAGAGACTATCATGATACAACAATAAGCAAAGACCCCCTCCACAAATACTTATTTGCAACAATGCAAATAAGCCCTCCTCCACCAAACTTCGGCCAATGAACGATACAAAGGAAATTGGCCGAAACGGAGAGCAAACTGGCAACTCCAGAAAACTGGTCCCGTAATAAATTACAGGAAAACCCCGATACTGTGCATACACACCCGCATTTGTATTCCGACCGAAATACAAATGCAATGAGACAAAATCTACACTGTACTATACTAGGATCCGGCTTATACCAAAGCCGGCTAGTAATATCCGTTCGATCCTGATCCGTGCAATACCGCACGTTTCTGATCGAACCCTGCCATATAACCATACGGCCTATAGTACAAACTGTCCGATCCTGATCCGTGCAATACCGCACGTATCTGATCGGACCTTGCCATATCTCCATACGGCCTCTACAACCTTTCGCCCGAAAGCTGAGCAACTGAATGCGGGGGACTCTAAAGACTCGTCAACACCTTGGTCGTGGATTTAACCACTAGCACGTCAGAGGTATAAGCCAATACGTAACGGGCTACCAGGTATTGACTAAAAGGGACGTCTGTGAGCGAACTCAGCCTGACAACCCTACTGAGCCTGTCAGTGACAATATCCGTACAGTCCGGTCCGTTCGTCTATGAGCATCGCATGGCGGGCCTAGGGGGTTGGTAAAAGTCAGACCCCCAAAAGCGGTACAAGTCGTGTCGGAGTGTAGCCCAGAACACCCTGAGATACTACTGGAATACCTACCAGTAAATCTCCTTGCCTCGGCCGAGGGCTTCGTGTAATGGCTCTCCTAGACACAGCGCGACCTCACCCCCAATACCGGGAGAGACGAACCCCTGAAGATACGCTCACTGCCTCCATGTGGCTCGGGACTGTACCCAACTAAAACCTGTTTGCACGACTCCTTTGAGCCATGGTAGGGTAGTAATCAAAATACAGTGGGAACTCACACGAGACAAATGACGATCCCCAGGTCGATGAACTAACCTGTACACATGTCACCAGGGAACTGCCATCTGACGTCTGGTATATGACCAACTAGCATGTTCCCGGCGAGTCCTGTCCGGTGTACTCATAACCCAATGAGCACCTGTATACATCTTAGGTGATCCAACTGACACCAGTGGCTTGTGAGACCGGCCACCGCCCCTCGTCGGGGTCTCGACTGTATACACTAGTCTACTCTGGAGTATCGATGCCCTGTCTCGAAACTCTCACGACTAGGGACCATTTAAGGATATGCTTATAGACTGCCAGCTCCCACGTATATGATCGCCCTCATACTGCTGGTGGTCAAGCAAGAATCCTAGGGGCTCTATCAACGTGTAATAGCAACTTGTCAGGTCACCTAAAATAGTACACGATGATAAAGGTAAACCAGATAGCATACTATCATCTCGAGTAAGACTGTCCTACCGGGATAGGTCCTCCATCAATCATTACAATCACGTACCTGTGATCCAATAATTGACTCTGAGGGCACTATCTCCAACACGTTTTACCTGAGCTAGGAAACCTCTGTGTAGGACTCTCAAGAATCGTCAATACGCCGGTAGTAGGTGATGATCATATCAAACACCCACAAGCTGCAAGCGGTCAGCTAAACACAACAGCCACCCAGGTATTGAGCGATCAGAAGATCAACAAGCAAGCCTGTACATTCTCCTGTGAATCCAATCAGTAACACTACCGTACAGTCCGGTCTCTTCGTCTGATATGTCGCATATCCAGTCTAGGGGTGGTAAATATCAGACCCCAGTAACCGATAAGTCGTGTTGATGTGAGGCTCATAACAGGTCGAGAAACTACTAATAACACTTACCAGTAGCACTCCATATCAGCCCTGGCCAGGGACTTTCAGTTATAGCCAATCGAACACAGCACAACATCAACTCCTTATATCGGGAGAGACGAAACCCCTCCTATCGCTCATTGCCTCCATTTGATTGGGGACTGTACCCAAAAGCCACCGTTTTGCACGCCCTCTTGGACGTGGTAAGGTGGAAATCAAAGCACAGTGGGAATCACACAAGACTCTATGACGATCTTGGGTCTACAGACTAACCTGTACCAGTGTCATCGGAGAACTGCTATCTGACGATAGGTATAATACCATCTAGGAGTTCTCGGCGAGTCCGTTAAGTATACCCAGCCTCCATTGAGCACCTGTAGACCATCTTTGATGTCAAACACCGATGGATATGGGATCATCCATCGCCCATCATATGGGTTAAGATGTGTATACGCTAGTCTACTCTAGTGTATCGATGCCCTGTCTCGATACACTCTCGACTTGGAACAGTTATAGGATGTACTCGTTGACTACCCTGGCCCCACTAGTATGATCTCATCATAGTCCCAGTAGTCAAGTGTAACATTTCATAAAAATAGAATATTATTTTTGGGAATTTTCAGAATTTAATATTAAGTTTTAATGAATATTTCAATAGTCGGTATAATTAAATACCGATAAATGGTGAAAATTCTGGAGAAAATTATGGAAATTCTAAAATAGGTTATTTTGTGCAAATATTCCATTTTACAGTTTTTATGATGGATTATATGTTATTTCGGTGTTAAACGCGATTAAAAAAAAATCGCTAATTGGATTTTTGGCTTTTGTGCAAAGATGTGCACATAACATTTCTACACTTGTTACACTTGTTTCTTGTTTTGGTCATGATAGCCTAGGGTTGGACCATGTTTAGAGGACCATGGTGGGTTGAACCAATTGGTTAGATTAAGTGGGTTAATTAGGGTTTTGGTGTTGATTAAGGGTGATTAGGGTAGGTTGACATTTGGTAGGAGAGAGAGAGGGGATTGGATGGTTGTCATGCAACATTCTTGAGAGAGGGAGAGTGGTGGCTAGGAAGTGTCACACTCCATTTCTCTTCACAACTTTTACATACCTATTACATCTCTCCCTCTCACTCAAACACCCACACCAACACATCAGCCACAATCAGCATATTTCAGCCAAACTATATCAGCAGCCAACCCCATCCTGAACATCAACACCCCGACATCATAACCAGCAGCAGCTGCTGAAACATTGCTTCAGCCCCCTACATCAGCTGCTACATCAGGTACCTTCAGCAGCCTAAACCCCTCCTAACACCTTAGCTCAATATCTACACCCTCACATCAACTGATACACTCACATCAGCCACCCAAACACCACATCATCCCCCCCAATCCATCAGCTGCAGCCACCACCCTAGCACCATAGCCCCATACCTATGCACCCCTATCAACAATTCAGCCCCCTTTGCTTCAGCATCTGCAGCAACAGCAGTAGCTCCATTCAAACAACACCAATATCCCCAGCTACAGCAATAAACTGCTGTTAAAAAACAGCTTCAGCTCAATTTCTTCACCTTTGCTGCTACCAACAGCCACAGCAGCAACAAATCCATTCAAGACCACACCACACCCCTTCATACTCCACCCCACACAACACCATACCCTCCCTTAGCCACAAAACTCCTGCTACTGCAACTTGCAGCCACAAACAATTCCAAGCAGCAGCAGCAGCCAAGGCAACAGCAACCAAAACAGCATCAGCATCAGCAGCAAGAGCAGCAGCACTTCAGCAGCAACCACCCCTCCTCCTTCCTTCATCTTCCCTTCTCCTTCATTCCAGGACTCCCTTGAGGTATAATCTCATAACCAAATTCCTATCTTGCAAGTTATAGTGTCTAGCTGAAAGTTACTGTTATATTGAGATCTAATGCTAGTTTTAGTGAAATTGAGTGAGGTTTGGCCAAGAGATAGTTTCGATTGTCAGGGTAACCTTATTAGGTGTATTTGAGACCATTGTAACCAAAAAACCCCAGATTTCTAGTTAGTTACCAGAGTTGTTTGACTTGGTGTAAATTAGCGTTTTTGTCAATTTTGTGACCTTTCTGAGACCTGCTTTCACCCGGGACCTCCTAGAGTAAAATTGACTTGGCAGTAGGCTGTGCAGGCACCCTGGAACCACTACCCAAAGCCCTAGCCACCATCTCAAATTCCCGGCCGCAAATTTAATCCCCCTGGCCGCAATTTGCGGCCAGAGTAGGGTAAAACTGCCTCGTTTTGCGTGCACAGCCCTATTTCATGTAAACTTGACCCCCTGTATGTCTAGTTTTGACTGTTTCCAGTTAGGATAAAATCTGGGTCCATTTTCATGAGTTGGTGTATGATTTACGACTTTTTTTCATATGGATTTTGATATTCGATGATTCGTATCTGTCGGGTGGCGTTTGGACGTCAACGATAGTGGTGATTGGCTGTGTTTGCACACAAGGTCACAGGTTTTTACCTATGGGCGTAGTGTGCACCATTTTGGTTTCTGACATGGTTTTGATGAGTTTTAGCATGTGATATCCTTATAGGTACCCCACGTGGCGTTGAGACGTTGGAGATGCAAATGGCGACATCGGCACCGGCATACATAAGCAAGGTGAGTAGATTTATATCTATGGGTAGAAGTCGGGTGGATGGCGTATAGCACCCCCGCAGTCCGTGGTGATGTATACGGATGCGTATACTCACAAAAAATTTATTATATATTGTTGGGATTAATTATTGATGTTTAAATGGATATTGGTATGTTGGATTGGTGAAAGGTTACGAAACCTTAAGGTATTGGGTGCACTGCACATACATACACACATATACATGCTTGCATACATCCATATTTCATATGTGGTTATGGGATTCTATATAGATATGTGTTCACATGGGTTTGGGATTATGTGCTCACGTACGAATTTGAGGATGACACATGGGATTGATATGAGTCGATGAGTTTGATCTGAGATTATGAGATAGGTGATATGATAAAATTCATGAGTGAGATACGCCTTGATGCTTTAGAGGATTTTGGGAATAATGACGCCATAGGGATGGTGATATAAATATATAATGATCGACATGTGATTATGATACACGATAGGATATGATATGATATGATATGACAGGATACTTATGATTGGCCGTCTTGGGCGATGTATACTCTTGTGGTGATATATGATGATAATATCGATTTATACTAGACTGTCGATCAGTAGTCAGATCTTCATTATAATGATGACGTTAGCATAGTGCTAGATGTAGGTCAGTACCCAGATTGTGATATTTGATAAAGAGAATACCTGATGAATGATATGACGAATGTGATATTGACCCGTACCCAGATTGGGATGCCGTACGACGGATTCACGTACGAGCTATAAATTGATGTTTGATCCGCACTCTTGATTTGGGAATAACTGATTACAGAGATATGTTATCGGATGTGATATTATCGAGGTGGAATCATCGACTATATATATATATGTATATTATGTGTCGACTCAGAGATTAGGCGGTTTCCCTTACCTACTGTTAGTTTTAGCTCAGCCTTATAGTGGTGTAGCTATATGACTTTTATGACATTAGATGCAGTTTAGCGATCATGGTGTTCAGTATTTCAGCTCCCGCATATAATTATTGTTGCTCTGCATCGCATACTGTTGTGATTTATATTCCATTGATATCATGCTGTTAGGACACCAGCACCATTATCGATGATGCATATGTACCACGTACACTTATTTGCCGGCACACACACATCTTCATCGGTAATTGCCATGTCACGCACACTTAGAGAATATTATTGCTTGATTTAGCTTGATAGCTAGCAGTGACATGATATTAGTGTACTTGCCATATATACCATCTTGACATTGTAGTTATTACTTGTCTCTTCATGCATACTGTTATTTATTATATGCTGCATTCATGGATTCTCATGCTCATATTCATGATTTTACATGCTATTGATTGGATTCGGATTTCCATGAGATTTTCTGGATTTGGAGGAAAACCGCAAAACACATATAAACTGCTTTCTTTCTTTTTAAATAAAAATGCGGTTTTCCCATGATGTATGAGTCGTCCACCATGAGTTTGCTGATGGATTTCGAGACCCGATTCGAGGAGTGGAGGAACCGTTTCGGATACATGGTGGGCCCGGTGCGGTTCCCCGGGGCAAGAGGATCGCAGATGATGGCGTTGAGCCTGGCAGGGGAGCACTACCGACCGGCGATATTACCCGAGACGTCGGATATCCGGAGGATACCGTCGTAGTCATGAGATGGATGGTAGGGGCCGAGCTGGACTAACGGCGCCCTGGATATTATGATTGAGATATGAGATTTGAGATATTGAGGTACAGAGATTATGATACAGAGATATCGAGATATTGAGATTTATGTTTTGTGCCGATGCTAGGCACTGTTTTATGCTGATTTCATTATGATACCTCATTTTAAAAATACAGAAATCTCACAAAGTTACAAAAGCAGTTTTCTTCAGTACATGCATTTTGTTTCATGCATTCATACATTATTCATATGATTCATTGCTACCTGAGGCACTGACATGGACACATGGCCTTACACTTGGGTTAGGTACTTACACTAGCCATGGTTAGAGATTGCTGGATATATATATTTGAGGTTTATATATTGATCGTATGACCTAGGATTGCGTCATACATGCGATTTTCTGTTCGTAGATCTTTTTCTACTCACGAGTTGGCAACTCACCCCCGTTGTGCCCCAGTTTCTTGCAGGTTTGCCGTACAGGTTCCATTACGGCTTTGCGGGCACGGTTTCTTTTTCGGGTGATTTGCTATCTGCTAGTAGGTGGGTTATTGTATCGTACCCATCATTATACATTGCATATTGTATTTCAGTTGTATCTAGAAGTTCCATCAACCAAACATGTACTTATTTGAGATAGAGACCTGTGATGTTTATTATTTCGACCTTAGAGTCGCGCGTTATATTTCTATGGATTCATGCTGTTGGAGTTTCCTTTCTGTTGTGATCCTCGCCTCTAGGCGTTGTATATTATGTTGCATATTGGTTGTTGATATGGTTCTTCCTACTCTCTACTACTTTCCTTGGTTTGGATTTCTGGGCTCGGCTTACTTAGAGCACGTACGCCTTAAGACGTTCGTAGCCTAAGTGCCGGTCATGTTCCGTACTTTCGGATCATGACATCAAGTACATATCCTAAGGGCTTTATCAACATGTGAGAGCAAGACAGTAAACTAATACAAGTCAACATGTTAAGACAAAGTGAAACCAAATAGCATACTATCATGTCGAGTAAGAAAGTCCTCTCTATATATATCCAAGCATCCACTATAATATACATCATATATACAACAATGGCCTCCAGGGCATATATATAACTAACAATCTACCACTTGCACTAAGGCCAGCTGTTGTAGTATCTCATACCCAACATCCCGAAGAGTCTCTCAAACTGTGTCTGGGGAATGGTAGATCCGCAGTGTTGTCCTTCGTATCAACTCTCCTGACCTCGATCTCGCGGTGATCAACTATCTCTCGGACCAGGTGATACCGCCTCAGAATATGTCTGGACTCCTGATGGGACCTGGGTTCCTTGGCCAAAGCCACAGCTCCATTGTTATCACAATACAAAGGTATTGGATGCTCAATGGATGGAACCACACCAAGTTCAGTGATGAACTTCTTCATCCAGACAGCCTCTTTGGCAGCATCGTTGGCATCGATGTATTCAGCCTCCATCGTCAAGTCTGCCACGGTTTCTTGCTTGGAACTCTTCCAACAAACCGCCCCTCCATTGAGGGTAAAGACAAATTTCAAGTGCGACTTAGAGTCCTCCTTATCACTCTGGAAGCTCGAATCGGTAAAGGATTCCATTTGGATTTCACCGTTACCATACACCAAGAACATCTCTTTAGTCCTTTGCAAGTACTTGAGAATGTTCTTCACAGCTGTCCAGTGACTCTCTCCAGGATCTGCTTGATACCGACTCACTACACTTAGTGAGTATGCTACATCGGGTCTGGTACATAGCATCGCATACATGATAGAGCTTACTGCCGAAGCATAGGGTATCCCTCGCATGCGAGCTCTCTCCAAATTAGTCTTGGGAGACATCTCTTTGGAGAGAGTGAGTTGGTTCCCATGCTTGGATTCTTCCATACTAAATCTTCTTAGTATGGTGTCAATGTATCTGGATTGGGACAATCCCAGTATCTATTTAGATCTATCTCCATAGATCTTAATTCCCAAAATGCAGGAGGTATCACCTAGATCTTTCATTGAGAATATTTGTGATAAGAAGAGCTCGACCGAGTGCAGCATAGGAACATCGTTTCCTATCAAGAGTATGTCATCCACGTACAATACGAGGAAGACAACCTTACTCTCTGCAACCTTCTTGTATATACAAGGTTCATCTATGTTTTTGATGAAGTCAAACTCTTTGACTACAACATCAAATCAGATGTTCCAATTCCACGATGCTTGCTTTAACTGTAGATGTATTTAAGTAGCTTACACACCCTTCCGCTGCTCCCACTGTCTACGAAGCCCTCTGGCTGAGTCATGTACACACACTCTTCTAAATCACCATTTAGAAAGGCGGTCTTAACATCCGTTTTCTAGATTTCGTAGTCATGGTATGCAGCAATTGCAAGTAAGATCCGGATGGACTTAAGCATAGCCCCTGGAGAAAAGCTTTCGTCATAATCCACACCTGGTCGTTGACGAAAACCATTTGCAACAAGTCTAGCTTTGTAAGTCTCAACTTTTCCATCTACACCAAGTTTCTTCTTAAAGATCCACTTGCTCCCAATGGGTTTTACCCTTTCAGGATCAACTTCCAAAGTCTATACTATGTTGGTGTACATGGATTCCATCTCAGATCGCATTGCATCCAGCCACTTCACAGAGTCCCCACTCGTGATGGCCTGCTCGAAGCTAGTCGGGTCATCATCTTCCATGATGCAATCCTTGCTTCCACCGTCAATGAGAAAACCGTAGTATCTCTGATGTGGATGAGGAACCCTACTAGATCGGCGGAGAGGCTGAGGTTCGTCGGGTACTACTGAATCCTCTGGTTCTACCAAATCTTCTGTTGCAGTTTGTGTAGCTGGAACTTCTTCCAGTTCTGCCTCAGTGCCACTAATTTCTTTTGCAAGAAATTCCTTTTCTAAAAAGGTAGCATGCCGAGAAACAAACACCTTTTGTTCCTTGGTATGGTAGAAGATATACTCGCGCGAATGTTTGGGATATCCAATAAACTTACACAGAATGGATCTTGCCCCGAGCTTGTCCGGATTTTGTGTTTTCACATATGCCGGACAACCCCATATCCTAATATAATTAAGATATGGTCTCTTTCCTTTCCATATCTCATATGGAGTGGTTGGCACAGATTTAGTGGGAACCATATTCAATAGGTCTGTAGCTATCTCCAGTGCATATCGCCAGAAGGAAATAGGTAACTCAGCTGTGCTCATCACAGAGCGCACCATATCTAATAGGGTGCGATTCCTCCGCTCCGATACACCGTTGTGCTGTGGTGTATAGGGAGGAGTATGCTGAGAGAGAATCCCATTCTCTTTTAGATAATCTAGGAACTCATTGCTCAAGTATTCTCCTCCTCGATCTGATCGAAGGATCTTAATACTTTTGCCCGTTTGGTTCTCTACTTCGTTCTTATATTCTCTGAATTTCTCAAAGCTTCAGACTTGTGTTTCAACAGGAACACATATCCGTATCTTGAGAGATCGTCAGTGAATGTAATGAAGTAGGAAGAACCGTTCCAGGCATGTGTAGACATGGGACCACATACATCACTATGTATCAGTCCTAGGAGTTCTGTAACTCTTTCTCCGTGTCTACTAAACAGAGTTTTGGTTATCTTGCCTTTGAGACATGATTGGCAAGTATCATAAGATGAAAATTCGAACGAATTCAAATATCCATCCTTATGTAACTTAGCTAGCCGTGTCGCATTGATATGACCTAGTCTACAATGCCACAAGAAGGATTCGTTCATTTCTGAACTCTACCTCTTGTGTGTGTTTTGTATATTAAGTACCATAGTTTGGTTGAGAACGTATATTCCATTATTTAACGATACTGATCCAATCAACTTTTGATTCAGGAATATGTTCATAAAATTATCCTGTACTACAAAATTATATCCTTTTTTGTTCAATAAAGAAACTGATATAAGATTGCATATCATGGTCGGAATGTAACAATATTCGTTCAGAACCAATGTATTACCATTTGGTAACACAAGGTGATATTCGTCAACTGCTTTGGCTGCAATATTTGCACCATTCCCTACTCTTACGGAATGATCACCCTCTCCCAGTTCCCTACCTTTACGTAGCCCATGTAACATATTACATATATGGGATCCTGATCCGGCATCTAGTACCCAGGACGTAGAGTGAACTGAGAAACAGTTCTCGACAACTAACACACCTGAAGAAGATGCATCAACATTCTTATTCTTCGCTTGGGTGGCGTGAGAATCCAGATATTCTACTATTCCCTGCTCTGAATTATAACAATTATAAGTGGGAGCAGGACCAACGTTCCCCTGCTCGGTATAAAAAACGGGTTCAGTCAATACATCCATATTATTATCTTAATTAGGGCCTGAGATGGTCGCTACCTGGAGAGAGAGAAGAAAACACTTTAGCGTATGCTCTTGCAAGATTAAATTGGTTATTATCTTATCTAATCAGGATGGCTCCCATTGCTTTTTATCAAATCTTCCTTAAAACCCTAAAAGGTAAGATTAACCGGGATTAATTACACCTTACAAGTTCGCCAATCTTTCAGCCGCGCCAGTGTTGGTACTTTGAGGGAGGTTCCTCGTGCTTTCGCACAGACCTAATTAAAATAAACCTCGTTTTCCCAGAGGCATATTCCCGTAAACACCTTTCTAGTCACCTACTTGATTGGCTAATTGTCCTGTGTGAAACTCTCCCAGGAGTAACTCTTACTCGCAGTGGGTATCGGGATCCATCTATTTCATAGAAGGTATGCAATCTCATTGCAAATTTCAACACTTGAAATTCCCGATAATGCTTTTACCCCTAGCGTCCTATAACCTTGACGCAGGCCAACAAACCATAGTCCGCTAGTCAAGTTCAACCCGTACATTTCTTGATTGAATTAAACCCACCCGTACGACCCTTGACGCAGGCCAACAAATTCGTACGACTACCCTAATACAATCACATCTCATGTTGCAGATAAGTACTAGTTAGCTACCGCACACTACGTCTTGACGCAGGCCAACAAACGTAGAACGAATACTAAGTAATATCTATCTGAAATGTCGGAGGGCTACGCAGGTTTTTCAGAAAACCATAAGCGTAATGAACTTGATATCGTTGTAGAAACAAGTGATTTTGAAAAGGAGTGTTTTTGAGGCTTTTCTAGTTTCGCTAAAGAGGTCACTCCCGGTGAAGGGATCTCGGCTATTTCCTTATCGAATAAGGTGCAGGATATTTCATAAATACCACGGTGCAAAGCAAGAACTATAGAAGCAATCAAAAACTAAACCGTGAGTTTGTAGCATCTGCCAGTTTTGTTAAAGAGGTCACTCCCGGTGAAGGGATCTCGGCACTTTCCTCATAGAATAAGGTGCAGGGTATATCATATATACCGCTGTGCAAAGAAAAACTGTAGCTACCCTTTTTGAAAATTTGATTCTACAACATCTTTTAGGTTTCTTTTCTTTTATTAATCTCATTAATAAATCCCATCAATTATGCTTCCTAAGCATCACAGAAGAAACGAAAATACAACGTACGCTTATGCCATCCGCATTCGCCACAATGTTCCGTTATGCACCATCAGGTTACTTAACTAACGGCATACCGGGATGGGACTAGCGTGTGTGTAAAACATAAGCAACGTTTATTATATATCATATATACAATAATAAAGCATTCGTCTCACTCATATAATATGATCACATCACAGTATATCAGCAGCAGAAGATAACATATGAAATATTGGATATACTAGGACGTCCGTGTTTTATATCGAGCCTGTATAAAACACGGATTCCACGGTCGCGATGAATAGCCACACCCATATCCCTAGACGCCTACAAGAGCGTCAAGTAACACTGCCAATTCTAGGGTTAGGAGATCCGGTCTCGACTCCTCGAGATGGCCTCCTACTGGACCCTAGAACCCAGTTACTTGTGCTCCCCTCCTTGGGTCTATCCTAATGCGGAAAAGTAAATAATATACAATGGTGACATCATCCTCAACCCGGAAGTGCCCCAATAAAAGAATATTACATACAATTAAATTTTACATGAATGAAAATAAAAACCCTCATCTCATATAAAACCCCCGGCTATTCAGAACATGACGATCCAATATAACATATCCCAGCAACACATAATATCTCATATCATCAACGTAAGAAAGCATGCGTATCCCGATTGTCGTTGATGTATAGCAATGAAGCCGGCAATACCCCACATACTACGCTTACGGTCACAGAAAAGAAAGTGTAAAACTACAACATTTGGAATCCACAATCGACTTAGACATCATAAACCCGAAATATCACATATTACGGATTTCATGCCTAACTATATGAATTTCACATATTGTATTACATTACAGAATATCATGACGATGTTTAACGTTTTGATCGAATCAACATACACTCACAAATTACCCCCGTGAGCTCAACACTTGAGCAAAGTCGAAACATTCAAAAACCGTGCCACAGTGTCCATGGACCAGCCGTAGAAGGAGTTAACCAACGCCTCACTTATGACACCACGGGACTACGGCAAACCCGAAGGTTCGAACGCGGTTCCATGGGCACATAATCGAGTTAAGGTTATTATGTCTTCTAGGGGGTCCATAGGGGTACTTGCACGATTTAACGCATATAATCAACTTCGGAAAATTACAACACTTGGAAATTTCAGCTGGGTATAAAATGCGGTGTGCGAAGTTCGATCGAACTGCTAAAAATAGTCAAGGTTACCAATACAGTGTTAAGTTGTACGACTACGAAGTACTACGAATTATCCCCAGGTCAAACAGATCATCACATGAAAATTGGGCTAAATAAACAATACTAGGAAACCCAAAATGGAGTCAAATGAGCACAGGAGGAATACGGGGGCTAGAGGAGCATGTAGGGCCGGCCTGGTCGGAATTTGGCCTATGGTGTCCGCCCCAAAACCGAGGACCCCCTCTCGTATTTCACATGTGCTCATATTTTGCTCCGGAGACCATTCTGCACTCGTTTGTTTCCAGAGAGCAAGAATGGGGTTTCTAAATACTGTATTTCGGAGTGGATTTCGTTTTTGTAATTGTTATAATACCGTATCTAGAATTCTAGTTTGGCTCTGATACCACTGTTGGGTTACCCTTGCACCTGGTCTAGAGTTTGGTAGCATCACTCATGCCATATTAAAATTTAGAGAGGTGCAAAGCTAAGTAACCATGAATTATGCTAGAATTTCTAGGGTAACAAAATTTGTATCACATACAAAGAATTAAAGAGATAAGGATTACAACCTTTGTAGTTCGTTCCTTCACTTCATAAGCTCCGTGTTGAGGTCCCTTCGCTGCGATCAACATGAACTCCGACTCTCGAGTGGCTCCATGAGGTAAATGAGACACCTTGATTGTAGTCTTCATGATCTAAGATGATCTACCTTGAAGAATCTCTAACCCAAGCTTACACTTCACTAAATAACTTATTAGAGAAGTGAACACCCTAATCTAAGTGGCTAGAATAGATGAGGATGATGAAGTAGGAATTTAGCTCTCTTTTGTTTTCAAATTCTCACACTTATTCATTACAAATGAAAAGCTAGTGTAGGTTTTTTTTAAGAGAGTGAAGAAGAAGAAGATGATAATCCTTTTGTGATGAATAATGAATTATTGTTGTGGTTACAATTGCAACCCTTGGTTAAGAATGAAAGAATTAACCATTGTAGAGAATAAACCATAGGTAAAGGGTTTGGGTTGGGTTAACAAATATCTACACAAAAATATCAAACTAAAGACAAAAGAAAGCTTCATGAAAAAGCTAACCCAAAAGCTAACCCAAATCCAAACCCTAACTTGTTTAAACTCCACAAAACATGTTGCATTTGTAACCCTAACTTGTTACAATATTATATATCACATATATAATATATTTTTGTAACAATAGAAAATAATACAATCAACATATATCAATGTATTATCCAGTGAGAAAATGAATCAATAAAGCGAGCTTATATTAGTTAACGTAATGTAATATATCACATATATAATTATACATTAAATTATTGAATCAACACTTGATCCGACAATCCGGCTATATAGCATATAACCGACTAATATAACATGTACCAATTCATCGAATCAACACTTGATCCGATGACCTGGCTATATCATATATACCCGGCCGATATCATATATCGCGAGAATAGAATACGGTATCTTATATCGTAATATTCTCGGTCCCGCACATATCACATATGTGCTCTTACTCCGTTTTGCCTGCGCTAGGAAACCTCTGTGTAGGACTCTCAAGAATCGTCAATACGCCGGCAGTAGGTGATGATCATATCAAATACCCACAAGCTACAAGCGGTCAGCTAAACGTAACAGCCACCCAGGTATTGAGTGATCAGAAGATCAACAAGCAAGCCTGTACATTCTCCTGTGAATCCAATCAGTAACACTACCGTACAGTCCGGTCTCTTCGTCTGATATGTCGTATATCCAGTCTAGGGGTGGTAAACGTCAGACCACAGTAACCGATAAGTCGTATCGATGTGAGGCTCATAACAGGTTGAGAAACTACTGATAACGCTTACCAGTAGCACTCCATATCAGCCCTGGCCAGGGACTTCCAATTATAGCCAATCGAACACAGCACAACATCAACTCCCTATACCGGGAGAGACGAAACCCCTCCTATCGCTCATTGCCTCCATGTGATTCGGGACTGTACCCAAAAGCCACCGTTTTGCACGCCCTCTTGGACGTAGTAAGGTGGAAATCAAAGCACAGTGGGAATCAAACAAGACTCTATGACGATCTCGGGTCTACAAACTAACCTGTACCAGTGTCACCGGAGAACTGCTATCTGACGATAGTATAATACCATCTAGGAGTTCTCGGCGAGTCTGTTCAGTGTACCCAGTGTAGGGTTCCTAGGCACACTAATGAAGTCTCACGAGGCATCAAACATGGCTAATTTAAATTTTACGAGTGCCGAGAAACCTTAATACGGATCGTTAACTAGATGTGTAGGCTATGAGATGCAAGTTAACGACTTTAGCTAAAAAGGAAAGGGGCTACAACCTTTGTAGATCCGGTCCACCACTTCCTAAGATCCGCGATGATGTCCCTCCGCTGTCCAAATTGGATTCCGGACTCTACCATTGGGTTCATCGAAGAAATGGGCGGGCTTGGTCGTCGGCTTCGATGCCGAAGATGATCTACGTCGAGGCATCACAAGATCAAGCTCCCACTTCACCAAGTCATGAAACTTATGAAGAAAACACCCTATACTACTTGGCAAGAGGTATAGGATGAAGAAATAGGAAGTGGGTTCACTTTAGAATTGGATTTCTCACTTGATTTCTTCACTTGCCATTGATGAGGCAAGCTTTCTTTTTGATGAAGATGAAGATGATGAAGAAAAGAATATGATAAGTGTTATTGAATAATTGAAAAAGAATTGATTCTTATCATATTCTCAACTATAGTTAAGTGTAGAGAATCAACTTGGGTTAGTTCAAATGGTTAGGGTTAAGGATGAAAACAAAAAAGGCAACAAAGTCAAAGCTTCATGAAGCTTCAACTAAAAACAAACTTAGCCACCATTTATCTTTCAATTTTTCCAAAATGAATAAATGAATAAGATAAATGAATAACTAAACAAAACCCTAATCATTAACTTAACCATGGTTTAATTCTTTACACTTAACCAAGTAAGCATGCATCATCAAACATGATACAATCATGTGCACAAAAGTATATCACATATACAACTTGCACTTCAAGTGAGAAAATCTATTTAAAGTGAATCAATACTAGTTAATGCAAAGTAATATATCAAATATTTAATTATACATTAAATCATTAAATCAACAATTGATTTAACGATCCGGTCATATCGTATATAACCGACTAGTATCCTATGTATCGGCTTATCGAATCAATCCTTGATTCGACAACTAGGTTATATCGCATATAACCAATCGATACATTCATCGCGAGAATGGAATACGGTATCACATACACGAATTATTCTCGGTCCCGCACATATCTCATATGCGCTCCTATTTCGTTTCGCTTGAGCCAGGAAACCTCTGTATAGGACTCTAAAGACTCGTCAATACGCCGGTAGCAGATGATGATCATATCAAGCACCCACAAGCCGCAAGCGGTCTGCTAAACGTAACGGCCACCCGGGCATTGAGCGATCAGAAGATCGACGAGCAAGCCCGCTCACACTCCTGTGAATCCAACCAGTAACACTTACCGTACAGTCCGGTCTGTTCGTCTGATCTGTCGCATATCTCGCCTAGGGGTTGTAAACGTCAGACCCCAATAGCTCGATAAGTCGTGTCGATATGAGGCCTATAACAATTAGAGAAACTACTGGTAACACTTACCAGTAAATCTCAGCAACCCTGGCCAGGGATTTCCGGTTATAGCCAATCGAACACAGCGCAACATCAACCCCCTATACCGGGAGAGACGAATCCCCTCCTATCGCTCATTGCCTCCATGTGATTCGGGACTGTACCCAAAAACCACCGTTTTACACGCCCTCTTGGACGTGGTAAGGTGGAAATCAAAGCACAGTGGGAACCACACAAGACTCTATGACGATCTCGGGTCAACAGACTACTCTGTACCAGTGTCACCAGAGAACTGCCATCTGACGTAAGGTATAATACCATCTGGGAGTTCTCGGCGAGTCCGTCCAGTGTACCCAGTCTCCACTGAGCACCCGTATATCATCTCTGATGTCAAACACCAATGGATATGGGATCATCCATCGCCCATCTGTATGGGTCGAGAAGGTATACGCTGGTCTACTCTGGTATATCGATGCCCCGTCTCGATATACCCACGACTAGGGACCTTGAAGGATGTACTTATGGACTACCATGTCCCCATTAGTATGATCCGCATCATAGTCCAGGTAGTCAAGTACACATCCTAAGGGCTTTACCAACATGTAACAGAGAGACAATGAGTGTACACGTTAAGGTAAAGAGTAACCAGACAGCGTACTATCATGTCGAGCAAGAAAGTCCTCCCTATATATGTCCCAGCATCCACTACAATATACATCCTATGTACAGTAATGGCCTCTAGGGCATACATATAACTAACAATCTCCCACTTGCACTAGGGCCATCTGATAGTAGTGGTTGTAGTATCTCATACTCAACCATCCCATAAAAGTCTCTCTCTGGGAAAAGGCCTTTCGTGAGTGGATCCGCCGTGTTGTCCTCTGAGTCTACTCTCCTAACCTCGATCACCTGGAGATCAACCATCTCCACGATCAGGTGACACTGCCTTAGAATATGTCTGGATCACTGATGGGACGGACGTTCCTTATCATAAGCCACAACTCCATTGTCACACAATGGGAGGAACTAAGTTCATCTCATGAACAATATACACCCAGACAGCCTCTTTGGTAGCATCTTAAGTAGCGATATATACAGCCATAATCATCTAGTATGCCATGGTATCTATCTTGGAACTCTTCCAACATACCGTCCCTTTACCGAGGGTAAAGATAATGCCTGTGACTGACATTCAGTCGTCTTTATCACCCTGGAACCCTTCCAGTGATTCTCCCCAGGATCGATTGATACCATCTCACTACATCTAGTGAGTATCCTAACATCCAATTACATCTATCTCATAGATGAAAACTCAGAATTTAGGAGGTATCACTTTGATCCTTTATAGAGAATCCTCGTGATAAGCGGAGATTGACCGAGCGTAGCATAGGAAAATCCTTCCCTATCAAGAGTATGTCATCCACGTACTCTACGAGGATCATCATCATACTCCCTACTACCTTTTCGTTTATACAATGTTCATCTACCATTTTGATGATGTCAACTTCTTTGACTAACACATCAAAACAGATGTTCCAACTCCGTGATGCCTGCTTTATCCTATAAAGCATCTTGCACACGTTTCCGCTGCTCCCACTGTCTACGAAGCCCTCTGGCTGTGTACTTATAGACGCTCTCTTCCAAAACATCATTTAGAAAAGCAGTCATGACACCCAACCACCAGATATCATAGTCATGGTATGTAGCCGTGGCAAGTAGGATCTGGATGGACTTAAGCATAGCTCTATTAGAAAAAGTTTCATCATGATCGATACCTGGTCAATGATGCAAACCTTTAACAAGTCTAGCTTTGAAAGTCTCAACTTTTCCATGTACACCAAGTAATCTTCTCAAGATATACTTGCTCCTGATGGGGATTTAACCCTTCAGATATAGCAACCAAAGTCCATACTTTGTTGGTGTATAAGGATTCCATCTCAGATCGCTAAGCATCCAGCCATTCTTACAGAGTCCCACTCCAGATGGCCAGCTCGAAATTAGTTGGGTCATCATCTCATGATGCAATCCTCGCTCCCACTGTCATAGAGGAACCGAAGTATCTCTCAGGTGGGTGAGGAACCCTGCTAGATCGGCGGAGAGGCTGAAGTTCGTTGGTTACTATTGAATCCTTTGGTTCTACCAAATCTTCTGCTGTAGTTTGTATAGCTGGAACGATTCCAGTTCTACATAACAGTATTTGCCTCGAGCTTGTCCGGATTATGCTTTTAGACATAGGCCGGACAACCCCAAATCTTAACCAGCTTAAGATATGGGCTCTTCCCTTACCATATCACATATGAAACGGTAGGCAACTGATTTGATTGGAACCCTATTCAATAGGTATGCAGCTTCTCAAGCGCATAACTCCCAAAAGGAAACAGGTAACTCAGTAGTACTCATCATAGAGCACACCTTATCATATAGGGTGTGATTGCTCCGCCCCGATACAACGTTGTGCTGTGTTGTTTTCGGAGGAGTAATGCTGAGAGAGAATCTCATTCTCCTTTAGAATAGTCCAGGATTTCCGTGCTCAAGTATTCTCCTCCTCGATCACATCAAAGGACATAATACTTATACCCGTATTTTGGTTCTCTACTTCTAACTTATATTCTGTGAATATCTCAAAAGGTTCGGACTTATGTTTCAACAGGAACATATGTCTGAATCTTGAGAGATCATCAAAGAATGGAATGAAGTATAAAGAACCGGTCTTGGCATGTGTAGACAGGGGACCTTACATACATCAACATGTATCAATCCCAAGAGTTCACTAACTCTTTCTCTGTTTCCAATAAACAGAGCTATGGTCATCTAATCTTTGTGCCATGACTGGTAAGTTTTCACAAGATGTAAATTCAAACAGATTTAAATATGCATCTATGTGCAACTTAGCTAGTCGGGTCGCATTGATACGACCTAGTTTACAATACCTCAAGAAGGATCCGTTCATTTCTGAACTCTTCCTCTTGTGTGTGTTCCGTATACTAAGTACTGTAGTTTGATTTAGAACGTCAATGCTTTTAGATAACGTGCCTGAACCGATCAACTTTTGATATAGGAAATGTTCAAAACATTATCCAACAATACAAAATTTTATCATTTCTTTACTGATAAAGAAACTGATATGATTTTGTATATCAGGTTCGGTATCTAATAACATTCGTTCAAAATCAATGTATTGGTAATACAGGGTGACAGTGACCGACAGACTTGGCTGCAACACTTGCCCCGATTTCTGCCTCATGAAACTTATTACCCGTTCTCAGTTTTTCTACCCTTTTTGTAGCCCTATGTAACAGATTACATATCTGGGATCCTGATCCGGTATCATATACCCAGGATGCGGAGGATACTGAGAAACAGTTCTTTGTAATGAACACACCCGAAGATGATGCATCAGCATGCACTTTCTTCGTTTGGGCGGCACGGGAATTCTGGTAATCCCCAATTTCTTGCTCTGTCTTATAACAATTATAAGTTGGAGCGGGACCAACGTTCCCCAGCTCAGTATAACAAGCGGGTTCGGTCAATATCCGTATTATTATCTTGATTAAGGCGTGATATGGTCGCTACCAGGAGAGAGAGAGAAGAAAACACTCAGCGTGCGCTCTTACAAGAATAGATTGGTTTTTATTTTATCTAATCAGGATGGCTCCCACTGCTTTTTATCAAATCTTCCTTCAAATCCTAAAAGGAAAGACCAGCCGGGATTAATTACACACTACAAGTTCGCCAATCTTTCAGCCAGGCCAGTGTCGGTACTTTGAGGGAGGTCCCCCGTGCTTTCGCACGAACCTAATTAATGTAAACCTCGTTTTCCCAGAGGCGTAACCCCGTTGACACCTTTCTAGACACCTACTTGATCGGCTAATTGTAATGTGTAAAACTCTCCCAGGAGTAACTCTTACTCGCAGCGGGTATCGGGATCCAACTATCTCATAGAAGGTATGCAATCTCATTGCAAATTTCAACACTTGAAATTCCCGATAATATTTTGCCCCTAGCAGCTATATGACCTTAACATAGTCAACAAATCATAAGTGCTAATCAAGTTCAACCCGTCATTTCCTGATTGAATTAAACCCACCCGCACGACCCTTAACATAGTCAACAAAGTCGCACGACTACCCTAATCCAATCGCATCATATGCTTATACAGATAAGCACTAATTAGCTACCGCACACTACGCCTTAACATAGTCAACAAACGTAGCACGAATACTAACTAGTACTTATCTGAAATGGCGGAGGGCTACGACAGGTTTTTCTGAAAACCTATTGCGTAATGAACTTGATATCGTTGTAGGATCGAATGAATTTTGAAATAGAGTGTTTTTGAGGCTTTTCTAGTTTTGCTAAAGGAGTCACTCCCGGTGAAGGGATCGTCGGTCCTTTTCTCGTCGAATGAGGTGCGGGATATATCACATATATCACTGTGCAAAGCAGAAACTATAGAAGCAATCAAAAGACAAACCGAGGGTTGTAGCATCTGCCAGTTATTGCTAAAGGAGTCACTCCCGGTGAAGGGATCTCGGTCCTTTCCTTATCGAATAAGGTGCAGGATATACCGCTGTGCAAAGCAAGAACTGTAGCTACCTGTTTTATTTTGAAATTCGATTCCACAACATCTTAGTTTCTTTTATTTCATTAATCTCATTAATGAAGTCCCATCATTTAAGTCCACCTAAACATCACAGATAAATACGACGTACACTTATGCCATCCGCATTCGCCTCGATGTCCCCTCGTGCACCGTTAGGTTAGGTAACTAACGGCAGAGCAGGGCAGGGCTAGCACGGGTGTAAAACATAAGTAACGTCTATATAATATATCATATATACTATATACAGTATCTATCACAGAACATCACATGATCACATCACAGATATCGCAGCAGAAGAATCATATGAAATATTGGATATACTAGGACGTCCGTGTTTTCAATACGAGCCAGTATAAAACACGGATTCCACGGTCGTGATGAATAGCCAATCCCACACCCCTAGACCCCTACGAGAGCGGCAAGCAACCCTACCAATTCTAGAGTTAGGAGACCCGGACTCGACTCCTCGAGCTGGTCTCCCCCTGGACTCCAGAATCCGGTTACTTGTGCTCCCCTCCTTGGGTCTATCCTAGTGCGGAAAAGTAAATAATATACAAATGGTGAAATCATCCGCAACCTAGAAGTGCCCCAATAAAAGAATATTACATACAAGTTTTTACATGAATGAAAATGAAAAAACACTCATCTCACATAAAAACCCCCGGCTATTCAAACACGACGATCTAATATAACATATCCAGCAACACATAACATCACATGTCATCAACGTAAGTAAATATGTGCATCCCAATTGTCGTTGACATATAGCAACGAAACCGGCGATATCACATATTACACTTACGGTCACAGAAAAGAAAGTGTAAAACTACAATAGTTGGAATCCGCAACCTCTTTAGACATCGCATGCCTAATCAAATGAAATACTTAGACATCGCATGCCTAACAATCATAAACCCCGCATTTTAGTCTCATTATCGAAAACACTTTTCAATATTAAGTCGGGCAATTCAACAGGATTCCCGAAAAACTGATCGAATGCTCGTCGCAAACTTTAGTAGGCGGCCGCACCCCCGACGCCGTCGACGAAGTGCATCAAGGCGGAACACCGCTGCCGCGAGCACCCGAACGGATGCTTTCGGCGACGGGGTTCTCCTCCAGTCACTTGGTCGGGGCTATGGAGTGAGGCTGTCTATTAAGTTTACCCGGCGAGTATCCGCGTACGCTACGTGATTGCGACGGACTTTTGATCACATCAAAATTCCGTGGCAACCGATCAAGTGAGACTAAAGTGCTGTGTTTATAACATTCATTCGGTCATCTCATAACTAGTTGTGAATTCCAATTATTGTATCACATTCCAGATAAAATAGAAAATGTTAAACTTTCCGATCGAACAATCGAACACCCAAGTTTTCCCGATACAGCTCAACACATGAAATAAGTCTAACAACATTCAGTTCGTGCCTCAGTACCAACTGTCCAGCCGTAGAAGGGTCAAGCCAACGCCTCACATGTGGCACGCCGTACTGCCCCAAACCCGATGGTTCAAAGGGCAGTTCAAGACGGTCACATAATCGAGTTAGGGTTTGTTGTCTTCTAGAGGGACCATCGCATTACTTGCACTACTTAGAACGTCATTAAACTACGGAAAAGTCCAACAATTGGAAATTTCCCGGCAGGGGAAAAAGTGGGTGTTTATATCCGGTTGAACTTTTTAACATATTCTAAAATTATCTGGAAAGGCACACAGACAAAATTAGACAATCCGATCGAAACACCGAGTCCCCAATACAACCCAGAAAATTCAACTCTTGAATAAATATTAAAAATTCCCAGGAAAACTAGCACTGTTAAGTAGGAGTTACTGTGCAAAATTCATTGCATGAAAAGACAAATAGGCCGCGGAACCGCCGCACGAGCCATGCTCGTGCCGCGGAACCGCGGCGGCTTGATGGAATCAGGGCATCGAATTTTACAGTAATTCTTACAATCTCCTGCTGATTTTTCTGCATATTTTTAATTCTGAAAAATCCACGAATTTCAAAAATGTACAGAGAGCATTTTAGGGTTTGAGTTTCGGTTCGATCGGACTTCTAACTCCGTCTACGCATCGCCTAAGGCTCTAGCTAGGCTCTGATACCACTGTAGGGTTCCTAGGCACACTAATGAAGTCTCATAAGGCATCAAACATGGCTAATTTAAATTTTACGAGTGCCGAGAAGCCCTAATACGGATCGTTAACTAGATGTGTAGGCTATGCGATGCAAGTTAACGACTTTAACTAAAAAGGAAAGGGGCTACAACCTTTATAGATCCGGTCCACCACTTCCTAAGCTCCGCGATGATGTCCCTCCGCTGTCCAAATCGGATTCCGGACTCTAGCATCGGCTTCATCGAAGAAATGGGCGGGCTTGGTCGTCGGCTTCGATGCCGAAGATGATCTACGTCGAGGCATCACAAGATCAAGCTCCCACTTCACCAAGTCATGAAACTTGTGAAGAAAACACCCTATACTACTTGGCAAGAGGTAGAGGATGAAGAAATAGGAAGTGGGTTCACTTTAGAATTGGATTTCTCACTTGATTTCTTCACTTGCCATTGATGAGGCAAGCTTTCTTTTTGATGAAGATGAAGATGATGAAGAAAAGAATATGATAAGTGTTATTGAATAATTGAAAAAGAATTGATTCTTATCATATTCTCAACTATAGTTAAGTGTAGAGAATCAACTTAGGTTAGTTCAAATGGTTAGGGTTAAGGATGAAAACAAAAAAGGCAACAAAGTCAAAGCTTCATGAAGCTTCAACTAAAAACAAACTTAGCCACCATTTATCTTTCAATTTTTCCAAAATGAATAAATGAATAAGATAAATGAATAACTAAACAAAACCCTAATCATTAACTTAACCATGGTTTAATTCTTTACACTTAACCAAGTAAGCATACATCATCAAACATGATACAATCATGTGCACAAAAGTATATCACATATACAACTTGCACTTCAAGTGAGAAAATCTATTTAAAGTGAACCAATACTAGTTAATGCAAAGTAATATATCAAATATATAATTATACATTAAATCATTAAATCAACAATTGATTTAACGATCCGGTCATATCGCATATAACCGACTAGTATCCTTTGTATCGGCTTATCGAATCAATCCATGATTCGACAACTAGGTTATATCGTATATAACCAATCGATACATTCATCGCGAGAATGGAATACGGTATCACATACGCGAATTATTCTCGGTCCCGCACATATCTCATATGCGCTCCTATTTCGTTTCGCTTGAGCCAGGAAACCTCTGTGTAGGACTCTAAAGACTCGTCAATACGCCGGTAGCAGATGATGATCATATCAAGCACCCACAAGCCGCAAGCGGTCTGCTAAACGTAACGGCCACCCGGGCATTGAGCGATCAGAAGATCGACGAGCAAGCCCGCTCACACTCCTGTGAATCCAACCAGTAACACTTACCGTACAGTCCGGTCTGTTCGTCTGATCTGTCGCATATTTCGCCTAGGGGTGGTAAATGTCAGACCCCAATAGCTCGATAAGTCGTGTCGATATGAGGCCTATAACAATTAGAGAAACTACTGGTAACACTTACCAGTAAATCTCAGCAACCCTGGCCAGGGATTTCCGGTTATAGCCAATCGAACACAGCGCAACATCAACCCCCTATACCGGGAGAGACGAATCCCCTCCTATCGCTCATTGCCTCCATGTGATTCGGGACTGTACCCAAAAACCACCGTTTTGCACGCCCTCTTGGACGTGGTAAGGTGGAAATCAAAGCACACTGGGAACCACACAAGGCTCTATGACGATCTCGGGTCAACAGACTACTCAGTACCAGTGTCACCAGAGAACTGCCATCTGACGTAAGGTATAATACCATCTGGGAGTTCTCGGCGAGTCCGTCCAGTGTACCCAGTCTCCACTGAGCACCCGTATATCATCTCTGATGTCAAACACCAATGGATATGGGATCATCCATCGCCCATCTGTATGGGTCGAGAAGGTATATGCTAGTCTACTCTGGTATATCGATACCCCGTCTCGATATACCCACGACTAGGGACCTTGAAGGATGCACTTATGGACTACCATGTCCCCACTAGTATGATCCGCATCATAGTCCAGGTAGTCAAGTACACATCCTAAGGGCTTTACCAATATGTAACAGAGAGACAATGAGTGTACACGTTAAGGTAAAGAGTAACCAGATAGCGTACTATCATGTCGAGCAAGAAAGTCCTCCCTATATATGTCCCAGCATCCACTACAATATACATCCTATGTACAGTAATGGCCTCTAGGGCATACATATAACTAACACCCAGTCTCCACTGAGCACCCGTACACCATCTTTGATGTCAAACACCGATGGATATGAGATCATCCATCGCCCATCATATGGGTCAAGATGCGTATACGCTAGTCTACTCTGGTGTATCGATGCCCTGTCTTGATACACCCTCGACTAGGAACAGTTATAGGATGTACTTGTTGACTACCCTGGCCCCACTAGTATGATCTCATCATAGTCCCAGTAGTCGAGTACATATCCTAAGGGCTTTATCAATATGTGAGAGCAAGACAGTAAACTAATACAAGTAAACATGTTAAGACAAAGTGAAACCAAATAGCATACTATCATGTCGAGCAAGAAAGTCCTCTCTATATATATCCAAGCATCCACTATAATATACATCATATGTACAACAATGGCCTCTAAGGCATATATATAACGAACAACCAGGACTATGATGCAGATCATACTAGTGGGGACAGTGTAGTCGCTAAGTACATCCTTCAAATGTTCCTAGTCGTGGGTGTATCGAGACAGGGCATCGATATACCAGAGTATACTAGCGTATAGCTTCTCGACCCATACAGATGGGCGATGGATGATCCCATATCCATCGGTGTTTGACATCAAAGATGGTGTACGGGTGCTCAGTGGAGACTGGGTATACTGAACGGACTCGCCGAGAACTCCTAGATGGTATTATACCTATCGTCAGATAGCAGTTCTCCGGTGACACTGGTACATGTTAGTTTGTGACCCGAGATCGTCATAGAGTCTTGTGTGATTCCCACCATGCTTTGATTTCCACCTTACTACGTCTAAGAGGGCATGCAAAACGGTGGCTTTTGGGTCCAGTCCCGTGTCACATGGAGGCAATGAGCGATTGGAGGGGTTTCGTCTCTCCCGGTATAGGGAGTTGATGTTGCGCTGTGCTCGATTGGCTATAACAGGAAGTCCTTGGCCAAGGCTGTTTTAGAGATATACTGGTAAGTGTTATCAGTAGTTTATCGACCCGTTATGAGCCTCATATCGACACGACTTATCGAGTTACTGGGGTCTTACGTTTACCACTACTAGACGAGATATGCGACATATCAGACGAAGAGACCGGACTGTACAGTAGTGTTACTGATTTGATTCGCAGGAGTGTCAGCACACTTGCTTGTTGATCTTCTGATCGCTCAATACCCGGGTGGCCGTTACGTTTAGCAGACCGCTTGCGGCTTGTGGGTGTTTAATATGATCATCACCTACTGCCGGCGTATTGACAAGTCTTTAGAGTCCTACACAGGGGTTTCCTGGCTCAAGCGAAATAGAGTAGGTGCACATATGTGATATGTGCGGGACCGAGATTAATATGATATGTGATACCATATTCTATTCTCGCGATTCGTGACATTGATCGGTTGTATGCGATATAGCCGGGTTATCGGATCAAGTGTTGATTCGATAAGTTGTTACACATGATATTAGTCGGTTATAGCCGGATTATTAAATCAAGAGTTGATTTAATAATTTAATGTATAATTATATATTTGATATATTACATTAACTAGTATTAGCTCATTTATGATTTATTTTTTCACTAGATTGTGCACATTGTTTATATGCGATATATGCAAGTGTACATATTTGTATCATGCTTGATGATACATACAAGATAGGTGTATGAGACTTATACCATGATTAGGTTAAATTAGGGTTTTGTTTATGTCTTAAGAATAACAAAAGAGAATGACTTAGTCAAAGTTGTCAAGCTTTCATGAAGCTTGTAGAAACTTTGACAAAGTCAACTCTTTTGTCATTCCATAAGATATTATTAAACCCAACCCTAAACCATAGTGTATGGTTAATTCTCTACATGAGTTAAGCATGAGGGCTTAACTCACCCGTGGTTGCATTATTCATTTGGATTAACTTATATGATGAGTTCATCTTCATCTTCTTCTTCCTCTTCAAAAAGCTCACTAGCTTTAATGGAGGTATGATAAAAAGTGTGAGAAAATCAATTCTAAAGTGAGCCCACTTCCTACTTTATCATCCTCTACTACTTGCCATGTATTATAGGGTGTTCTCTTCACAAAGTTCATGACCTAGTGAAGGAATAGCTTGAGTCAGTGTCTCTTCGACGTAGATCATCTTCGGCCTCGAAGTCATCGAATCAAGCACGTTCATTCTTCTTGTGGAGCTTCTCTAGAGTCCGGAGTTCACGATCGTAACGGAGGGGACTACTACACGGAGCTATTGAAGTGAAAGACCGGTCTACAAAGGTTGTATTCCTCGCTCTCTTTTCATATTGCAAAGTGTTTTCTTTTTATTCCGTATTATTTCTAGTAAATGATCTATGTTTAGGGTTAGCTAAAACGGCAAAATTTTAATTTGGCATGGACGATGCCTCCCGAAACCTTGCTACCGTCTTGGGTAACCCTTCAGTGGTATCAGAGACATGCTAGAAATTTATACGGATTTTGTTAAGATTGCGAAACCGAAATACTCCGAAATCTGCATCGTCAAAACCTGCTTGCTGTCGATTTTAAAAAGTTGTCAAAATTTTTTTCAAACAAGTACAGAGTGATGTATGGGATATATCATGAAAACACACAAAATTTCAGGGCATTTGGTGAAAATTGGTCCGAGCCCTACCCCCCCATATGGGCCAAAACCGACCCCCCCCCCGAATTTTTGTGTGTGTGTTCCAGTGGCTTAGTTTTTATGTTTCATGTATTGTTTATTTTTGCTAATTTTGCATGTGATGTAATCTTACACTATAAGCAAGTCGGAGTGTTTCATATTCGTAGTTTTAACATTGTTTCAGGTGTTTCACATATTGTCTAGACAATGTTAAAAATTTCGATTGAATGTCAAAAACCCATTTTTCCAAGTTTAACATATTCGGAAAAATATGCAAGTGATTCTTTGGACCCTCTAGAAGAACGTATACCTTAACTCGATTATGTGGCCGTCAAAACCACCACTTGAATTCTAGGGTTTGTGGTAGTTTAGCGTTTCACATGTGAGGCGTTGGTTTGACCCTTCTACAGCTGGTTCATAGCTAGGTATTACTAAAACTGTGCTCAAGTGTTGAGCTATCGGGAAATTGTGGGACTTTGATGAATCGATCGAAGAGTTTAACATCGTCCAGATGTTATGTGATGGGATACAATATTTGGAATCCACATGTAGTTATGAGATAACTAGTTTGAATGTTATAAATCTAGCAGTTTAGTCTCAGATGATCAGTTGCCACGGGATTTTGATGTGATCAAAAGTCCGTCGCAATCACGTAGCGTACGCGGATACTCGCCGGGTAAACTTAATATATAGCCACGCCCCATAGCCCCGACCAAATGACTGTAGGAGAACCCCGTCGCCAAAAGCATCCGTTCGGGTGCTCGAGGCAGGGGTGTTCCGCCTTAGTGCACTTCGTTGACGGCACCGGGGGTGCGGCCATCTGCTAAAGTTTCTGACAAGCATTCGATCAGGATGTCGGGAATCTTGTTGAATTGCCCGACTAGATATTGAAAAGTGTTTTCGAGATCGAGACTAAAATGCGGGGTTTATAATTGTTAGGCATGCGATGTCTAAGGAATTCATTTGTTAGGCATGTGATGTCTAAGGTGGTTGCGGATTCCAACTATTGTAGTTTTTCACTTTCTTTTCTGTGACCATAAGTGTAATATGTGGTGTATCACCGGTTTCGGTGCTATATGTCAACGACAATTGGAATACGCATATTTACTTACGTTTATAACATGTGATGTTATGTGTTGCTGTGATATGTTATATTGGATCGTCGTGATCGAATAGCCGGGGTTTTTATGTGAGATGAGAATTTTTCATTTTCATTCATGTATAATTCATTGTATGTAATATTCTTTTATTGGGGCACTTCCGGGTTGAGGATGATGTCACCATTGTATATTATTTACTTTTCCGCATTAGGATAGACCCAAGGCGGGGAGCATAAGTAACCGGGTTCTAGGGTCCAGTGGGAGACCATCTCGAGGAGTCGATGTAAGTCGACGTTAGACACCCCACGAATTGCGGGGAGGCGGAATAGGTAAAACAATCATTTTGTTTAAAAGAAACATCGACT
The DNA here is from genome assembly GCA_030015575.1 of Agapanthus africanus. Lineage (NCBI taxonomy): Eukaryota > Viridiplantae > Streptophyta > Magnoliopsida > Asparagales > Amaryllidaceae > Agapanthus > Agapanthus africanus. The sequence continues at coordinate 290,330,706 of JASDDO010000019.1, forward strand.
AACTTACGGATCTTTGCTAAACTCTAACTAACATTATCATAGGAGGAATTAGCTACTATGAAAGAAGATTATACCTAATGAACCAAGTCCTTCTTCTTCTTCTCCTTAACCACCTCCTCGTCGGCCTCCTCTTTGTAATAGAAGATCCACCCGAAAGCTACTACTCCAAGCTTTGCCTCTAACTTGAGGAAACTAGGTTACTCAAAGTGCTAATCAAAGCAACCTAGGGAATATAGAGTGTGATTAGGGATTAATAAGTCTTGCTAACCCTTGATCTCAACACATGAGAGGTTAGGGTTAGGGTTTGAAGAGAGAGAGCTTGAGGAGAGAGAAGGTGAGAGTGAGAATGAAATGAAATAATATCTCATCTTGAATATATGAAGCATGATGATTTATTAAATGAATAAATCAAATGATTTATCAACCATGCTTCATTTATTCACTTTGTGTGATTCATCTCATGAGTCATTAGTCATTAAATGCATCATTAACTCCATGGATGAATCACACAAATGAGTCACTAAATCAATAAATGCAAATGCCACCTTAGCCTCTTTGTCATCAACCTTCTAGAAGCCTCTCGCCAATTTACGAGAACGCCCCTCCTATCCATGAAAACACGGAAATACTTTAGACTGTATAAATCCAATAATCCGATACTAGAATCTGGCTTAAACCAAAGCCTGCTAGTAAAAACTGTCCGAACATCATACGTGCATAAATGCACGTGCGTGTCCGAACCCTGTCGTAAAACCATACGACCTCTATATCGTTTCGCCCGAAGCAGGGAAACTCTCTGTGTGGCACTCTAAAAACTCGACTACTACGCTGGCAGTGGGTTTAACCACAGACAGCAAGAGGCACTAGCTGTACGTAACGGTCCCCAGGTAGATGTCGATAATGTAGGGTTCCTAGGCACACTAACAAGGTTCTACAAGGCATCAATCATGCCCGTTTCAAATAATTTTGATGTGCCGAAAACCCTATGCAAGATCGTTAACTAGAGGTAAGGCGAAACTAGAAGCTAGTAAACTACTTTACTACTAAGTGAAAGGAATTACAACCTTTGTAGATCCGGTCCTTCACTTCTAAAGCTCCGTGTTGACGTCCCTTCGCAGCGATCATCGGGATCCCGGACCCTAGCGTTGGTTTCTTTGGAGAAATGAGCGGGCTAGGTTATTGACTTAGAGGCCAAAGATGATCTACGCCGGGGAGACTCAAACTCAAGCTATTCCTTCACTTGATCAAGAACTTTGTGAAGAAAACACCCTATACAACATGGCAAGTGGTAGAGGATGAAGAAATAGGAAGTGGGTTCACTTTGGATTTGGATTTCTCACTCTAAATCTTCACTTCAAAATTTCAAGTAAACTTTCTTTTTCTTGAAGAAGAAGAAGAAGAAAGAAAAGAATGAATAATTAATTATCTAAAATGAATAATCAAGTGAAATCTATCATGTTGCAATCATGGGTGAGTGAACCATTGTAGATACTAAACTAGAGTTTAGGTTGATGGTTAGGTCAAAGAACGAAACAAAATGGTTAGACTTTTTCAAAGATGCTAAAAAGCTTCATGAAGCTTCAAGTCAAAAAAAAAGAAAAGCCACCATTTAGTTTTACCAAAATAAATAAATAAATAAAACCCTAACCATTAATCTAAACATGGTGTAAGTCATACACACACCCAAGTTCGCATGTATCATCAATCATGATACAAACTAGTGCACAAACATATATCACATATACCACTTGTGCACATCAAGTAAGCAAATCAATATTAAGTAAACAAATACTAGTTAATGTAAAATAATATATCAAATATATAATTATACATTAAATCATTAAATCGATACTTGATTTAATGATCCGGTCATATCGCATATAACCGACTAATATGCAGTGTATCAATATATCGAATCAACACTTGATTTGGTAACCCGGCTATATCTCATATAACTGTCCAATGATACAAATCGCGAGAATAGAATACAGTATCACATACTGGTATTATTCTTGGTCCTGCACATATCTCATATGCGCTCCTATTTCGTTTGTCTTGAGCCAGGAAACCCCTGTGTAGGACTCTAAAGACTCGTCAATACGCCGGCAGTAGGTGATGATCATATCAAACACCCACAAGCCGCAAGCGGTCTGCTAAACGTAACGGCCACCCGGGTATTGAGCAATCAGAAGATCAACGAGAAAGCCTGCTCACACTCCTGTGAATCCAACCAGTAACACTTACCGCACAGTCCGGTATGTTCGTCTGATATGTCGCATATCTCGCCTAGGGGTGGTAAACGTCAGACCCCAGTAGCTTGATAAGTCATGCCGATGTAAGGTCCATAACAAGCATGAAACTACTGATAACACTTACCAGTAAATCAGTGCAACCCAGGCCAGGGATTTTCAGTTATGGCCAGTCGAGCATAGCGCAACATCAACCCCCAATACCGGGAGAGACGAATCCCCTCCTATCGCTCATTGCCTCCATGTGAATCGGGACTGTACCCAAAAACCACCTATTTGCATGACTCAGCAGAGCCGTGGTAGGGTGGAAATTAAAGCACAGTGGGAGACACACAAGACTCTATGACGATCTCGGGTCAACAGACTAAGCTGTACCAGTGTCACCAGAGAAGTGCCATCTGACGTGAGGTATAATACTATCTGGGAGTTCTCAGCGAGTCCGTTCAGTGTACCTAGTCACCACTGAGCACCCGCATACCATCTCTGATGTCAAACACCAATGGATATGGGATCATCCATCGCCCATCACATGGGTCGAGAAGATATACGCTATTTCTACTCTGGAATATCGATGCCCCGTCTCGATATTCCCACGACTAGGAACATTGAAGGATGTACTCATGGACTACCAAGGCCCCACTAGTATGATCTACATCATAGTCCTGGAAGTTGAGCACACATCCTAAGGGCTATATCAACATGTAATAGAGAGACTGCAAGTATACATGTTAAGATAAAAAGCAACCAGATAGCGTACTATCATGTCGAGCAAGAAAGTCCTACCTATATATGTCCTAGCATCCACTACAATATACATCCCATGTACAGTAATGGCCTCTAGGGCATACATATAACTAACAATCTTCCACTTGCACTAGGGCCATCTGTAGCAGTGGTTGAAGTATCACATACTCAACCATCCCATATAAGTCTCTCTCTGGGAAAAGGCCTTTGTGAGTGGATCCGCCGTGTTGTCCTCTGAGCCTACTCTCCTAACCTCGATCACCCTGGAGATCAACTATTTCCATGATCAGGTGATGCTGCCTCAGAATATGTCTGGGTCACTGATGGGACCGGGGTTCCTGGGCCAAAGCCACACTTCCATTGTCACACAATGGTAGGAACCTAGTTCATCTCATGAACTAATATACACCCAAACTGCCTCTTTGGTAGTATCTTTGATAGCGATGTCACTAGCCTTTATTGTCTAGTCTTCCATGGTTTCTCACTTGGAACTCTTCCAACATACCGTCCCTCCACTGAGGGTAAAGACAATGCCTGCGACTGACATTCAATCGTTCTTATCACCCTGGAACCTTTCCAGTGATTCTCCCCAGGATCAACTGATACCATCTTACTACACCTAGTGAGAATCCTAACTTCCATTTAGATCTATCTCATAGATCCAAAACCCAGGATTTAGGAGGTATCACTTTGATCCTATATGGAGAATCCATGTGATAAGAGGAGATTGACCGAGCGTAGCATAGGAAACTCTTTTCCTATCAAGAGTATGTTGTCCACGTACAATTCGAGGATGACCACCTTACTCTATACTACCTTTTTGTATATACAAGATTCATCTACCATTTTGATGAAGTCAAACACTTTGACTACTGCATCAAAACAGACGTTTCAACTCTGCGATGCCTGCTTTAATCTGTAAAGTATCTTGCACATGTTTCCACTGCACCCACTGTTTACGAAGCCCTCTGGCTGTGTTCTTATAGACGACCTCTTCTAAATCAGTATTTACAAAAAGTAGTCATGACACCCAACCACCAGATATCGCAATCATGGTATGTAGCAATGGCAAGTAGGATCCGGATGGACTTAAGCGCAGCCAATGGAAAAGGTTTCATCATTATCCACGCCTGGTCGATGACGAAAACCTTTAACAAGTCTAGCTTTGAAAGTCTCAACTTTTCCATCTATACCAAATAATCTTCTCAAGATATACTTGCTCCTGATGGGGATTTAACCCTTCAGATCTTGCAACCAAAGTCCATACTTTATTGGTGTACATGGATTCTATCTCAGATCGCTAAGCATCCAGCCATTCTTACAGAGTCCCTACTCTCGATGGCCTGCTCGAAACTAGTTGGGTCATCATCTCATGATGCATTCCTCGCTCCCACTGTCATCGAGAAACCGAAGTATCTCTCAGGAGGATGAGGAACCATGCTTGATTGGCGGAGAGGCTAAGGTTCATCGGAGACTATTGAATCCTTTGGTTCTATCAAATCATCAGCTGTAGTTTGTATAACTGGAACTCCTTCCAGTTCAACAGAACTGACCTTACCTCGATCTTGTCCGGATTTTGCTTTTGACATATCCCGGAGAATCCTAAATCTTAATTTGAGATGGGCTCTTCCCATACCATATCTCATATGGAGTGGTAGGCAGTGATATGATTCGAACCTAATTCAATAGGTATGCAGCTTCTTAAGTGTATAACCCCCAAAAGGAAACAGGTAACTCAGCAGTACTCATCATAGAGCGCACCATATCATATAGGGTAAGATTGCTCCGCCCCGATACACCGTTGTGCTGTGGTGTACGATCAGTCGAAAATACTGCATTTTTAACACGGCAATTTCCCTAGCATTTGCACTCATATAGAAGTGTTCGGTATTCATATAGCACATATTAGCAAAACAGTCCTGAAATATCAGATTGCATGTGTTAGACTCTAAAACCGACATTTCTGAGGAAATTGTGTGTTTATCATGGCATCGCATCATCCCTGTATTGCGCAACACTTGTGTCGAGATTTGTGCAGGAAATTGCAGGAGCAAAGCCAAAAGAGCTGATAAAAAATACGCCAACTCAATGATTTCAGATCTGGTAGCAATTAAAAAGAAAATATAAAAATCAACATATCAAAGAAAGGTCCAATTGTCAGCCCAAGACCACAGCAGAGATACCAAGCTCTAAAGCCCCCAAAGCGCCGCGGTTCCGCGGCGGTATTGCCATGTCAGCGCTCAATTTTTAGTGCACAATTCTTATCTCTGGGCCCACATTCCTTTCATATACGTCAAACTCCAGAAAACCCTCGAAGCTTCTGCCAGATCAGCAAAGATCATTAAGCAACCTAATCTTGATTAAGCAAATCAAGCTCCTAACAAACTATTTCTAGAAGCTCCCTCCTAACTAACCTCCTCTAGAAGCCTCTCTAGCTAACTAACTTTTGGAGGGAAATTCAAATTTTCTCAACAAACTTTTGGAGGGAAACTTAAAATTCAAATCCTAGATCTAGGGTTTTAATGTCTATAAATAGGAGCCTAGATCTAAGGGTTGAGGTTGTTCTTCCATATTCCAAAACCTCTTACACCATCTTCTTCCACAAGTCTAGTGACAAGACTTGTACAAAACCCTAACCCTAATTCCACTCCAAATTCAAGATCCCGAGTACCAAATCAAGCGAGAAGACTTCAACCTTTTAGGAGCGGAGCCGATCTCCAATCGAGCAAGTGATCCAAGCTGATCCGCGACTCATGGAGACGAGCGAAGCCAAATCGACAATCGAGTTCTTCCTTTTATAATTCTTGAGCGATTTTAATGAAATTGTTGATATAAATAAAAGGTGAAATTCTTTAATCTTGCTTTCTTTAAATTCTTGCATCATGATTCGATCTCAATTTGTTATTGTGGTTCTTGTTGTGATGTTTGAGTAAAACTCCGCTCGTAAAGGAGTCGTGACGATCAATAGAATGATGATGCAACAAATCTTAATATGATTCTTAAGTCCTACGAGTTTTGTAAACCCTAGCAAGTTCAAGAATCGATGACCTAGTTTCGTTGCGATACTTTCTTGATTGTTATTGCTCGAAATTAGGGATCTACGATCGTTTCTTGAATTTACTAGAGACTAGAATGTGAATGATATATACGAAGGAACAAGGGATAAATGATGAAACCATAGTATCACTAGAAATCCCTAATTCTCGTCGATCATCATCGATCTAGTATCAATTCATCGAAGGATAAGAATACGTCATCGTAAGATTACATCACATCTATAGATCCGATCGATTCCTACGAGCCTCATTTAGATTCTTGATATTTGGTTGGAAAAATCATCAAACTCTCAATTCTTGATTCTATCTTTTTCTTGTTATTAGATCTACATTTTCTAATTCTTGAACTTCAAATATAAATCATGAATTGTTTGTTTCTTTTCTTTTCATTAAAGTTTCAATTCATCTAATTCGAAACACGAACGATTACACTTTCCCTGTGGACGATCCGCACTCGCTAACGATCTACATCCGACACCGTAGTTGATTGCGGTCAAAATAATTTTTGGTTGTGATTTCTTTACAATTTCTTAAACACGCAACAAGAATTCTTTACAATCAAATGGCGCCGTTGCCGGGAATCATTTGATTTGATATACACACAAACAAGAATTCAATATCAACCAAATGGCACCGTTGCCGGGGATTGTGCGCTAATTGTTCGTATTTTGAAATTTGAGTTGAAAAATTTATTCCATTATAATTTTTAGATCTAAACTCGCACAAACCCTAATACGTGTGTTGTGATTTGCTTGCGAGGAAATCTGGAATCATTGGAGCTTGGATAAAATTTTTGTGAATATTCCAGAGAGCTAAAGGGAGCAACAGAAGCATTGTCCTAAATTTCTGTGCAGTGATCTCTTTCCCCCACCGCGATTCCGCGGCAAAGACCCACCAACTGCAGCAGTTCCGCGGCTCCCTTGCTGCTTCACTGTACCAAAATTTCAGGTATACTTCTATACTTTCTTATCTTCTCAAAAATCTGCTCCAATTATCATTTTGTGCAGGTTTCTTTGCAAATAAATCGTAGCGCCGCGCAAAAAAAGAAAAATTAAATTGTGCGTGTTTTGATTTTGTGGTTGTTTGCATAATTAATACGGACATTAAGGGGCAAAGACCAAATCCAGATTAGGTGGGGAGTTCATTACCCTTCCTAAGCCCCAAAAATCACAAACTTGCATCTGCATTTACCCTCATTAATTAAAAAAAATATCCAGAGATGACTCTAAGGACCGTCGCCCTCACTTAGGACAGAAGAAGGCCGTGGGTAATTCATTGCTTATCCGCGTTTTCTTGTGGTGTCCAAGGCAAGTGTGTCGAAGGCTAGTGGTTATTAATTAGGCCCACTACTTACGTACTGGAGTACCTTCCTACTTACCTGGCACTTATCTGGCCACCGGGGGACAAAGAGGCAGTGGAGGATTGATCCTGCGACTTGTCTTTTGGCAGTTAGGAGCGGTCTAGAGCCTGACCTAGGTGACCACTAGAATTAGGGTTTTGTGTGTTGCATTTGTTGTGATCGCATCATATTTTCAAAAATCCGTATCATTTTTCAAAACAAACACCGCATTCATTTCATCCCCCTAATTATAAATCACGCTGCCACTTGTACTAACCCTTTTTAGTGCAAGATAGGCTGGACAACGGGATTCTAGTGCCTGTTTAGTCCGCGTCCCCCTGATCGACCCTAAAGTCGGTATTTCTACATTTACCCTTTATTTTACCCACCACCACACCCACATCGATGGATCCGTCTCCATCCAACTTCTTTACCACTACTCTGCTGCCGTCCGTTGGTGCGCAGAATCCACCTCGCATCTCTCTCCAAGAGAGGTGCTATCCTACACGAGGCCCACTTTCTACCTGTCTTTCCATTCCACCAGCCAACGGGGAAAATTTTCAGATTAAACCCCAATACATCAACCTTCTACCAAAATTTCAAGGTCTCGAGTCTGAAGACGCATATGCATTTATCACCAAATTTGAAAATGTATGCGCAATGATGGGTATCTCACAGCTTTCTATGGATGCTCTACGTCTACGTCTTCTCCCATTTACCTTGTGCGATATAGCCGGGAAGTGGCTATATAACACTACCGCACATTCCATTTCAAATTGGGAAGAATTCGTCAAAGCATTCCTTAAGAAATTCTACCCACATCAAAAGACAGCTCGAGTCCGTAGCGAAATCTATCAATTCACCCAGCTTCCAAATGAAACATTTTCAAAATGACTTGAACGTTTTAAGGATCTGTTAGTTCAATGTCCACATCACGGCATCCCTAGATGGGAACTGTGTCGAATCATTTATGAGGGCGTTAATCCTAACACAAGGCAGATCCTTGAATCCATGTGTCAAGGCAACTTTATGTCCAAAGATGATGGGGAAGCCTGGAAATTTTTAGAAGATTTCGCTGAAAAATCTTTACAGTGGGAGGGTGTGAGTCAATCGACTAGGGATGGCAATGATATTTCCATAGGAGTTAGAGCTGACATTTCAGCTATACACAAGAAACTCGAGACTATGGAAAACAAACTTTTAGCCGCCGCCCTAAGTCAAATGTCACTCTCCAAAACTGTATGTGGATGCTGTTCTGATCCTTCTCACTTGACGGAAGAATGTCCGTTTCAAGGTCATGAGCATATCAATTCTGCCTACCAACAAAGACCTAGAAACGATCCATTTTCTTTTACATATAATCAGGGTTGGAGGAATCACCTGAACTTTGCTTGGAACCAATCACAATCTCAAAATACGGTTCCAAACCAACACAATTTCCAAAGGTTCCCTCCACCACAACAGCAACCACAACTTCAATTGAGTCAGCACCCCTTCCAAACACAAAAATTTCAAAATCCGGTCAACACACATGCACCGTCTAGTCCTTTACAGTTGACCGGGACTGATGAATCCTCTTCATTCATAAACTTGCTTCTGACAAATCTCATGCAAGTATCGGCTGAAATAAAGACTTCCGTCGATGATATAAAGAAAAACTCTGCGTCCCAAAGCGAGAGTATTAAATCGATGAAAGAAGAAATTGTACAACTAAAAGCCGAAATGAGTGCAAGAGAGAAAGGGAAACTTCCAGCTCAACCTTTACCCAATCCTGGCTATTCACATCATGTGGATGCAATCACATTGAGATCTGGAAGAGTGCTTGACAATAACCTTGGGGAAGAGTTTGATGACACTGATAAATCAATCAATAACACCCCGGCTGAGACCTTTCCTCACACACACCCTTCTAATTCTGACCCCAGTTCTTCTAGCCCACCACCTTCTTCCGAGCCTATTTTTTGTTTCCCAAAAGGCTCGCCACCTCAGCCCACCTCTTCTACTCCTCCACCGATGATCCCCACTTCTGTTTTGGGATCGGGTCCACACACACTTCCTTCTCCTATGATGGACCCAGCGCTTATTGCTAAAGCACCTTATCCTAATCAGTTAAGGGCTAACGCACCGAGTCCACATATGGAGAAGATTATGGACATTTTAAAGCAAGTTAACATCAACATCTCTCTCCTAGATGCCATCCAACAAGTTCCGTCCTATGCGAAAACTCTTAAGAACTTGTGCACTAGGAAGAGGAAGAAACAAGTGCCCAAGAAGATATTCATGGCAAAGACAGTAGACACGGCTTTCCCCCAACAAGTACCGCAGAAACGTAAGGACCCTGGCTGTCTTACTATTTCCATTTCTGTTGGGGAAAAACATATCAACCGTGCTCTACTAGACCTTGGCGCTAGTGTTAACTTGCTTCCATATTCAGTCTATGAGCAACTAGGTATCGGAGTGTTAAAGCCCTTGAGCATAACTCTCCAGATGGCTGACCGATCAATCACTAAACCTAGGGGTGAACTGGAGGATGTGTTAATAAAAATCGGGGAATTTGTATTCCCTGTGGACTTTATTGTACTTGATACACAGCCTGTAGCGAACCCACGGAATCAAATTCCGGTGATTTTAGGTCGCTCCTTTTTGGCCACTTCCAACGCAATAATCAACTGTCGTAATGGTTCTATGACCCTATCTTTCGGGAATAGGTCAATTGAGCTGAACATTTACAAGTTGGGAAGTGTACCCTCCGAACCTACAGTTCAGGTCTGTTCTGTCGACTTAAGCAGCGAATTTGATGATCCTCCTGATACTGATCTTGACTCTTTTCATATGTTATTGTTTGACCCAGCTATATATCATACATATACGGACTCTTCCACCGAGTTGTCCGGGTCAACAATTAACACTGATTATGAACTGTTCTTAGAGTCTGAAGATCACCCCGCACTTTGTGATGACATTATTCATCGGGGTATTGATGGAACTTTTGAGGAAATCTTCGCTGATGAACTCATATTTTTGAATAACACGGGTGTTGAGATGAATCATCTCCCAATCAATGAAATTGAACCTCCACCCCTTCATATGGACTGTAAAAAGAATGCGAGTAATCCATCACATTCACTGCATCGTCTCTCCAATATGAGACGCACACACATTCTATTACACCACTTAACCTTTTCCCACTTCTTCTTCCACCAACCAGAGCACTGCATTGATAAAATTTTTGAATGGTTGGTGTTGACATTCGGTTTTTGCAAAGCTTGGCATCGACCATTGATTTTTGACCCGCTCATGTGATTTTCAAAAGATTAACATTGCATAACTCAAGTTTGGGGGGGGGGCATTTTTTTCTGGCTCTTGAAAAACTTTTACAAAATAATGAGCCAAAAATAAGTTTGGGGGAGGGTCTTCACTTAAATATTTTTCCTCCACTAATAAATTCCTCCCAAGCTTACAGGTTTTTCGAGATTTAGCTGAAGGCAACAGTGAGGACACTGTTGAAAATAAGTTTGGGGGAGATTTGTGCTTATTTTCGCATCATTTGTATCATACTTTGCATAAGCACAAAACATTTTTTCAAAACCTATAAAAATTTAAAAAAATTTCAAAAGATAAAAACATTTTTTTGTACATAAATAAGATAATAAAAGATTAGATAGTGAAAAATTACATCCATGAGATTAGAAAAATTTAAGAAAATTAGAAGTTTTCTTAAACGAACTAGTAATAAGTAGTTATGAGCCGTTGTCCCAAGGGTCAGTAAGATGAAAGACGTCACTAATCTGAGGATAAAAATAGGTCTGAAAAATAGTTCCTATTCTGGAAGCCAAACATTTTGAACGTTGATACCCTGCTATTCGCACTTACACACGTCTTAAAGCCTGGGATAGTAGAGGATACCTTGAAATGCTCTTGTCTTAAAGCCGATGTATGAAGGAAATATAAAAAAAATGAAGAAAATATAAAATAGTGAGAAAAATGGACACTAGTTTGGTTATCGCCGAGGGCACTAAAAAATATATAGCGAGGGTGCTTCTTCACCTAGTGCCCTAAGGCCAACTGGTCTGGGAGTCACTGCTATGCCTAAGGTGGTGCAAGACGAGGAAAATACACCAAATAAGTAAACACATGAGTAATCGGTCGGTTAGTACCTCAAGAAGTATTAACGGTCGCATGAAAGTGTGTGAGCAAACCTAATATTCATTAATTAAAAAGTACTGAGGCTGATAGGCAAGAGTATGATAGCTTGAATTGAATTCTCCGGATGTAGGGATGTCCTTTACACACACGCAGGGTGATATGATCGATGTTTGGAATAAAGATAGGAATGAAGAATAAGACGATATTTTATTGAGGGAGGACGTGATTTCTGACATCTTTTCATGACTATTAAGATAGGGCTCATGACAACCGAAAAGCTAGCTTAGTTGGAAACCCTAATTTTCAAGGCTTTTCTTTTACAATTCTAGTCTTTAAATGTAATATTCATGATCTTCCTTTTATTATTAGATTTTGTGGGTGCAATCCGCTGAAAACTCTCAGGAGACAACACTCCTCCTACTAGGGACACCTAGAGGTTTAAAGGCTTGTTGCACGTGCTTAGTGCAATCGTGTTGCCTACGAAAGTGTGCTAGTTAGTTTTTCTCTTTCTTTATTTTCTCCTTCTCTTTTTAATAAAAAGTTCGCTCGAGACGATCGAAAATAAGTTTGGGGGAATTTGATCAGTCGAAAATACTGCATTTTTAACACGGTAATTTCCCTACCATTTGCTCTCTTATAGAAGTGTTCGGTATTCATATAGCACATATTAGCAAAACAGTCCTGAAATATCAGATTGCATGTGTTAGACTCTAAAACCGACATTTCTGAGGAAATTGTGTGTTTATCATGGCATCGCATCATCCCTGTATTGCGCAACACTTGTGTCGAGATTTATGCAGGAAATTGCAGGAGCAAAGCCAAAAGAGCTGATAAAAAATACGCCAACTCAATGATTTTAGATCTGGTAGCAATTAAAAAGGAAATATAAAAATCAACATATCAAAGAAAGGCCCAATTGTCAGCCCAAGACCACTGCAGAGAGACCAAGCTCTAAAGCCCCCAAAGCGCCGCGGAACCGCGGCGGGAGCCGGCTTGCGCCGCGGTTCCGCGGCGGTATTGCCACGTCAGCGCTCAATTTTCAGTGCACAATTCTTATCTCTGGGCCCACATTCCTTTCATATACGTCAAACTCTAGAAAACCCTCGAAGCTTCTGCCAGATCAGCAAAGATCATTAAGCAACCTAATCTTGATTAAGCTAATCAAGCTCCTAACAAACTATTTCTAGAAGCTCCCTCCTAACTAACCACTTCTAGAAGCCTCTCTAGCTAACTAACTTTTGGAGGGAAATTCAAATTTCCTCAACAAACTTTTGGAGGGAAACTTAAAATTCAAATCCTAGATCTAGGGTTTTAATGTCTATAAATAGGAGCCTAGATCTAAGGGTTGAGGTTATTCTTCCATATTCCAAAACCTCTTACACCATCTTCTTCCACAAGTCTAGTGACAAGACTTGTGCGAAACCCTAACCCTAATTCCACTCCAAATTCAAGATCCCGAGTACCAAATCAAGCGAGAAGACTTCAACCTTTTAGGAGCGGAGCCGATCTCCAATCGAGCAAGTGATCCAAGCCGATCCGCGACTCACGGAGACGAGCGAAGCGAAATCGACAATCGAGTTCTTCCTCTTGTAGTTCTTGAGCGATTGTAATGAAATTGTTGATATAAATTAAAGGTGAAATTCTTTAATCTTGCTTTCTTTAAATTCTTGCATCATGATTCGATCTCAATTTGTAATTGTGGTTCTTGTTGTGATGTTTGAGTAAAACTCCGTTCGTAAAGGAGTCGTGACGATCAATAGAATGATGATGTAACAAATCTTAATACGATTCTTAAGTCCTACGAGTTTTGTAAACCCTAACAAGTTCAAGAATCGATGACCTAGTTTCGTTGCGATGCTTTCTTGATTGTTATCGCTCGAAATTAGGGATCTACGATCGTTTCTTGAATTTACTAGAGGCTAGAATGTGAATGATATCTACGAAGGAACAAGGGATAAATGATGAAACCATAGTTTCACTAGAAATCCCTAATTCTCTTCGATCATCATCGATCTAGTATCAATTCATCGAAGGATAAGAATACGTCATCGTAAGATTACATCACATCTATAGATCCGATCGATTCCTACGAGCCTCATTTAGATTCTTGATATTTGGTTGGAAAAATCATCAAACTCTCAATTCTTGATTCTATCTTTTTCTTATTATTAGATCTACATTTTCTAATTCTTGAACTTCAAATATAAATCATGAATTGTTTGTTTCTTTTCTTTTCATTAAAGTTTCAATTCATCTAATTCGAAACACGAAGGATTACACTTTCCCTGTGGACGATCCGCACTCGCTAACAATCTACATCCGACACCGTAGTTGATTGCGGTCAAAATAATTTTTGGCTGTGATTTCTTTACAATTTCTTAAACACACAACAAGAATTCTTTACAATCAAATGGCGCCGTTGCCGGGGATCATTTGATTTGATATACACACAAACAAGAATTCAATTCAATCAGTGTATTCAGAGGAGTAACACCGAGAGAGAATCTCATTCTCTTTTAGAATATTCCAAGAATTCCATGCATAAGTATTCTCCTCCCTGATCTCATCATAGTACATAATACTTATACCTATATTGGTTCTCTACTTCTGACTTATATTCTTTGAATTTCTTAAAAGCTTCAGACATGTGTTTCAACAGGAACATGTGTCCGAATCTTGAGAGATCATCAATGAATGTAAGGAAGTACAAAGAACCAGTCCTGGCATATGTAGACTGGGGACCTTTATACATCACTATGTATAAGTCCCAAGAGTTCACTAACTCTTTCTCTGTTTCGAGTAAACAGAGCTATGGTCATCTTATCTTTGTGACATGACTGGCAAGTTTCACAAGATGTAAATTCAAACCGATTTAAATATGCATATAAATGTAACTTTAGCTAGTCGGGTCACATTGATATGACCTAGTCTACAATACCTCAAGAAGGAATCGTTCAATTCTGAACTCTTCCTCTTGTGTGTGTTCTATACGTTAAGAACTGTGGTCTGATTTAGAATGTATATACTTTTAGATAACGTGCCTGAACCGATCAACTCTTGATATAGGATATGTGCAAAACATTATCCAACAATACAAAATTATATCCTTCTTTAGTAAATAAAGAGACTGATATGATGTTGTATATCAGGTTCGGTATCTAATAACATTCGTTCAGAATCAGTGTATTTTGGTAATACAGGGTGGTAGTGACCAACAGACTTGGCTGCAACACTTGCACCGTTTTCTGTCTCATAAAACTTATCACCCGTTCTCAGTTCTCTACCTTTCTGTAGCCCTATGTAACAGATTATATATATGGGATCCTGATCCGGTATCTAATACCCAGGACGTAGAGGACACAGAGAAACAGTTCTTTATAATGAACGCACCCGAAGGAGATGCATCTTATGCACTTTCTTCGTTTGGGCGGCATGGGAATCCTGCTATTCCCCTATTTCCTGCTCGGTCTTATAATAATTATAAGTTGGAGCGGGACCAACGTTCCCCAGCTCAGTATAACAAGCGGGTTCGGTCAATACATCCATATTATTATCTTAATTAAGGCGTGACATGGTTGCTACCTGGAGAGAGAGAGAAGAAAACACTCTGCGTGCGCTCTTGCAAGATTAGATTGGTAATATATTTTATCTAATCAGGATGGCTCCCACTGTTTTTATCAAATCTTCCTTCAAACCTTAAAAGGAAAGACTAGCCGGGATTAATTACACTCTACAAGTTCGCCAATCTTTCAGCCTGGCCAGTGCCGGTACTTTGAGGGAGGTTCCCTGTGCTTTCGCACAGACCTAATTAAAGTAAACCTCGTTTTCCCAGGGGCGTAACCCCGTTGACACCTTTTTAGACACCTACTTGATCGGCTAATTGTAAAGTGCAAAACTCTCCCAGGAGTAACAATTACTCGCAGTGGGTATCGGGATCCAACTATCATATAGAAGGTATGCAATCTCATTGCAAATTTCAACACTTGAAACTCCCGATAAAGGTTTTTACTCCTAGCACTTATGACCTTAACTATGGTCAACAAATCATAAGCACTAGTCAAGTTCTACCCGTCATTTCGTGATTAATTAGACCCACCTACATGACACTTAACTAAGGTCAACAAAGTCACGCGACTGTCCTAACTAATCGCATCATATGCGGTGTAGGAAGACATCACTTAGCTACCGTACACTGTGCCTTGACTATGGTCAACAAACACAGCACGAATACTACGTACTCTACTTCCTAAAATGACTGAGGGTTGCGAATGGTTTTTAAGAAAACCTTTAACGCTTTGAACTTGATCTCGTTGCGGAATCAAACGGTTTAAATTGGAGTGTTTTTTAGGCTTTCGCTAGTTTCGCTAAAGAGGTCACTCCCGGTGAAGGGATCTCGGCTCTTTCCTCGTCGAATGAGGTGCAGGATATACACAATACCACTATGCAAAGAAAGAACTAGAAAAGCAATCAAAATACAAACCGAAGGTTGTAGCATCTGCTAGTTATTGCTAAAGAGGTCACTCCCGGTGAAGGGATCGTCGGCTCTTTCCTTATCGAATAAGGTGCTGGATGTTCTATAAGGAACACCGCTATGTAAAGCAACAACTAGAGCTACCTTAATTTTTTTTGAAATTCGATTCCACAACATCTTTTAGGTTTATTTTCTTTCATTAATCTCTTTAATGAATGTCCCATCATTTAAGTCCACCTAAACATCACAGATAAATACAACGTACGCTTATGCCATCCCCATTCGCCTCGATGTCCCGTCTGCACCGTTAGGTTAGGTAACTAACGGCAGAGCGGGGCAGGGCTAGCGTGGGTGTAAAACATAAGCAACATCTATATAATATATCATATATACTATATGCAGTATCAATCTGAACATATCACATGAACACATCACAGATAACGCAGCAGAAAATATCATATGAAATATTGGATATACTAGGACGTCCGTGTTTTATTTTGAGCCTGTATAAAACACGGATTCCACGGTCGTGATGAATAGCCAATCCCACACCCCTAGACCCCTACGAGAGCGGCAAGCAACCCTACTAATTCTAGAGTCAGGAGACCCGGACTTGACTCCTCGAGATGGTCTTCTACTGGACCCTAGAACCCGGTTACTTGTGCTCCCCGCCTTGGGTCTATCCTAATGCGGAAAAGTAAATAATATACAATGGTGACATCATCCTCAACCTGGAAGTGCTCCAATAAAAGAATATTACATACAAGTTTTTTACATGAATGAAAATGAAAAACATTTATCTCACATAAAAAAACCCCGGCCATTCAACACGACGATCCAATATAACATATCCAGCAACACATAACATCACATGTCATCAACGTAAGTAAATATGCCTATCCCAATTGTCGTTGACGTATAGAAACGAAACCGGCGATATCACATGTTACACTTACGGTCACAGAAAAGAAAGTGTAAAACTACAACAGTTGGAATCCGCAACCTCTTTAGACATCGCATGCCTAACAATTACAAACCCCGCATTTTAGTCTCATTATCGAAAACTCTTTTCAATATCTAGTCGGGCAATTCAACAAGATTCCCGACATCCTGAACGAATGCTCGTCGCAAACTTTAGTAGACGGCCACACCCCCGATACCGTCGATGAAGTGCACTAAAGCGGAACACCGCTGCCGCGAGCACCCGAACGGATGCTTTTGGCGACGGGGTTCTCCTACAGTCACTTGGTCGAGGCTATGAGGCATGGCTATCTATTAAGTTTACCCGGCGAGTATCCGCATACGCAACGTGATTGCGACGGACTTTTGATCACATCAAAATCCCGTGGTAACCGATCAAATGAGACTAAACTGCTATGTTTATAATATTCAAATTAGTTATCTCATAACTACTTGTGGATTCCAAATATTGTATCACATTCCAGATAAATAGATAATGTTAAACTTTCCGATCGAATAATCAAACACCAAAGTTTTCCAAATAGATCAACACTTGAGGGGAGTTTAAAAACATCCATTTCATGCCACAGTACCAACAGTTCAGCCGTAGAAGGGTCAAGCCAACGCCTCACATGTGGAACGCCGTACTGCCTCAAACCCTAAGGTTCAAAAGGCAGTTCAAGACGGTCACATAATCGAGTTAAGGTTTGTTGTCTTCTAGAGAGTCCATCATGTAACTTGCACTACTTAGACGTTCTTAAACTATGGAAAAATCCAACTTTTGAAAAATTTTCCGACTGGGGAAAAATGAGTTATTGATATCCGTTCGAACTTTTTAACAGTTTATAAAAAATTACCCGGATAAACTAAACAAAGTTAAATTATCCGATCGAATCAACGAGTCCCCAATACAGCCCTAGAAAACTCAACACTTGAGTGGAATTATAAAATTCCCAGAAAAAATTAACAAGAAAGGACCTAAGAATAATTATATGAAATTCCAGGGACTAAGTCACAATTTTGGCCGCGGAACTGCCGCCAAATCCTTGGTTTGGCCGCGGTTACGCGGTCAAATAATTGACTTAGTGTACCATACTCCACATTAATTCTTAGTTTTTCCTGCTTGTTTTTCTGAGCATTTTTAGTTCATAAAAAACCACAGTTTTGAAAAATGTACAAAGAAGGGTAAACATCGGAGTTTCCGGATTCGATCGGACTTTAAACTTCGTCTAGACTTCGCCTAAAGCTCTAGCTTGGCTCTGATACCACTGTAGGGTTCCTAGGCACACTAACAAGGTTCTACAAGGCATCAATCATGCCCGTTTCAAATGATTTTGATGTGCCGAACAACCCTATGCAAGATCGTTAACTAGAGGTAAGGCGAAACTAGAAGCTAGTAAACTACTTTACTACTAAGTGAAAGGAATTACAACCTTTATAGATCCGGTCCTTCACTTCTAAAGCTCCATGTTGACGTCCCTTCGCTGCGATCATCGGGATCCCGGACCCTAGCGTTCGTTTCTTCGGAGAAATGAGCGGGCTAGGTCGTTGACTTCGAGGCCGAAGATGATCTACGTCGGGGAGACTCAAACTCAAGCTATTCCTTCACTTGGTCAAGAACATTGTGAAGAGAACACCCTATATAACATGGCAAGTGGTAGAGGATGAAGAAATAGGAAGTGGGTTCACTTTGGATTTGGATTTCTCACTCTAAATCTTCACTTCAAAATTTCAAGAAAACTTTCTTCTTCTTGAAGAAGAAGAAGAAGAAGAAAGAAAAGAATGAATAATCAATTATCTAAAATGAATAATCAAGTGAAGTCTATCATGTTGCAACCATGGGTGAGTGAACCATTGTAGAGACTAAACTAGAGTTTAGGTTGATGGTTAGGTCAAAGAACAAAACAAAATGGTTAGACTTTTTCAAAGATGCTAAGAAGCTTCATGAAGCTTTAAGTCAAAAAAAAAAAAGAAAAGCCACCATTTAGTTTTACCAAAATAAATAAATAAATAAAACCTAACCATTAACCTAAACATGGTGTAAGTCATATACACACCCAAGTTTGCATGTATCATCAATCATGATACAAACTAGTGCACAAACATATATCACATATACCACTTGTGCACATCAAGTGAGAAAATCAATCTTAAGTGAACAAATACTAGTTAATGTAAAGTAATATATCAAATATATAATTATACATTATACATTAAATCATTAAATCGATACTTGATTTAATGATCCGGTCATATCACATATAACCGACTAATATGTAGTGTATAAATATATCGAATCAACACTTGATTTGGTAACCCGGCTATATCTCATATAACTGTCCAATGATACAAATCGCGAGAATAGAATACAGTATCACATACTGGTATTATTCTCGGTCCCGCACATATCTCATATGCGCTCGTATTTCGTTTCGCTTGAGCCAGGAAACCCCTGTGTAGGACTCTAAAGACTCGTCAATACGCCGGCAGTAGGTGATGATCATATCAAACACCCACAAGCCGCAAGCGGTCTGCTAAACGTAACGGCCACCCGGGTATTGAGCGATCAGAAGATCAACGAGCAAGCCTGCTCACACTCCTGTGAATCCAACCAGTAACACTTACCGCACAGTCCGGTCTGTTCGTCTGATATGTCGCATATCTCGCCTAGGGGTGGTAAACGTCAGACCCCAGTAGCTTGATAAGTCATGCCGATCTAAGGTCCATAACAAGTATGAAACTACTGATAACACTTACCAGTAAATCAGTGCAACCCTGGCCAGGGATTTCCAGTTATGGCCAGTCGAGCATAGCGCAACATCAACCCCCAATACCGGGAGAGACGAATCCCCTCCTATCGCTCATTGCCTCCATGTGAATCGGGACTGTACCCAAAAATCACCTGTTTGCATGACTCAGTAGAGCCATGGTAGGGTGGAAATCAAAGCACAGTGGGAGACACACAAGACTCTATGACGATCTCGGGTCAACAGACTAAGCTGTGCCAGTGTCACCAGAGAACCGCCATCTGACGTGAGGTATAATACCATCTGGGAGTTCTCGGTGAGTCCGTTCAGTGTACCCAGTCACCACTGAGCACCCGCATACCATCTCTGATGTCAAACACCAATGGATATGGGATCATCCATCGCCCATCACATGGGTCAAGAAGATATACGCTAGTCTACTCTGGAATATCGATACCCCGTCTCAATATTCCCACGACTAGGAACATTGAAGGATGTACTCATGGACTACCAATGCCCCACTAGTATGATCTATATCATAGTCCTGGAAGTCGAGCACACATCCTAAGGGATATATCAACATGTAATAGAGAGACTGCAAGTATACATGTTAAGATAAAGAGCAACCAGATAGCATACTATCATGTCGAGCAAGAAAGTCCTACCTATATATGTCCCAGCATCCACTACAATATACATCCCATGTACAGTAATGGCCTCTAGGGCATACATATAATTAACAATCTCCCACTTGCACTAGGGCCATCTGCAGCAGTGGTTGAAGTATCACATACTCAACCATCCCATATAAGTCTCTCTCTGGAAAAAAGACTTTGTGAGTGGATCCGCCGTATTGTCCTCTGAGTCTACTCTCCTAACCTCGATCACCCTGGAGATCAACTATCTCCATGATCAGGTGATGCTGCCTCAGAATATGTCTGGGTCACTGATGGGACCGGGGTTCCTGGGCCAAAGCCACACTTCCATTGTCACACAATGGTAGGAACCTAGTTCATTTCATGAACTAATATACACCCAAACTGCCTCTTTGGTAGTATCTTTGATAGCGATGTCACTAGCCTTTATCGTCTAGTCTGCCATGGTATCTCGCTTGGAACTCTTCCAACATACCGTCCCTCCACTGAGGGTAAAGACAATACCTGCGACTGACATTCAGTCATCCTTATCACCCTGGAACCTTTCCAGTGATTCTCCTCTAGATCAACTGATACCATCTTACTATATCTAGTGAGAATCCTAACATCCATTTAGATCTATCTGATAGATCCAAAACCCAGGATTTAGGAGGTATCACTTTGATCCTATATGGAGAATCCATGTGATAAGAGGAGATTGACCGAGCGTAGCATAGGAAACTCTTTTCCTATCAAGAGTATGTTGTCCACGTACAATACGAGGAAGACCACCTTACTCTCTACTACCTTTTTGTATATACAAGATTCTTCTACCATTTTGATGAAGTCAAACACTTTGACTACTGCATCAAAACAGACGTTTCAACTCTGCGATGCCTGCTTTAATCTGTAAAGCATTTTGCACACGTTTCCGCTGCTCCCACTGTTTACGAAGCCCTCTGGCTGTATTCTTATAGACGTCCTCTTCTAAATCAGTATTTAGAAAAAATAGTCATGACACCCAACCACCAGATATCGCAATCATGGTATGTAGCAATGGCAAGTAGGATCCGGATGGACTTAAGCACAGCCAATGGAAAAGGTTTCATCATTATCCACGTCTGGTCGATGACGAAAACCTTTAACAAGTCTAGCTTTGAAAGTCTCAACTTTTCCATCTATACTAAGTAATCTTCTCAAGATATACTTGCTCCTGATGGGGATTTAACCCTTCAGATCTTGCAACCAAAGTCCATACTTTGTTGGTGTACATGGATTCCATCTCAGATCGCTAAGCATCCAGCCATTCTTACAGAGTCCCTACTCTCGATGGCCTGCTCGAAACTAGTTGGGTCATCATCTCATGATGCATTCCTCGCTCCCACTGTCATCGAGAAACCGAAGTATCTCTCAGGCGGATGAGGAACCATGCTAGATCGGCGGAGAGGCTGAGGTTCGTCGGAGACTATTGAATCCTTTGGTTCTATCAAATCATCAGCTGTAGTTTGTATAGCTAGAACTCCTTCCAGTTCTACAGAACTGACCTTGCCTCGATCTTGTCCGGATTTTGCTTTTGACATAGCCCGGACAATCCCAAATCTTAATTTACTTAAGAGATGGGCTCTTCCCATACCATATCTCATATAGAGTGGTAGGCAGTGATCTGATTCGAACCTAATTCAATAGGTATGCAGCTTCTTAAGTGCATAACCCCCAAAAGGAAACAGGTAACTCAGCAGTACTCATCATAGAGCGCACCATATCATATAGGATGCGATTGCTCCGCCCCGATACACCGTTGTGCTGTGGTGTATTCAGAGGAGTAACACCGAGAGAGAATCTCATTCTCTTTTAGAATAATCCAAGAATTCCATGCACAAGTATTCTCCTCCCTGATCTCATCATAGGACATAATACTTATACCTATATTGGTTCTCTACTTCTGACTTATATTCTTTGAATTTCTCAAAAGCTTCAGACATGTGTTTCAACAGGAACATGTGTCCGAATCATGAGAGATCATCAATGAATGTAAGGAAGTACAAAGAACCAGTCGTGGCATATGTAGACTGGGGACCTTTATACATCACTGTGTATCAGTCCCAAGAGTTCACTAACTCTTTCTCTGTTTTGAGTAAACAGAGCTATGGTCAACTTATTTTTGTGACATGACTGGCAAGTTTCACAAGATGTAAATTCAAACTGATTTAAATATGCATCTAAATGTAACATTAGCTAGTCGGGTCACATTGATAAGACCTAATCTACAATACCTCAAGAAGAAATCGTTCAATTTTGAACTCTTCCTCTTATGTGTGTTCTATACGTTAAGAACTGTGGTCTGATTTAGAATGTATATGCTTTTAGATAACGTGCCTGAACCGATCAACTCTTGATATAGGATATGTGCAAAACATTATCCAACAATACAAAATTATATCCTTCTTTAGTAAAAATAAAGAGACTGATATGATGTTGTATATCGGGTTCGGTATCTAATAACATTCGTTCAGAATCAGTGTATTTTGGTAATACAGGGTGATAGTGACCAACAGACTTGGCTGCAACACTTGCACCATTTTCTGTCTCATGAAATTTATCACCCGTTCTCAGTTCTCTACCTTTCTGTAGCCCTATGTAACAGATTACATATGTGGGATCCTGATCCGGTATCTAATACCCAGGACGTAGAGGATACAGAGAAACAGTTCTTTGTAATGAACGCACCCGAAAGAGATGCATCTTATGCACTTTCTTCGTTTGGGCGGTATGGGAATCCTGGTATTCCCCTATTTCCTGCTCGGTCTTATAACAATTATAAGTTGGTGTTAGTGTATATTCCCTAGAGACCATTACTGTATCATACTAGTTTGTATATTACTTAATGGAAGCTTGGGATATTCATAGTTGTATAGACAATCTTGCTCAAAATCGTAGTATGCTACTTGGTTTGTTTCTACTTTAATATGTGCATGTGTTTCTTTTAGCATATTGCTTATACATATTAGTAGAGCACTTAGGATCTTTTCTTGATTACCAGCGTTGTGATGGCAATCACACTCGTGGGGGCTGGGTAATCCATAAGCACATCCTTATACAGGTCCTTAGTTGTAGGACTATCGAGACAGGGCATCAATACTCCGGAGTAGACTAGCGTATGCGCTTCTTATCCCAGCTTGGGAGACGGTCTGTCCCACAGTCGTCAGTACGTCGTACTTGAGATAGTATGCGGGTGCTCGTTAGGTTACGAGTACACTGGACAGGAATCGTCGGGAACTGATTGGTTGGTATTATACCTATCGTCAGTTATCAGTTCCCAGGTGACATGAGTACAGCTTAGTCCACTGACTTGACACTGTCACTTCGCCTCGAGTGTGTTCCCACTGTACTTTGATTACAACCCTACCATGGCTCAAAGGAGTCGTGCAAACAGGTAGTAGTTGGGTGCAGTCCCGAAGCACTTGGAGGCAGTGTCGGTTAGACAGGATTCGTCTCTCCCGGTATTGGGGGTTGACATCGCGCTGTGTCTAGGAGAGCCATTACACGAGTAGTCCCTGGCCAGGGCAAGCGAGATATACTGGTAGGTTTCCAGTGTTATCTCAGGGTGTTCTGGGCTACACTCCGACATGACTTGTACCGCTATTAGGGGACTGACGTTCACCACCCCCTAGGCCCGCCATACGATGTATCAGAAGAGCAGACCGGACTGTACGGAGATTGTCACATTCAGGCTTAGTAGGAGTTCAGATGGGTTTCACCTCGTCTGTCTTCTTATCGGCATCTACCTGGGGGCCATTACGCACAGCTAGTGCCGCTTGCGGTCTGTGGTTAAACCCACTGCCAGCGTAGTGTCGAGTCTTTAGAGTCCCACACAGAGAGCTATTCGCCTTTAGGCAAGAGTGTAGAGGTCGCATGGTTTTGCGACAGGTCGCATGGTTTTGCGACAGGGTTCGGTCACATCCGCGCACTTGTGCACGTTTACTGACCGGGCAGTTATTTCTAGCGGGCTTTGGTTTAAGCCAGATCCTAGTATACGTTTTGGGATTGATTTTATCTTGTTTGTATTCATGTTCCCTGGAACACGGATGCGGGTGTGTATGCACAGTTGACAGAGACAGAGGCAGAGGATTCTCATTAGGGTTATTGACTGTTGACTTTTGCTTAACCCTAATGAGAATTAGAAATATGGTTAATGATAATTAAGTATTATTGTGCCATGGTTGGGTTGAAAAGTTGACCTTGTTGACTTGTTGACTTTGTTGACCGGTTGACTAGGTTGGACTTGTTGACCACCATCATTACTATGGCTATCATTTCATGCAAAGACTTTTGGCTTGCTTATTTGTTCACACATTGCATTTAATGCATGAAATGATCTTGCCTTTTGTGAGATGATAACCATCACATAATACTTGATTTATCATTATGGCTCATGATGCTTTTGGATTATGAGAGGGTGAATGAGAAAAGAGAGGCTCATTCTTCCATTTGCTTTCTCTCTCTTGAGCTCTCTCATTCTCTAGCTCTCTCCCTCTTCCTCTTGCTCTCTCTAGCTCAAGGCAAACCATTCTCATGTGTTGAGACTCATTGCCTTAGAGATAAAAAGACACCAAAACAATCCTCTACTTATTCTAGTTCACAAGGCCTAGCAAGCCAAGTGTTCTAGTTTCTTCAATGTTCGAAGAAGAAGCCAAAGGTAGAAGCTTTCGGGTGGATCCGTCTTCGGCGTGAGAAGACGACGAGGAGAGTCCGGTCCGTACACCACAAAAGTTGAAGATGAAGGAGTTCAAGAAAGGTATAGCCCCCTAACCGAGTAGCTAAACAACTCCTAGTTAGGTTGTTAGATAGATTGTTTAACAAAGATCCGTTTTTGTAGTCCATGTTACCACCTTCTTGAAAATCGTTTTTCACCACTTCCGCAACCCCGTAAGTACCGGGGAAGGGTAGCATGGACTTACAGTGGTATCAGAGACAGGTTAAACACTATCTAACATGTTAGCGAAGTAAGTAGAAGTTCGATCGAAAAAAGTCGCAAAACGAACCCGAAAAGCATACTTTCTGTCGAATTTTTCCTCTGTTCAAAAATTAATAAATCTTGGCTGAAAATTCGACTCAGGGTTTTTATAACAATCTGCAGAAAAATGGCCCAGTGAATCGATCAAAGCGCTGTGGATCCGCGGCAGGAGCACGCTCTCGCCGCGGATCCGCGGCCGAGTTGACTCGGCCGTGGGGTATTTTTGGTGCAGTTTGTTTCTGGGGTTGTTTTGGGATTTTTAAAATATGTTTTTTCTGCCCAGATTTTACAGAAAGAAAAATTTGTGTTTGGGGCCTAAAAATCCGTATTTTGATCGAACTTCTAAAGACTTAAGCTGACGGGTATATATCTGTGATGTGTTATATGTATTGAACGTCTGCTAATCGCTATACGTCGATTAGTGGGGGTTATACATATCTGTGATCTGTAATGTTGATGGTATGTGTATATGAATTCATTGGATTGTCGCGGGTGAATAGCCGGGGTTGTGAGATGAGAGTTTTCTTTTCTTTCAATTCATGTAAATTTGTAAATTGATGTAATATTATTTGTATGGCCGCACAACTGGGTCGGGGTTGTAGCCGTCATTGTATAATTTCTTTTTACCGTTTTTGCTCCTAGGATAGACCCAAGGTGGGGTGCACAAACTACCGGGTATCTCGAAGTGCCGAGTGGCCTACTCACGAGTTGAGGGAGGTTGCTTCACTTCGGGTACTTGGCGGGTAGTTTGCCGCACCTGTAGGGGTCTAGGGTGGGGTTTGGCTATTCACAGCGACCATGTAATCCGCTTTTCGTTACAGGCTCGTACGAATTGCGGATTCCTAGTATATCTAATGTGTTCATCTGTGATCTGAAATGGCTATCATTGCAATATATCTATATATGATATTATTTAGGCGTTGCTTATGTTTTTCAGCCGCGCTAGCCCAGCCCCCGCTCTGTCGTTAGTTAAGTAACCTAACGGGTAATGACGGGGCCCCGTGGTGAATGCGAATGGCATAAGCGTACGTCATATTTTGGTTGTTTTCTGCAATGGTAGGATTAAATGATAGGACGCATTAAAAGAACTAATGCAAGAAAATAAACCAAGTAAAAGTTGTTGGAACACTTTCAAAAACCACTCGGTTCTTTTCAAAAACCAACTTTTAAATGCGGAGCTTGAGCCACTCCTTTTAAAAGCTATCTCGTTCCATCGATTATATCAAGTTCACTACATTCACGGTTTTGCCAAAACCATCCGTAGCCCTCCATCATTTCAGTTAAATATTCGGTAGTATTCAAACTATGTATTTTGACCTCACGCCAAGGCATAGTGATTGGTAGCTGCCGGATATTTATCTGTTGCATAGATAGAATGCATTGGTTTGAGACAGTCGTACTGCCATTTTGGCCTACGTTAAGGGTAGGTATGGGTGGGTTCAAATTAACCTGGATAATGATGGGAAGAACTTGACATGTGACTTATGACATTTTGACCTCACGCCAAGGTCATAAGAGCATGGGGCAAAAATCCACATCGGGAGTTTCAAAAGAACTGAAACTTGCTAGCGCTGCATACCATTTGGAGTGTGATGATTCTGGTAGGATTCCTTCAGTTTTGTCACGCAATAATATTTGGATCCCGATCCTACTGTGAGTATATGCTACTCCTCGGGAAATTTCTCACTTAATGATCAATGCTATAAACCAAGTAGGTGTCTAGAAAGGTGTTAGCGGGGCTACGCCCACAGGGAAAAGAGGTTATTTAATTAAGAAACTTCGCGAAAGCGTTGGAAAACCTCCCTCGAAGTACCGACACTGGCCTGGCTGAACGGTTAAGCAAGTATTGTACGGTGAGATTGATCCTGACTAATTCTTCCTTTATGGTTTGAGGAGGGATTCGAAAGACAGTGGGAGCCATCCTGTTTAGATAAACTAAAAATCACTCTAAACTTGCAAGAGCATCATGCTAAAGTGTTTCTTCTCTCTCTCCTAATTGCAGCGACCAATCGACATCACCGGACTTAAGTTATTACTAGATAAAAACATACTGACAGGGCCAAACTATAAAGATTGGCTCAGGAATGTCAAAATGGCAAGCACTTATGACAAGTTGGGGTATCTTCTTACCACCAAAGCTCCCCCTGTCCCAGGTCCCAAAACCAGCATCGCGGATAGGGAAATACGTAAGACCTGGGAAATCGACTGCGCAAAGGCCAAGTGCCTCGTGCTTGCCTCTATGGACAACGAACATCAGAGGAGGCACGAGAATATGGACCTCGAATCCATATTTCTCCATACAAAAGAACTGTATGGAGAGCAATCTCGTATCGCCAGATACGAAGTGTCGAAGAAGTTATTTTCGGCAAGATTGGCCGTCGGATCATCGTTAGCGGAACACGTGCTTAAGATGATTGGCTACATAGAGGAGTTCGCGGACCTTGGGACCACGTTGAAGAATAAGCTCTATACGGACTTGATTCTTCAGTCCCTTCCTTCCACTTACGCCCAGTTCATCCTGAATTTCAACTTGCAAGAAAAGGAAGTTGAACTTTCAGAGCTCCTTAACATGCTGAGGAGTGCAGAGGGCACCCTATAGAAAGGTAGGGAAACATCCACTTTGTTTGTAGGAGGATCTTCCTCTTCTAGGTCCAAGGCGAAAGCCAAGGGAAAGAAGAAGAAAACCCCTGCCAAACCAAGGGGCGGTGTTAGTAAGGTGGATACGAAGGGAAAGGCAAAAGCAACAAAGAAAGCAGGGAAGCTTGTGGATAAGGAAGAATGCTTTTACTGTCACAAGAGTGGACACTGGAAGAAAGATTGCAGGGCTTGGAAAGCCAGAACACATGATCTGAAGCAGGTTGCGGCTTCAGCTTCAGGTGTGTATGTTATTGAAAATTGTCTATCAATAAACTCTACGTCCTGGGTATTGGATACCGGATCAGGATCTCATATCTGTAATTCTTTGCAGGCGTTGAGAAAGTGTAGGTTTTTGAAAACAGGTGACATGACCCTCAGAGTTGCAAACGGAGCTAGCATGGATGCTGAGTCCGTGGGGGACTATCACCTGGGGTTGTCAGATGGACACGTTTTGGTTTTGCGTAATTGCTATTTTGTACCCAATGGAACTCGTAATATCATTTCTGTATCTTTATTATCTAAAGAAGGTTATGAATTTGCATTTGTAAGAAATGTTGTAAACATTCAGCTTAATCAAGTTTTGATTGGGTCAGGTACATTAAGCAATGGTATATACGTATTAAGCCAACCACAGATTTTCAATGTCCAGAATACACACAAAAGGAAGTCTCTAGAAATCAATCAGACTTTCTTATGGTATTGTAGACTGGGTCACATCAATGAGAGAAGATTGATGAAGTTACATACAGAAGGATATTTGGATCCGTTCGAATATCAATCGTATGCCACTTGTCAATCCTGTCTCAAAGGAAAGATGACAAAGACTCCGTTCACTGGACACGGAGTAAGAGCGAGCGAGCTCTTGGGACTCGTACACAGCGATGTGTGCGGTCCAGTGTCTACACATGCGCGAAGCAGTTATTCTTACTTCATTACTTTTACGGATGACTTTTCAAGGTACGGTTATGTCTTCTTAATGAAACATAAATCCAAAGCCTTTGGAAAATTCCAGGAATATAAGAATGAAGTAGAAAAACAAACAGGCAAAAGCATCAAGACACTGAGATCTGATCGAGGTGGTGAATACTTGAGTGCTGAGTTCCTGTATTACTTAAAAGAGAATGGAATTCTCTCTCAGATTACTCCTCCATACACTCCGCAACATAACGGTGTATCGGAGAGACGGAACCGAACCTTGTTGGATATGGTACGGTCCATGATGAGTAACGCTGAGTTACCGCGATCATTCTGGGGTTATGCGCTAGAATCAGCTGCATACCTTTTGAACCGAGTTCCCATTAAGACTGTGCGTACCACACCATATGAGATATGGAGTGGGAAGAAACCCTATCTTCAATATCTGAAGATCTGGGGATGTCCGGCTTTTGTCAAAAAGCAGCATGCGGACAAACTCGAGGCACGCTCAGTACTGTGCAAGTTTGTGGGATACCCAAAGAACTCCAGGGGGTATCTCTTCTATTACGTAGAGGAACAAAAGATCATTGTTTCTCGTAATGCCTATTTTCTGGAACACCAGTTCTTAGAAAAAGAAACAAGTGGGAGCGAAATAGAACTGGAAGAAATTCCAGAACCACAGACTATTACTGAAAGCTTAGTAGAACCAGAGGGTTCAAAAGAACATGACATTCCTACGCCGCTCCGCAGGAGTAGTAGGCAGTCTCATCCGCCCGAGAGATACTACGGTTTTCTCATAGACGGGGATAGAGAGGATTGCATCATTGGTAGTGATGAGCCTACTAACTTCCAGCAAGCCATTCAGAGCGTTGACTCGGTAAAATGGCTGGATGCAATGCGGACCGAAATGGAGTCCATGTACACCAACAAAGTATGGACGTTGGACATTGCTCCAGATAGGGTAAAACCCGTAGGATGCAAGTGGATCTTCGAAAGGAAGATTGGTGTAGATGGACAGGTTGAGACCTATAAAGCTAGACTTGTTGCAAAGGGTTTCCGTCAAAGACCTGGCCTGGACTATGACGAAACCTTTTCTCCAGTGGCTATGCTGAAATCCATTCGGATCCTTCTTGCCATTGCTACCTTCCACGATTATGAGATCTGGAAAATGGACGTAAAGACCGCTTTTCTAAATGGAAATTTAGAGGAGTGTGTCTATATGGACCAGCAAGAGGGTTTCATTCAGAGTGGGAGCAGCGGAAAGGTGTGCAAGTTGCTTAAGTCCATCTATGGACTAAAGCAGGCGTCGCGGAGTTGGAACATCTGTTTTGATAAGACGATCAAAGAATTTGGCTTTATCAAAAATCTAGATGAACCAAGCATCTACAGTAGATTTGTAGCAAGAACTGTTGTATTCCTCGTTTTATACGTGGATGACATTCTCTTGATAGGAAATGACATTCCTATGCTACAATCTGTCAAAGGGTTCTTGTCACACAGGTTCTCCATGAAAGACCTGGGTGATACCTCATACAGCTTGGGGATCCGGATCTATCGTGACAGATCCAAGAGGATATTAGGACTTTCACAGTCTAGGTACATCTACACCATACTGAAAATATTCAGTATGGAAGATTCCAAGCGCGGTAATCTACCGGCTTGTCACGGGATCACCCTCTCCAAAGAGATGTCTCCTAAGACTGATTTGGAAAGGGATCGCATGTCTATTATACCCTACGGTTCTGCGGTAGGCTCTATAATGTATGCGATGTTGTGTACCAGACCGGATGTAGCTTATGCACTGAGTGTAGTAATCCGGTATCAGTCAAACCCTGGGGAGAAACACTGGATAGTGATAAAGAACATTCTCAAGTACCTGAGAAGGACTAAGGAGATGTTCTTGGTGTATGGCGGAAAAGACCTCCAGATCGAGGCCTTTGCTGACTCCAGCTTCCAGAGTGACAAGGATGATTCCAAGTCCATGTTGGGCTTTGTCTTTATCCTCAACGGAGGGGCGGTATGTTGGAAGAGTTCCAAACAGGAAACCGTTGCTCACTCGACTATGGAAGCGGAATATATCGCTGCATCTGATGCCGCAAAAGAAGCCGTCTGGATGAGAAAGTTCTTGAAAGAGCTTCAGGTGGTTCCGTCCATTGTTGACCCAATACCTCTGTATTGCGACAACAATGGGGCTATAGCTTTAGCGAAGGAACCCAGGTCCCATCAGAAATCCAGACACATCTTGAGGCGGTATCACCTGATCAGGGAGATCGTAGATCGCCAGGAGATCGAGGTTCGGAGGGTTGCTTCAGAAGATAACACTGCAGATCCATTCACCAAGGCCTTGCCCCAGACTCAGTTCGAGCGGCTGATCGAGATGATAGGTCTTCGATATGCCAGTACATGGCCTTAGTACAAGTGGGAGATTGTTAGTGTATATGCCCTAGAGGCCATTACTGTATCATACTAGTTTGTATATTACTTAATGGAAGCTTGGGATATTCACAGTTGTATAGAAAATCTTGCTCAAAATGGTAGTATGCTACTTGGTTTGTTTCTACTTTAATATGTGCATGTGTTTCTTTTAGCATATTGCTTATACATATTAGTAGAGCCCTTAGGATCTTTGCTTGATTACCAGCGTTGTGGTGGCAGTCACACTCGTGGGGGCTGGGTAATCCACAAGCACAACCTTATACAGGTCCCTAGTCGTAGGACTATCGAGAAAGGGCATCGATACTCCGGAGTAGACTAACGTATGCGCTTCTTATCCCAACTTGGGAGACGGTCTGTCCCACAGCCGTCAGTACGTCGTACTTGAGATAGTATGTGGGTGCTCGTTAGGTTACGAGTACACTGGACAGGACTCGTCGGGAACTGATTGGTTGGTATTATACCTATCGTCAGTTATCAGTTCCCAGGTGACATGAGTACAGCTTAGTCCGCTGACTTGACACTGTCACTTCGCCTCGAGTGTGTTCCCACTGTACTTTGATTACTACCCTACCACGGCTCAAAGGAGTCGTGCAAACAAGTAGTAGTTGGGTGCAGTCCCGAAGCACTTGGAGGCAATGACGGTTAGACAGGATTCGTCTCTCCTGGTATTAGTGGTTGACATCGCGCTGTGTCTAGGAGAGCCATTACACGAGTAGTCCCTGGCCAGGGCAAGCGAGATATACTGGTAGGTTTCCAGTGTTATCTCAGGATGTTCTGGGCTACACTCCGACATGACTTGTACCGCTATTAGGGGACTGACGTTCACCATCTCCTAGGCCCGCCATGTGATGTATCAGACGAATAGACCGGACTGTACGGAGATTGTCACATTCAGGCTCAATAGGAGTTCAGATGGGTTTCACCTCGTCCGTCTTCTTATCGGCATCTACCTGGGGGCCATTACGCACAGCTAGTGCCACTTGCGGTCTGTGGTTAAACCCACTGCCAGCGAAGTGTCGAGTTTTTAGAGTCCCACACAGAGAGCTATTCGCCTTTAGGCAAAAGTGTAGAGGTCGCACGGTTTTGCGACAGGTCGCATGGTTTTGCGACAGGGTTCGGTCACATCCGCGCACTTGTGCACGTTTACTGACCGGGCAGTTATTACTAGCGGGCTTTGGTTTAAGCCAGATCCTAGTATACGTTTTGGGATTGATTTTATCTCGTTTGTATTCGTGTTCCCCGGAACGCGGATGCGGGTGTGTATGCACAGTTGACAGAGACAGAGGCAGAGGATTCTCATTAGGGTTATTGACTGTTGACTTTTGCTTAACCCTAATGAGAATTAGAAATATGGTTAATGATAATTAAGTATTATTGTGCCATGGTTGGGTTGAAAGGTTGACCTTGTTGACTTGCTGACTTTGTTGACCGGTTGACTAGGTTGGACTTGTTGACCACCAACATTACTATGGCTATCATTTCATGCAAAAACTTTTGGCTTGCTTATTTGTTCACACATTGCATTTAATGCATGAAATGATCTTGCCTTTTGTAAGATGATAACCATCACATAATACTTGATTTATCATTATGGCTCATGATGCTTTTAGATTATGAGAGGGTGAATGAGAAAAGAGAGGCTCATTCTTTCATTTGCTTTCTCTCTCTTGAGCTCTCTCATTCTCTAGCTCTCTCCCTCTTCCTCTTGCTCTCTCTAGCTCAAGGCAAACCATTCTCATGTGTTGAGACTCATTGAGATAAAAAGACACCAAAACAATCCTCTACTCATTCTAGTTCACAAGGCCTAGCAAGACAAGTGTTCTAGTTTCTTCAAAGTTCGAAGAAGAAGCCAAAGGTAGAAGCTTTCGGGTGGATCCGTCTTCGGCGTGAGAAGACGACGAGGAGAGGCCAGTCTGTACACCACAAGTGTTGAAGACGAAGGAGTTCAAGAAAGGTATAACCCCCTAACCGAGTAGCTAAACTACTCCTAGTTAGGTTGTTAGATAGATTGTTTAACAAAAATCCGTTTTTGTAGTCCATGTTACCACCCTCTTGAAAATCGTTTTTCACCCCTTCCGCAACCCCATAAGTACCGGGGAAGGGTAGCATGGACTTACAGTTGGAGCGGGACCAACGTTCCCCAGCTCATTATAACAAGCGGGTTCGATCAATATATCCATATTATTATCTTGATTAAGGCGTGACATGGTCGCTACCTGGAGAGAGAGAGAGAGAAGAAAACACTCTGCGTGCGCTCTTGCAAGATTAGATTGGTAATATATTTTATCTAATCAGGATGGCTCCCACTGTTTTTATCAAATCTTCTTCAAACCTTAAAAGGAAAGACTAGCCGGGATTAATTACACTCTACAAGTTTGCAAATCTTTCAGTCAGGCCAGTGCCGGTACTTTGAGGGAGGTTCCCCGTGCTTTCGCATGGACCTAATTAAAGTAAACCTCGTTTTTCCTGGGGCGTAATCCCATTGACACCTTTCTAGACACCTACTTGATCGGCTAATTATAAAGTGCAGAACTCTCCCAGGAGTAACAATTACTCGCAGTGGGTATCGGGATCCAACTATCATATAGAAGGTATGCAATCTCATTGCAAATTTCAATACTTGAAACTCCCAATAAAGGTTTTTACCCCTAGCACTTATGACCTTAACTATGGTCAACAAATCATAAGCACTAGTCAAGTTCTACCCGTCATTTCGTGATTAAACAGACCCACCCACATGACCGCTTACCAATGGTAGGAACCACCTGAAGTTCTATTAGGAACTTCTTTATCCAAACCGTTTCTTTTGCGGCATCGCAAGCAGCAATATACTCCGCTTCCATCGTCGAGTCAGCAACGCTGTCCTGCTTGGAACTCTTCCAGCACACCGCCCCTCCATTGAGGGTAAAGACATAACCTGACATGGACTTGGAGTCATCCTTATCACTCCGGAAGCTGGAATCAGCAAAGGCCTCTATCTTGAGGTCATTTCCGCCGTAAACCAAGAACATCTCCTTAGTTCTTCTTAGGTACTTGAGAAAGTTCTTTACTGCTATCCAGTGCTTCTCCCCTGGGTCTGACTGATACCGGCTTACCACGCTCAGTGCGTAAGCTACATCTGGTCTGGTGCACAACATCGCATACATTATAGAGCCCACCGCAGAAGCGTAGGGTATAATAGACATGCGATCCCTTTCCAAATCAGTCCTGGGAGACATCTCTTTGGATATGGTGATTCCATGACAAGCCGGTAGATTACCGCGCTTAGAATCTTCCATACTGAATCTTTTCAGTATAGTGTTGATATACCTGGACTGCGAAAGTCCCAACATCCTCTTGGATCTATCACGATAGATCCAGATCCCCAGAATGTAAGAGGCATCACCCAGGTCTTTCATGGAGAACCTGTGTGACAAGAATCCTTTGACAGATTGTAGCATAGGAATGTCATTTCCTATCAATAGAATGTCATCCACGTATAAGACGAGGAATATGAAAGTTCGTGCTACAATTTTACTATATATACATGGTTCATCTGGATTTTTGATAAAGTCATATTCTTTGACCGTTTCATCAAAACAGATGTTCCAACTCCGCGATGCCTCCTTTAGTCCATAAATGGACTTAAGCAACTTGCACACTTTCCCGCTGCTCCTACTCTGATTGAAGCCTTCTGGTTGATCCATATAGACGCACTCTTCTAAATTACCATTTAGAAAAGCCGTCTTTACGTTCATCTGCCAGATCTCATAATCATGGAAGGCGGCAATAGCAAGAAGGACCCGAATGGATTTGAGCATAGCCACTGGAGAAAAAGTTTCGTCATAGTCCAAACCAGGTCTTTGACGAAAACCCTTTGCAACAAGTCTAGCCATATAGGTTTCCACCTGTCCATCTACACCAATCTTTTTCTTGAAGATCCATTTGCATCCTATAGGTTTTACCCCATCTGGAGAAAAGTCCAAAGTCCATACTTTGTTGGTGTACATGGACTCCATCTCGGTCCGCATTGCATCTAGCCATCGTACCGAGTCGCCGCTCTGGATGGCCTGCTGGAAGCTAGTAGGTTCATCATCATCAATGATGCAATCCTCTCTATCCCCATCTATGAGAAAACCGTAGTATCTCTCAGGCGGATGAGACAGCCTACTACTCCTGCGGAGGGGTGCGGGAATGCCCTGTTCTTCTTGAACTACTGGTTCTACCAAACTTTCAGTAGTAGTTTGTGGTTCTGGAATTTCTTCCAGTTCTATTTCGCTCCCACTTGTTTCCTTTTCTAAAACCTGTTGTTCTAGAAAATGGGCATGACGAGAAACAAGAACCTTTTGTTCCTCTGCGTAATAGAAGTAATACCCCTTGGAGTTTTTTGGATATCCCACAAACTTACACTGCACTGATCGTGCCTCGAGTTTGTCTGCATGCTGCTTTTTAACAAAAGCTGGACATCCCCATATCTTTATATGCTGAAGATAGGGTTTCTTCCCACTCTACATCTGATATGGCGTGGTAGGCACAGTCTTGGTTGGAGCCCTGTTCAAAAGATATGCCGCTGATTCTAGTGCATAACCCCAGAAAGATCACGGTAACTCAGCATTACTCATCATGGAACGTACCATATCCAATAGGGTTCGATTCCGTCTTTCCGATACACCGTTATGCTGTGGAGTGTACGGAGGAGTAAGCTGAGAGAGAATTCCTTTCTCTTTTAGGTAACCTAGGAAATCGGCACTTAAGTATTCACCACCTCGATCAGATCTCAGTGTCTTGATACTTTTGCCGGTTTGGTTTTCTACTTCATTCTTATACTCTTGGAATTTCTCAAAAGCCTCGGATTTATGTTTTATCAAGAAAATGAATCCGTACTTAGAGTAATCATCCGTAAAAATAATGAAATAGGAAAAAAACACCTCTTGCATGTGTAGACATGGGATCACATACAACGCTGTGTATGAGTCCTAAGAGCTCGCTCGCTCTTACTCCATGTCCAGTGAATGGAGTCTTTGTCATCTTTCCTTTGAGACATGATTGACAAGTGGCATAAGTTTGATATTCGAACGAATCCAAATATCCTTCTCTATGTAACTTAGTTAACCGTGTCTCATTGATGTGACCCAGTCTACAATGCCATAAGAAAGCATTATTTAAAACTGGAGACTTTCTTTTTAGTGTGTTCTGGACATTGAAAATCTGTAATTGGTTTAAGACATATATACCGTTATCTAGTATACCGGACCCAATCAAACCATGATTAAGGTGGATGTTAACAACATCGCTTACAAACGTGAAATCATAACCTTCTTTTGATAACAACGAAACAGATATGATATTACATGTTAAACTGGGTACACAAAAACAGTTATGCAAAACCAAAATATGTCCACTCATCAATCCAAGGTGATAATCCCCTACGGACACAGCTCCCACGCTAGCTCCGTTAGCAACCTGAAGGGTCATATCACCAACCTTCAGCACTCTACGGTTTCTCAGTGCCTTCAATGAATTCCATATATGAGATCCTGATCCGGTATCCAATACCCAGGAAGTAGAGTTGATTGACAGACAATTCTTAATTACAAACACACCTGAAGTCGAAGCCACAGCTTGCTTCGGTTCCTGGTTCTTGGCATTCCAAGCCTTGAAATCTTTCTTCCAGTGCCCTTTCCTATAACAGTGGAAGCACTCATCCTTTGCCACTACTAGCACCGCAATCTTTTTCTTTCCCTTCACTCCCACCTTACTAATACCTCCTCTAGGTTTGGTGGCGGCCTTTTTCTTCCTTCCTTTGGCCCTAGCCTTGGACCCGGAAGAAGAAGCACCGCGAACAAACATAGCGGGTGTTTCCCTCGCCTTCTGCAAGGTGCCCTCTACACTCCTCAACATGTTAAGGAGTTCTGGAAGTTCAACTTCTTTTCTTTGAATGTTGAAATTCAGAATAAACTGGGCGTAGGTGGAAGGAATGGACTGGAGAATCAAGTCTGTATAGAGCTCGTTCTCCAAAGTCGTCCCGAGGTCTGCGAGCTCTTCTATATAGCCAATCATCTTTAGGAAATGTTCTCCTACAGATGATCCGATGGCCAACCTCGCCTGAAACAAGTTCTTTGAGGTATCGTATGTTGCTATACGAGATTGCTCTCCATAAAGTTCTTTTGTATGGAGAAATATGGCATCAAGATCCATATCCTCGTGCCTCCTCTGATGTTCATTATTCATCGAGGCAAGCACGATGCACTTGGCCCTCGCGCAATCTAATTCCCAGGTCTTGCGGATTTCCTTATCCGCATTACTGGATTTAGGACCAGGGACAGCAGGTGCCTTAGCAGTAAGGACATACCCCAATTTTTCATAGGTCAAAGCCATCTTGACATTCCGCAGCCAATCTTTATAGTTTGGCCCTATCAATATATATTTTTTCTAGTAGTAACTTAAGTTCTGTCATGTTCTGGGTCGCTGCAATTAGGAGAGAGAGAGAGAACACTTTAGCATGATGCTCTTGCAAGTTTAGAGTGGTTTTTAGTTTATCTAAACTGGATGGCTCCCACTGTTTCTCGAATCCCTCCTCAAACCAAAAAGGAAGAACTAGCCAGGACTATTCTCACCGTACAATACTTGCTTAACCGTTCGGCCAGGCCGGTGTCGGTACTTCAAGGGAGATTTTCCAACACTTTCGCGAAGTTTCTTAATTAAATAACCTCTTTTCTCTGGGGGCGTAGCCCCGCTGACACCTTTCTCGGCACCTACTTGGTTTATAGCATTGATCGTTAAGTGACGAATCTCCTGATGAGTAGCGGATACTCACAGTAGGATCGGGATCCAAATATCATCGTATGATAATGCTGAAGGAATCCTACCAACATTCATCAAACTCCAAATGGTATGCATCTCTTTGCAAATTTCAGTTTCTTTAGAAATTCCCGATATAAATTTCTGCCCCATGCTCTTATGACCTTGGCTTTGGTCAAAATGTCATAAGTCACATGTCAAGTTCTACCCATCATTATCTTGTTAATTTGAACCCATCCGTACATACCCATGACTTTGGTCAAATGATAATACGACTGTCCCAAACTAACTCATCTATCTATGCAACAAATGAATACCCAGCAGCTACCAAACACTATGCCTTTACTTTGGCCAAAATACATAGCTTGAATACTACTGAATACCTAAATGAAATGACGGAGGGCTATGAATGGTTTTGGCGAAACCGTGAACGTAGTGAACTTGATATGACCGAAGGAACCTGATAGCTTTTAAAAGGAGTGGTTAAAGCTTCACAATTGAAAAAATATCCTCTGTTTTAAAATAACCGAGTGGTTTCTTTTAAACTGTTCCAACGATTCAACTTTAGTTTATTTTCTTTGCATTAATATTATGCATCCTATCAATTAACCTATCATTGCAGAAAACAACGAAAATACAACGTCCTCTTATGCCATCCGCATTCGCCACTGGGTCCCGTCATCACCCGTTAGGTTACTTAACTAATAACAGAGCGGGGGCTGGGCTAGCGCGGGTGTAAAACATAAGTGACGTCTAATAGCTATCATATATAGAAATTGTACATTCGTCAAACGCAATAATAGGCATTCCAGATCATAGATGAACATTATTGGATATACAAGAAATCCGCGTTTCCTTTGAGCCTGCAACGAAAGACGGATTACACAGTTGTGATGAATAGCCATTACCTTACCCTAGACCCCTACGGGTACGGCAAACTACCCGCCAAGTATCCGAAGTGAAGCGGTCTCCCTCAACAACGTGAGTAGGACACTAAACACTTCAAAGTACCCGGTAGTTTGTGCACCCCGCCTTGGGTCTATCCTAGGAGCAAAAATCAGTAAATGAAATAATACAACGGTGGCTACAACCGCAACCTGGATGTGCCCCGCAAAAGAATATTACATCATATTACAATTTATATCGAATGAATGAATATAAAAACCCATCTCAAACCCCGGCTAATCATCACAACGATCCAATCAAGTTCATAAACACAAATAGTAAAATCATTACAGAAATGTGCAACCCCCTGCCAACCGACATACTAGCAGTTAGGGGAGGTTTACGAACACATTATACAAATCACAGATATAATCTAATTAGCCAAACATCGTAGAATTTCGATCGAGCAAATACAATTGATTCTACTCCAAAAACTTCTCTGTGCACCTGAGACTTAAGCAGAAACAAAACATTCCAGAAAGAACAAAATTAACACAGAAGAGTTACTGAGGAATTTTGGGGTGAATCAGCTTCAACTCGGCCACGGATCCGCGGCGGATCGCATGGATCGGCCGCGGTTCCGTGGCTGTTTGGCCGATTCAGGAACCTAAATTTCTCCAGTATTCTTATATTTTCCTGCATGTAATTTTAGAGGTCCCTGAAAAATTTTTAGACCCCATTTTAAAATCGACAGAAACTTGGTCAATTTGATGTTTTTTCCGGTTCGTTTTGCGATCGAATTTCTAACGACTTTGCTAACTAGTTAGTTATGGTTTAGCGAGGCTCTGATACCACTGTAAGTCAACGTTAGATACCCCACGAATTGCGGGGAGGCGGAATAGGTAAAACAATCATTTTGTTTAAAAGAAACAAAGACTAACTTACGGATCTTTGCTAAACTCTAACTAACATTATCATAGGAGGAATTAGCTACTACGAAAGAAGATTATACCTAATGAACCAAGTCCTTCTTCTTCTCGTTAACCACCTCCTCATCGGCCTCCTTTTTGTAATAGAAGATCCACCCGAAAGCTACTACTCCAAGCTTTGCCTTTAACTTGAGGAAACTAGGTTACTCAAAGTGCTAATCAAAGCAACCTAGGGAATATAGAGTGTGATTAGGGATTAATAAGTCTTGCTAACCCTTGATCTCAACACATGAGAGGTTAGGGTTAGGATTTGAAGAGAGAGAGCTTGAGGAGAGAGAAGGTGAGAGTGAGAATGAAATGAAATAATATCTCATCTTGAATATATGAAGCATGATGATTTATTAAATCAATAAATCAAATGATTTATCAACCATGCTTCATTTATTCACTTTGTGTGATTCATCTCATGAGTCATTAGTCATTAAATGCATCATTAACTCCATGGATGAATCACACAAATGAGTCACTAAATCAATAAATGCAAATGCCACCTTAGCCTCCTTGTCATCAACCTTCTTGAAGCTTCTCGCCAATTTACGAGAAAGCCCCTCCTATCCGTGAAAACACGGAAATACTTTAGACTATATAAATCCAATAATCCGATACTAGAATCTGGCTTAAACCAAAGCCTGCTAGTAAAAACTGTCCGAACATCGTACGTGTATAAATGCACGTACGTGTCCGAACCCTGTCGTAAAACCATAGGACCTCTATATCGTTTCGCCCGAAGCAGGGAAACTCTCTGTATGGAACTCTAAAGACTCGACTACTACGCTGGTAGTGGGTTTAACCACAGACCGCAAGCGGCACTAGCTGTACGTAACGGTCCCCAGGTAGATGTCGATAAGAAGGCCAATGAGGAAACCCATCCGAACTCCTACTGAGCCTGATGTGACAATCTCCGT
Organism: Agapanthus africanus; assembly: GCA_030015575.1. Taxonomy (NCBI): domain Eukaryota; kingdom Viridiplantae; phylum Streptophyta; class Magnoliopsida; order Asparagales; family Amaryllidaceae; genus Agapanthus; species Agapanthus africanus. Next base: position 290,371,614 of record JASDDO010000019.1, read on the forward strand.
ACAGTCCGGTCTGTTCGTCTAGGACTATCGCATATCGGGCCTAGAGGGGCGGCAAGCGTCAGTCCCCTAAAAGCGGTATAAGTCGTGTCGGAGCGAAGCCCATTATACCTTGAGAAACTACTGGAAAACCTACCAGTAAATCTCGCTTGCCCTGGCCAGGGACTTTGCGTAATGGCTCTCCAGACACGAAGTGATATCAACTCCCAATACCGGGAGAGACGAATCCTGTCTAACCGCCACTGCCTCCAAGTGCTTCGGGACTACACCCAACTGCTACCTGTTTGCACGACTCCTTTGAGCCATGGTAGGGTAGCAATCTAAGAACAGTAGGAACACACTCGAGGCGAAGCAGCAGTGTCAAGTCTGCGGACTATGCTGTACTCATGTCACCTGGGAACTGTTAACTGACGACGGGTATAATACCAACCAACAGTTCCCTGCGAGTCTTGTCCGGTGTACCCGTAACCTAACGAGCACCTGTATACTATCTCCAGTACGACGTACTGATGGCTGTGGGACAGACCATCTCCCCATCTGGGATGAGAAGCGTACACACTAGTCTACTCCGGAGTATCGATGACCTGTCTCGATAATCCTACGACTAGGGACCTGAAAAAGGATGTGCTTGTAGACTACCCAGCCCCCACTAGTGTGACTGCCATCACAACGCTGGTAGTCAAGCAATATCCTAAGGGCTCTATCAATACATACACATATATTAAGATAGATGTAAACCAAGTAGCATACTACTATGTTTAGCAAGACTGTTAATATAACTGTGAATATCCTAAGCTTCCATTAAGTAATATACAAGCCAGTAGATACAATAATGGCCCCTAGGGCATATACACTAACTGTCGAGACTGGGTCTCCTAACTCTAGAATTGGTAGGGTTTCTTGCCGCTCTCGTAGGGGTCTAGGGGTGTGGGATTGGCTATTCATCACGCCCGTGGAATCCGTGTTTTATACAGGCTTAACTTAAAACACGGAAATCCTAGTATATCTAATATTTTATATGTTGTTCTTTTATTGCGATATCTGTGATGTGATCATTTGATATATTGTTGAGATGAATACAGGATATAGTATATAGACGTTGCTTATGTTTTACACCCACGCTAGCACTGCCCCGCTCTGCCGTTAGTTACCTAACCTAACGGTGCACGAGGGGACATCGAGGTGAATGCGGATGGCATAAGCGTACGTTGTATTTATCTGTGATGTTTAGGTAACTTAAAATGATGGGACTTCATTAATGAGATTAATGAAATAAAATAAACCTAAAGATGTTGTAGAAACTTGTCTCGAGAACTGGTAGCTCTAGTTCTTTCTTTGCATAGCGGTATTCCTTGCAGAATAACCAGCACCTTATTCGACAAGGAAAGATCCGAGATCCCCTCACCGGGAGTGACCTCTTTAGCGAAACTAGCAGATGCTACAAACTCGGTTTGTCTTTTGATTGCTTTTATATTTTTTGCTTTGCATAGTGGTATTTGTGAAATATCCTGCACCTTATTCGATAAGGAAAGAGCCGAGATCCCTTCACCGGGAGTGACCTCTTTAGCAAAACTAGTAAAGGCCTCAAAAACACTCCTTTTCAAAATCACTCGATTCTACGACGATATCAAGTTCATTACGCAAAGGGTTTTCTTAAAAACCTGCGTAGCCTTCCGTCATTTCAGATAAGTACTTCATAGTATTCGTGCTACGTTTTTTGGCTTTCGTCAAGGCGTAGTGTGCGGTAGCTATTTATGCTTATCTGCATAAGCATATGATGCAATTGAGTTAGGGTAGTCGTGCGACTTTGTTGGCTTCCGTCAAGGGTCGTGCCGTTAGTTACCTATGGTTTGTTGTCTTTCATCAAGGTCATAGGATGCTAGGGGCAAAATATTATTGGGAATTTCAAGTGTTGAAATTTGCAATGAGATTACATACCTTCTAAGAGATAGTTGGATCCCGATACCCACTGTGAGTAAGAGTTACTCCTGAGAGAATTTTACACATTACAATTAGCCGATCAAGTAGGTGTCTAGAAAGGTGTCAACGGGGTTACGCCCGTGGGAAATTGAGGTTTATTTTAATTAGATCCGTGCGAAAACACGGGGAACCTCCCTTAAAGTACCGACACTGGCCTGGCTGAAAGATTGGCGAACTTGTAAGGTGTAATTAATCTTAGCTAGTCTTTCCTTTTAGGGTTTGAAGGAAAATTTGACTAAAAAAGTGGGAGCCATCCTGATTAGATATATTAATAACCAATCTAATCTTGCAAGAGTATACGCTGAGTGTTTTCTTCTCTCTCTCTCTCCAGGTAGCGACCATATCACACCATAATCAAGATAATAATACGGATATATTGACCGAACTCGCTTGTTTTATTGAGCAAGGAAACGTTGGTCCCGCTCTAACTTATAATTGTTATAAGACCGAGCAGGAAATAGGGGATTACCAGGATTCCCGTGCCGCCCAAACGAAGAAAGTGCATGTTGATGCATCTTCTTCGGATGTGTTCATTACAGAGAACTGTTTCTCAGTATCCTTTCGTCCTGGGTATGAGATACCGGATCAGGATCCCGCAAATGTAATCTGTTACATGGGCTATAGATAGGTAGAGAACTTAGAATGGGTGATAAGTTTCAAGGGTTAGAAACGACGCAAGTGTTGTAGCCAAATATGTTGGCAGTTATCACCCTGTATTACCAAATACATTGATTCCGAACGAATGTTATTAGATACCGAACCTGATATACAACATCATATCAGTCTCTTTATTTAGTAAAGAAGGATATAGTTTTGTATTGTTGGATAATGTTTTGAACATTTCCTATATCAAGAGTTGATCGGTTCAGGCACGTTATCTAAATGCATATACGTTCTAAATCAAACTACAGTTCTTAACGTACAAAACACACACAAGAGGAAGAGTTCAGAAATAAACGAATCCTTCTTGAGGTATTGTAGACTAGGTAATATCAATGTGACCCGACTAGCTGAAATTACGTAAAGATGCATGTTTAAATCAGTTTGAACTTACATCTTGTGAAACTTGCCAGTCATGTCACAAAGATAGGATGACCATAGTGTAGGGTGTTTTTCGTCACCCTATTGAGATGGGAATACGCGCGCGCTTGTCAGGTGCATTACAGATTCCCCCTTCCTAGGGTAGGCTGGGGTTTATTGATTGTAGGGATCCGAATCTCCGGCAGCCGTGGACTAAGCTGCCGTTAATTACCCCTCGCCTTTGGAGCGAGGGAACCTCCGATTGACGGGTTAAACTGGCCATGCGAACTCAATGTGCAGTGTACGTATGTTTTGTTTTGGAGGGGGCTTAGATATATCGGGAGCCACACAGAGTTTTTACGGGGGTCCCGCTACCCGGATAGCGGGTTGGGGGTCAAGGGGGCTAGCAGCCCCCTTTCGGGGTGCGGGGCAGCGCCCCGGCCCAAAATTTATTTTTAGAAGGACGGTGTTATAGAGTGTGTGAGTGTATATATATATACATGTATACATATATATAAAAAAGGGAAAAAGCGCCCAAAGCATGCGTGGGGCCAGCGCCTTGAGCGCTGTGCGCTTAGGTGCTGTGCGCTTAGGCGCCGGCGCACCATAAATCCGACACGTGGGCGCTGGGCGCTTGAGCGCTAGGCGCTCGAGCACGAGCGCACCACGTGTCGGCACGTGGGCGCTGGGCGCTTGAGCGCTGGGCCCTCGAGAGCTAGCGCACCACGTGTCGGCACGTGGGCGCTGAGTGCTTGAGCACAAGGCGCTTGAGCGCTAGCGCGCCACGTGGGCGCTTGGCGCTTGAACGCTGGGCGCTTGAGCGCGCGGTGCTCGAGCGCTAGCGTGCCACGTGTCGGCACATGGGCGCTGGGCGCTTGAGTGCAAGGCGCTTGGGCGCCGGCGAGAAAAAGGGGCTTTTAGCCCCATAAACTCCCGAAAGAGAAATTAGAGTGGAGTTAAACTCCTAAGATGTTTTGAAGCTGATGAAGGGCTTCTCCCCTTGAGCCATAGTTCTTCCCCAAAGTGGGGTTTCTGGAGATGGGTCTCCTCCTTCTTCCTTTGTTGGCCGGATCTTGAAGATCAAGAAGTGTGAGATTTTAAAAATCTCTTCCTTTTGAGATCTGATGGAAGATCTAAGTTCCCCTTTGTGGGTTTTGTGGTGAAAAAATATTTAGTTTTATAAAAGGAAGAGTAAAACTCTTGATTTAATTCAAAAGAAAGAAGAAGGTTTTAGAACCTTGAGGAAGGAGAGAGATCTCAGATCTAGATTTGCTCTTTTTAGGGAGAAAAAGTTGTTGGGATATTTTCATTATCCTTGCCTTTATAGGCTATACACTTTACACATAGCCCCTTGGGCTTCACAAAATGGCATTTTTCCTATCCCATGGCTCATGTGCCATTTCTATTTTCACATAAGCCATGGGCTTTACAAAAATTTGGCGTTATACCTATTTTTCTTACATTTATTCATAAAATAAAATAAAAGAAATACAACAAAATTATTTATTACAAATTTTTTATCTTGCCATGGGGGGAGGCTGGCCGCTTCATGTTCGGGCTCGACCCGGGCATGGGCCCACTGGATCTGGTCTTGGGCCCACTTGGCTTGGGGTTGACTTTGATTTTGACTTGGTCAACCGGGGTGTAAATTTTTACCCCAACAAATTTCCCCCCATCAATAAATGCACACCACATATGTGGGTCGTGTGCATGAAATTGATGGATCTTCTTTCACGTGGAGGCGACTTGATTCGGTTCCCACCTTTTGGGAAGCTGGCACTGCCCTTTTTACGACATGGACAGTCGATGCTGCCATTTTTGCGACTTGGACGGTCGGTGCTGCCATTTTAGCGACGTGGACGGTCGGTGCTGCCATTTTAGCGACGTGGACGGTCGATGCTGCCCTTTTTGCGGCTTGGCGATCGGTGCTGCTATTTTAGCGACGTGGACGGTCGATACTGCCCTTTTTGCGACTTGGATGGTCGATTCTTCCCTTTTTGCGACTTGGACGGTCGTTGCTGCCCTTTTAGCGACGTGGACGGTCGATGCTGCCCTTTTTGCGACTTGGACGGCGATGCTGCCATTTTAGCGACGTGAACGGTCGGTGCTGCCCTTTTTGCGACTTGGATGGTCGGTTCTGCCCTTTTTGTGACTTGGACGGTCGTTGCTGCCCTTTTAGCGATGTGGACGGTCGATGCTGCCCTTTTTGAGATTTGGACGGTCGATGCTGCCCTTTTAGCGATGTGGACGGTCGATGCTGCCCTTTTTGCGATTTGGACGGTCGATACTGCCCTTTTTGTGACTTGGATGGTCAGTGCTGCGATTTAGCGACGTGGACGGTCGGTGCTGCCATTTTAGCGACTTGACGGTCGGTTCTGCCCTTTTTGCGACTTGGACGGTCGTTGCTGCTCTTTTAGCGATGTGGACGGTCGATGCTGCCCTTTTTGCGACTTGGACGGTCGATACTGCCCTTTTTGCCACTTGGACGGTCGGTTCTGGATTTGACTTGCCCCGCTTCTTACGGCGTTAGGGATGAAGTTGACTTGTTTCCGAGGTGGAATTTGATTCTGCCAGGGAGGTCATTGGTTGTTTTGCTGACTTGATGTAATTTGGGTTGACATCAGCATCGCTATGCTGGAATATGGTACCATGAGCGAATCATCATTTGTCATGACAGGATTTGGGGATTTTGGTTTTGGTTTGGCATCAACATCGCTACACTGGAATATGGTACCAGGAGCGAATCATCATTTGCCATGAGGGAATTTCCCCCGTTCCCAGTTTAACGACTTAGGGGTCATCTGTTCCCAGTTTAATGACTTAGAGGTCATCTGTTCCCAGTTTAAAGACTTAGGGGTCTATTGGATTGGAGTTTGGAATTTTGGGGTTATGGTAGGCATCAGCGTTGCTAACACTGAAGCACATGTGTCAGGAGCAATTCATCATTTGCCTTTTCCTATTGGGAAGCGGTGGCTTAGGAGATAGGATTAGATCCCTATCACCTAAGGCTTTTCAATTTTATGAGTCGTAAGGGTCCCATAAAAGCATTTTCTCCCTACGAGTCGAAAGGATCTCGTAGGTGCACTTTCTCCTTAGGAGTCGTGGGGACTCCCAAGTGTGTTTTTCCTTTGTGAGTCATAAGGATACCACGAAAGTGTTTTCTTACGAGTCGTGAGGATCCCGTAAGTTGGTTCTCCTCATGTATCGTGAGGACACATGAGTGGGTCTTCCAAAATGGAGCATAAGTCCAAGGGCGAAGACCGGCCGCTGGACTGGTGATTACGGTGGGGCATGGGTATGCTGAGAATTAGTTGAGCCCGTGGATTGTATACAACAATCAATTTGGGGACTAACCGTAGAGCCAGGAGAATTTTGAGAAATTGGATTTTGGGTGGCGTCTGCATCGCTGCACTGGAATATAGTACCAGGAGCGACTCATCATTCGCCGTTTGGGGCTTGGAATTTGTCTCTTGTTTGGCATCAGCATTGCTGCACTGGAATAATGCCAGGAGCAGCTCATCATTTGCCTTGGGAGGACTTGGGATTTGGGTTTTTGGTCGGCATCAGCACCGCTAACACTGAAGTGAAATGCCAGGAGCGACTCATCATTTTCCGTTTCCCGTTGGGGAACGATGGCTTATGAGACAGGTTTAGGTCCCTATCACCTAAGACTTTTCAATTTTATGAGCCGTAAGTGTCCCATAAAAGCATTTTCTCCCTACGAGTCGAGAGGATCTCGCAGGTGTATGTTCTCCTTAGGAATCATGGGGTTTCCTAAGTGTGTTGTCCCTTTGTGAGTTGTAAGGATCTTACGCAGGGATTTTCTCCTCACAAGGTCGAGAGGACTTTGTGAGTGTGTTTTATCTCTTTTCACGAGTTTGCGCCCTTTCGGGTTTTCACAAACTCGCTGGCAGTCCTGCTGTTTTTACTCACGGAGCCCTTTCGGGTTTTCATCCGCGCCCGTTTTGCTTGTGGACATACCATTTTTTTTTGTTTTTTTATTGCCGCTGGTGGGACTTTAAAAGTAGTCTCACCGACAGGATTTGGGAGAGATAGGGGTCGTTTACGCCTGTGGATTGTATACGGTTTTGTAGGATGTATGATCCAGACCATAGGGCTGATGTGCTCAATTCACCTGCGACTTGGAGCATTCACGCGTCGTATTTCTTGAGATATTGGCCATTGATGGGTGGCATGGGCCTTTCTCCCTCGGCACTTATTAGTTGGTAGGTTCCTTCGTCGAACACTTTCTCGATGACGTATGGTCCTTCCCAGTTTGGCTCGAATTTTCCCTTGGCATGTCGATTGGGGATGATCGGTCTTTTGAGCACCAACACCAACTCACCTTTCTTGAAAGCGCGGAGACGGGTTATCTTGTCATAGGCCCGTGACATTTGGGCTCGGTATAGCTCTAGGTTTTGCTGCACCGCGAGCCTCTTTCTTCGAGGGCGTCGAGCTCTTCAAGCCGAAGGAGCACGTTTTCCTCCTCCGTCAATTCGTGCTGAACGACCATTCTTAAGCTTGGAACTTCGACTTCGAGGGGGCGGACCGCCTCCACTCCGAAGAGCAATGAGTATGGAGTGAACTGAGTTGGAGTACGGTGCATGGTACGATATGCCCACAATTCCTCGTGAAGCTTGAGATTCCAGTCTTTCTTGTTGGCTGAAGCATTTTTCCTCAGGAGCTTGCATGGAGTCTTATTGAAGGCTTCGGCTAGCCCATTGGCTCTTGGATTATAGATGGAGGAATATCTCCAGTCTATCTTGTGTTGAGTAGCGAACCTTGAGACTTTGAAGCTCTTGAAAGAAGGCCCGTTGTCAGAAATGATTCTTCTTGGTGTATCGAAGCGGTATAGAATATTATGCTGGAAGAATGTCAGAATATCTTTTGTCTTGACTTCTTTTAGCGGGACAGCTTCAGCCCATTTGGAGAAGTAGTCTGTTGTGTCCAGTATGAACCGGTGGCCTTTGGATGAAGGAGGATCAATTGGACCAACTATGTCGGTTCCCCAGACTTCGAAAGGCCAAGACGCCACCGTAGGATGCAATGGATTTGGGTTCTTTTGAATGAAATCACCATGAATTTGGCAGATATAACATTTCTTTGTATGCTCTCTGCAATCCCGTATCATGGTGGGCCAGTAATACCTAAGCCGTTTGATCTGAAGCCGCATTTTGGGGCCGGACTGGTGAGCCCCGCAGACGCTTGAGTGAACTTCTTTCATAACTTTTTTGGCTTCGGCCGATGACAGGCACCTGAGCCAGAGTTGGTCATATGACCTGCGGTATAGCGTGTCATTCACAAACACGTATCGGAGAGCTCTCTTCTTCAGCTGAATCCTTGCAGATTTTCCTTCGGGCAGCTTGTCGTACCGGAGGTACTCTATGAAGGGTCCTCTCCAATCAGGCTCGTCTTGGATGATCGAAGCTTCTTCGGCCGAACTGCTCTTCTGTTCCGCGCTTTTCTCTTCTCGTAGAGAGACTAGGGGTAGAATTTGCCGGCTCCTGACTGTGATCAGAATTTCGTCCATGTCAGGATCATCCAGCTCCTTGGCTAGGCGAGCGAGTATGTCGGCTTTTCCATTCAACGCTCTGGGGACTCTCATTAATTCAATGTGAGTGAACCGTTTCATGAGTTCCACCACCCGGCTTCTGTACCGAGCTAACTCGGGTTTGTATATCTTATAGTCGCCGCATACTTGGTTGATGACAAGCTGGGAGTCACCGTAAACCCATAGCCGAAGGATTTCCATTTCTATGGCAAGCTCTAAACCAGCTATCAGAGCTTCATTCTCGGCCTCATTGTTTGTGCGAGGCTCGGTGAGAGCAAAAGAATGCCGTAGGGTTCCCATTGATAGCATGATGAACACCAATCCTATATGCTTTTATCTCCAGGATGCTTGATTTACTGGAGGTCCTTATCGATGAGGCCCCATCAAAGTAGAGCTCCCAACATGGCTCGTCATTCTCTAGGTGCAGCACTTGTTCATCGGGTAACTCGCAATTGAGTGGAGACCCTTCTGGTATGGGATGAGCAGCGAGAAAGTCTGCAAGAGCTTGCCCCTTTACTGCTTTCTGAGGAGTATAAACTATGTCAAACTCAAGTAGCATGACAGCCCATCTTGCCATTCTGCTGGCTAGGCTTGCTTTGGTCATCAAGTGTTTGAGTGGGTCGACCTTGGAGATCAGCATAACCCGATGAGCGAGCAGATAGTACCTCAGCTTCTTCACAGCAAATATCAGAGCCAGGCATTGCTTTTCGATTGGGAAATAGTTGTGTTCCGCCCCGACTAGATTTCGACTGAGGTAGTAGAGGGCATTTTCTTTTCCTTCCTCCTTATTCTGGGCAAAGAGTGCACCGAGTGACTCATCTAGCGCGGCTGTGTAGAGAATCAGCGGTTTATTTAGAATGGGAGCGGCCAACACTGGAGGGCGCAACAAGTATTGTTTGATGCTTTCGAACACTGCTTGACATTCGGCATCCCAGATAAAAGGAGCTCCTTTCTTCATGAGTTTTGAGAAGGGCCTACATCTTCCCGATAAATTTGAGATAAACCTCCGTATATAAGCAAGCTTTCCTTGAAAAGATCTTAGCTGTGTCAGGTTCTTTGGAGGGGGCATCTCCATGATGGCCTTTATCTTTGATGGGTCAACTTCGATCCCTCGATGTCGGACTATGAAGCCTAGGAATTTTCCCGATGACACGCCAAAAGCGCACTTTAAAGGATTCATCTTCAGATCGTATTCCCTCAGTCTGGTGAGAACGGTCCTAAGATCTTGGATGTGGTCGGCCTTGGCTTTAGTTTTGACGACCAGATCATCAACATAGCATTCGACGACTTTATGGATTAGGTCATCAAAGATATTAGTCATTGCCCTTTGATATGTAGCACCTGCGTTCTTCAGTCCGAACGGCATTACTTTGTAGCAATATATTCCGATCGGGGTTCGAAATGCTGTGTGTTTCTCATCCTCAGGCGACATCTTGATCTGATTATATCCAGACGAGCCATCCATAAAGATGAACAACTCATAATTTGAGGTGTCATCGACCATCATTTCCATAACCGGTAGCGGGAAGTCGTCTTTAGAACATGCCTTGTTGAGGTCCCTGAAATCGACACAAACTCGGATTTGCCCATTTTTCTTCTTCACTGGGACTATGCATGCGATCCAGTCCGCATATTTCTCTTCCCTGATGAAGCCGGCATCGATGAGCTTCTTGGTTTCCTCGATGACCTTTTCTTTTAGTTCCCTTCTCATTCTTTGAGGAGCTTGTTTGACTGGCTTAGCATCAAGAGATATAGCCAGCTTATGCACGACCACTTCAGGGGAAAGGCCAGGCATTTCTTTGTATGTCCACTCGAAGCAGTTGACGAACTCATGCAGCAGGTCGATTATCTGCGCTTTCATTTCCTCTGACAAGAGCTAGCTGATGTAGGTCGGCCTTGGATTATCAGGCGTTCCTAAGTCAATCTCGGTTAGCTCATCAAAGGTTGCTTTTCCGCCATCTTCGAGCTCTTGAGGAGCTTCCTCTGGTTCGGCTGGCTCGTCTTCATCATTTGACTCTTCGCTGGCTTCTCCAATATGGATCATGTAGCATGCCTTAGAATCAGGCTGGATGAAACCTATGCCCTGCCTGTCTGGAATTCGTCCATCGATGAGTGCTCGGACCTGGGGCGGATACCATAGCCCTTCATAAAACTTTGCTTCGGACTCCGTCTGAAATAACCGGCATCCGCACTTTTTGAAATATTCTCTCATCTCGGGCGCATAGTATCTGGGATTGAGGACGACCCTTATGCCTCCCTCATAGGGAAGGCATGCGACAGACAAATCGTCCGGGTGTACAACAGGGTTTGACCCATAAAACAGGATGCCCTTCTGTCCACTTTTCTTTCCAGGAAAGTAGAAAGTTTTCAGCTGGTCCACGGTAGAGACTGACAATGCATCGAGCTCTTTGCACATCTGCTCCAGCACCCTTATGACAGCTAGGGACCCTTCTGTAATTTCGAAGGTCTCTCGTAGTTTCGCTTATTGCATGGGGGTCCAATCTGCACCGCTGTTGCACGGCAGGTCCTCTTCCTCCGACTCTTCAGTGTCGCTGCTAAGATGAGGGCGGACCTTGCTGCTAGATGGGTTTTCAGTAACAGATTCATCCGTATCGCTACCGAAACGAGGGCGAGCTTTACTAAAGGATGGACTTCCAGCATCGGACTCATCAGTGTCACTACCGAAACACGGGCGCACTTGGGTGTTTTTGCTTCTGAAAGTGACAGCTGGCTCAAATTTGCTTTTGAGTTTCGGGGCTGTTCTGTCTTTGGTTAGCTGTGGCTTAACATTTTAGTGGTTCATGAAGTACTGAGAATCTTCATATCGGACTTCATGCACACCGAACGGCTGGATGTCTCCGTCAATGCGTCTTTCTTCGCCATTTTTAATATACTTCATGCATTGATGGAGAGTTGACGGAATGATGCTATAATCGTGGAGCCACGGCCATCCCAAGAGAATCTTATAAGATGTGTCAGCATCGATCACATATATCTTAGCTTTGGTCTGCAGATCCCCGAATTTGATTGGCAGAGCTATGGACCCCAGAACTTGCTGGCAGTTTTGATTGAAGCCTTGAATGACAATCCTTTCCCTTGATAGGTGTCGGACGTCCATTGACAAACTCTTCAGTGTCCGCAAGTTCATGATGTTCACTGAGGACCCCGGATTAATCAATATGCGATTAATCCGATATTCGTCGCTGTACCCGGTCACGTAAAGTGGCCGATTATGCTCAGCCGTTCCCAGTAGCAAGTCTTCGTCCTTAAATGTGACTGCGGCGGCATGCAAAGCGTACTGGGCCTCTTTCATATTAATCTCCGCAAAGTGAGCCTGATACCGCTCGGGGTTTTGTAGAGCGTGAATGAGAATATCTCTAAGCTCCTTAGATAGGACCAAGGCGTCGTAGATGCTCAGGAGAGACGGAAGCTTCCGGAGATGAGCCAAGATATTATAGTCCACTGAGGAAGGACTTATGTTTTCATCAGCCGGTTCTCTGCCATCTTCCTCATTAGCGACTTGTTTTTCCTTCCCTTTTGGGGTGTTGCCCTGATTTGGCGGTAGAGCCCTGCCGCTTCTATGCTGGATTTGGTTGGCCTTTGTGGCGAGCTCCTCGTCCTCTGTGGGAAAATAGAGCTCCTCCTCAGAGCCGCTGCCGAGATGGATGGCGTAGCAGGTCACTACTAGGATCTTTTCATTGGAGTCTTCTTCTAACTCCTCCAGAATTTCAGCCGCTTGTACAGGGAGGAACTCCTTCAATTGAATCAAAGTTCTTTCCTTCTGTTCATAGTCTTCGAGGGAATCGATATATTTTTGAATGGTCGATCTTCCTGCAGACTCTTTTTCGCACCGAGCTGCACTTTTCTTCTTCTTGAGCTTCTTGGATTTTGAGCCTGATGGAGCCGCATTGGCAGCGGGACTGGTAGGCTTCTTCTGTCCTTCCCATTTCGTCCTGGGCTCTTTCTGAAGCGGCTTTAGCATCTTCTTCGTCTTATTAGATATGTGCATATTCCAAGGAGGTTGCGGTGAGTCCGTTTCATTGCTCAGGGCAGCGGGTTCGGCTGTCTGCTCCCAGAAGGCTTCAGCTTCTGTCTGTATAAAGTTAGTGGTTGCAACTTGATTGTTCACCAACACACTTTTGGACAGCTCGATGTCTCCGGCCTTGTACTGCTTCTCGACCCAGTCCTTGAAGATATAGTAATCCTCGATCGCATGGCTCACTACTCGGTGGTACGGGCAATACAGGGGATTGTCGGTCATTTTTGCTTCTTGGGGTCTTTTCGACTCCGGCAATTGTAGACCGTTGTTCAAGGCATCTTTAAATATCTCGCGGACCTTGTCCCTTCTGAAAGAGTAAACTTTGTTCTTCTTCTCCTCTAGGGAAGGCCCATCTCCTCCCAACAATGGCTTTCGAGACCGGTTGGTTTTGGATTCGCCCGCCCTTCGCTTTTCCTCATTGTCGGACGCATTGAAGACATTGGTACTGCTGGAACTCCCACTTCTACGGTTGTCGTCCCACTTGCTTTTCCAAGTTTTGTCTCTCCGAGAGTCTGGGGTAGACTCTTGCTTCGAGCGTTCCAGCATTTGGACTTTCTTGGTTAGCTCTTGAAACGTCTTGAGGCCTGCTGTACACAAGAATGGGAGCATCCAATTGCTGAGGTTCCCAATGAGAAGGCTGACGGACTGGTCCTGCTCTAGCGGCGGTTCGCACTTGACTGGGAGATTACGCCATCGGGCGATAAAGTCGGTGTTGCTTTCATTCTTCCCCGTCTTGGTCCTCACAAGGTCGGCAATGGAGATTTTATCACTGACTCTCATGAACCTTTGTTGAAACAGAGACTCCATTTGGGCAAAGGTAATGACGGACCCGTCTGGTATACTCGCGTACCAGTCGAAAGCGACACCGGTCAGGATGTTGACAAACTGACGAAGAAGGAGTGCGTCATTGCCCTCTGTATTTCCGCAAGGTGCTTTGAAGTAGGCGACGTGCTGATTTTCATTCCCAGTTCCGTCAAATCTTCCGAACTTAGGAATGACGTAGCCGCTCGGGAACTCGATCAGATCGTACTGTGCGGGATATGGCCGCCCACTACTGCCAATTTCTTTCTGAGCATCAGCTTCAGCAACCAATGTTTTACCTTTGCTGGTGACCAAATCCATTATCCGGTCTCGTGTTAGCGGGATAGTGTTATTTGGGGCCAAGGTGTCCCCAGAAGCGGAATGTGGCCGGCTTTCATGCGGCTCGACTAATCTTGGACCCAAAAGGACAGGCATCGGCCGTTTCGGATTGTCATCATCCGGCTCATGAGTAGCGACTTGTGCTTTATAGGGAGGCGCTCGAGCAATTTGAGCCATAAGCTGCATCACAACGTTTGTTAGGTCGTCAATTTTTGAATAGAGCTTGGCCATCTCTTTATCTTTGCTCCTGAGCTGTTTTCGAAGCTCTTGAAGCAGCTCTTGCTCCGCGGTCCTGGGGAAGAAAGTCGGCTCTTCCTCGCTGTCCGAGCTTGACTTTGCATGGACCGAGGGGTATTTCTGCCTATCATCCTCATCGAGAGGGTTTTCTTCATCCAGCGGAGGCGGCTGTCCTTGGGCAGCGACAACCACATTCAATCCAGATTGGGCTTGGGATGTGGTGGCCCCATCCTTACTTTTGCTGCGAAGGTTGTCGCTGGGGCGCCCTCCCGCCATTTAGAACGTATGGATAATATATCCAGCCGTCTTTTTATTATCGGCTGCTGATTTCACAGATCGCTGTCTTGACCCCCTTGTTTCAGTAGCGGGCAGTCGATTGAAGGCGGATGGCCTGGCTGGATTCTTGAATGGTGCTGGTGCTTCTTTTTTGGATTTGCCCCCCTGCTTTCGCGCGGCACAGAGCGCCTGATAGACTCTTGAAGAGACAGTGTCATACTTTTTCTGTTGGGGCTGGGACACGTCGCTTTATAGCGACGTTTGGACCGCTGTCTTCTTGATTCTGGCGGTCATGGCATTTTTCTGAACCCACTTCAGAGGTTCGAATGAATTGCTGATTTTTACGGCCGACTCAGCCATCGTCACAGAGTAACCCTGCTCTTGGAACTTCACAAGATTCCACTTGGCCGAAGCCCTGGCCCTCTTGTTGGCTCGATACCTGAGCCGCTTCTTCCTTAATTTTTCTGTTCTAAGCACCTGGCAGACTTCGGCTCTTTGGGAAGACTTCGTAGACTGGGCGATGGAGGATTTTGGAGATACGCTCTATTGTGCATTTGTAGGATTCATCGCCTGAGCTCGTCCGCAACATTTGATGTTGCCCTTTGTACCGGAAGTCTTGCCCCCAGCTAGAGTGCCAGAGAGTCGTTCAGACACCGTCTTAAGCTTCGGTTGTGGTGCCTTAGTGATCACAACATTCGGCCTCTTGCCACTTGAGACCGGCTTGGCCACCTGTTTTTCCGGGATTTCTACCAGATGAGCGCTTCTGGCAAGGTAGATGATGACGGAGCCAAACTGGCGGGGGAGTTCCTCCCACTGTCGACTGAGGCTTGCGGGGAAACCACACGAGTATTGACCTTGACCACGTACGGGATTGGGGTCACGTTGGAAGCTGAATTCATCTTGGGAGACATTGTCCTCGAAAGTTGATTGCTGCACGAAAAAAAACATCATTTCAGTATAGGCAATCGATATGTATATTGATTGAGTTCGCATGAACGTTTAACCCGAAATATGGGAGGAGAGAAAGGTCCCACCGGGCGTGCCAGAATCTGTAGGGTGTTTTTCGTCACCCCATTGAGATGGGCATACGCGCTCGCTTGTCAGGCGCATTATAAATTCCCCCTTCCTAGGGTAGGCTGGGGTTTATTAATTATAGGGATCCGAATCTCCGGCAGCCGCGGACTAAGCTGCCGTTAATTACCCCTCGCCTTTGGAGCGAGGGAACCTCCGATTGACGGGTTAAACTGGCCATGCATACTCAATGTGCAGTGTACGTGCGTTTTCTTTTGGAGGGGGCTTAGATATATCGGGAGCCATGCAGAGTTTTTACGGGGGTCCCGCTACCCGGATAGCGGGCTGGGGGTAAAGGAGGCTAGCAGCCCCCTTGCGGTGTTATGGAGTGTGTGAGTATATATATATATATATATATATATATATATATATATATATATACATGTATACATATATATAAAAAAGGGAAAAAGCGCCCAAAGGACGCGTGGGGCCAGCGCCTTGAGTGTTGTGCGCTTAGGTGCTGTGCGCTTAGGCGCTAGCGCACCACGTATCCGACACGTGGGCGCTGGGCGCTCGAGCGCTAGCACACCACGTATCAGCACGTAGGCGCCGGGCGCTCGAGCGCCGGGCGCACTACGTGTCGGCACGTGGGCGCTGGGCGCTCGAGCGCTAGCGCGCTACGTGTCGGCACGTGGGCGCTGGGCGCTTGAGCGCAAGGTGCTCGGGCGCTTGGGCGCCGGTGAGAAAAAGGGGCTTTTAGCCCCCATAAACTCCCGAAAGAGAAATTAGAGTGGAGTTAAACTCCTAAGATGTTATAAAGCTGATGAAGGGCTTCTCTCCTTGAGCCCTAGTTCTTCCCCAAATTGGGGTTTCTGGAGATGGGTCTCCTTCTTCTTCCTTTGTTGGCCGGATCTTGAAGATCAAGAAGTGTGAGATTTTAAAAATCTCTTCTTTTTGAGATCTGATGGAAGATCTGAGTTCCCCTTTGTAGGTTTTGTGGTGAAAAACTATTTAGTTTTATAAAAGGAAGAGTAAAACTCTTGATTTAATTCAAAAGAACGAAGAAGGTTTTAGAACCTTGAGGAAGGAGAGAGATCTCAGATCTAGATTTGCTATTTTTAGAGAGAAAAAGTTGTTGGGATATTTTCATTATCCTTGCCTTTATAGGCTATACACTTTACACATAGTCCCTTGGGCTTCAGAAAATGGAATTTTGCCTATCCCATGGCTCATGTGCCATTTCTTTTTGCACATAAGCCATGGGCTTTACAAAAATTTGGCTTTATGCCTATTTTTCTTACATTTATTCATAAAATAAAATAAAATAAATACAACAAAATTATTTATTAAAATTTTTTTATCTTGGCATGGGGGGAGGCCGGCCGCTTCATGTTCGGGCTCGACCCGGGCATGGGCCCACTGGATCTGGTCTTGGGCCCACTTAGCTTGGGGTTGACTTTGATTTTGACTTGGTCAACCGGGGTGTAAATTTTTACCCCAACACATAGCTCCGTTTATTGGAAACAGAGAAAGATTTAGTGAACTCTTAGGATTGATACATGATGATGTATGTAGGTCCCTTGTCTACACATGCTAGAACTGGTTCTTTGTACTTCATTATATTCACTGATTATCTCTCAAGATTCACACATGTGTTCCTGTTGAAACACAAGTCTGAAAATTTTGAGATATTCAAAGAATATAAGTTATAAGTAGAGAACCAAAACGGGTATAAGTATTATTTCCTTTGATGTGATCAGGGAGGAGAATACTTGAGCACGGAATTCCTGGACTATTCTAAAGGAGAATGAGATTCTCTCTCAGCATTACTCCTCCGTATACACCACAACACGTTGGTATATCGGGGCGGAGCAATCGCACCCTATGTGATATGGTGTGCCCTATGATGAGTACTACTGAGTTGCCTATTTCCTTTTGGGAGTTATGCACTTGAGAAACTGCATACCTATTGGATAGGGTTCCAATCAAATCAGGTGCCTACCACTCCATATGCGATATGGTATGGGAAGAGCCCATCTCTTAAGGATGTTAAGATTTGGGGTTGTCCGACCTATGTCTAAAAGAAAAATCCGGACAAGTTCGAGGTAAGGTCAGTTCTGTGGAAGTTTGTTGGATATCCCAAGCATTCGCAAGGGAATATCTTCTACCACACTGAGGAGCAAAAAATGTTTTGTTTCACAGCATGCCACTTTTGGGAAAGGGAATTTCTTGTGAAGAAATTAGTGGTCATGAGGTAGAACTGGAAGGAGTTCCAGCTATACAAATTGCAGCTGATGATTTGGTAAACCCGGAGGATTCAATAGTTTCCAACGAACCTCAGCCTCTCCGCCGATCTGGTAGGGTTCCTCATCCACCTGAGAGATACTTCGGTTTTCTCTATAACAGTGGGAGCGAGGATTGCATCATGAGATGATGACCCAACTAGTTTCGAGCAGGCCATCAGGAGTGGGGACTCTGTGAGAATGGCTGGATGCTAAAGTAATCTGAGATGGAATCCATATACACCAATAAAGTATGGACTTTGGTTGCTTTATCTGAAGGGTTAAATCCCCATCAGGAGCAAGTATATCTTGAGAAGATTACTAGGTGTACATGGAAAAGTTGAGACTTTCAAAGCTAAGACTAGTTGCAAAAAGGTTCTTGTTATCGACCAGGTTTGGATAATGATGAAACCTTTTCTAGTGGCTATGCTTAAGTCCATATGGATCCTACTTGCCATTGCTACATACCATGACTACGATATCTGGCGGTTGGGTGTCGTGACTGCTTTTCTAAATAGTGATTTAGAAGAGAGCGTCTATAAGTACACAGCCAGAGGGCTTTGTAGACAGTGAGAGCAGCGGAAATGTGTGCAAGTTGCTTTATGAGTTAAACAGGCATCGCGGAGTTGGAACATCTGTTTTGATGTGGAAGTCAAAGAGTTTGACTTCATCAAAATGGTAGATGAACCTTGTATATACAAAAAGGTAGTAGAGAGTATGGTGATGATCCTCATATTGTACGTGGATGACATACTCTTAATAGGGAAGGAGTTTCCTATGCTATGCTCGGTCAATCTCCTCTTATCACAAGGATTCTCCATATAGGATCAAGGTGATACCTCCTAAATCCTGGGGTTTTGGATCTATGAGATAGATCTAATTGGATGTTAGGATTCTCACTAGGTGTAGTGAGATGGTATATCCTGGGGAGAATCACTGGATAGGATCCAGGGTGGTAAGGTCGACTGAATGTCAGTCACAGGCATTGTCTTTACCCTCAGTGGAGGGAAGGTATGTTGGAAGAGTTTCAAGCTAGATACCGTGGTATACTAGACGATAAAGGCTGGATACATTGTTACTAAGGATGCTACCAAAGAGCTAGTCTAGATGTATATAGTTCATGAGATGAACTCCGTTCCTACCATTGTTTGACAATGGAGTTGTGGCTTTGGCCTAGGAACTCCCGTCCCATCAGAGATCCAGACATATTTTTAGGAAGTATCACCTGATCATGGAGATGGATGATCTCCAGGTAGATAGAGGATATGATAGTAGACACAGAGGAAAACAGCGCGGGTCCACTCACAAAGGCCTATTTCTTAGTAGAGACTTTTATGGGATGGTTGAGTATGAGATACTTCAACCACTGCTGATTGTTAGGTATGAGATACTACAACAGATGGCCCTAGTGCAAGTAGGAGATTGTTAGTTATATGTATGCCCTAGAGGCCATTACTATACATACGATGTATATTGTAGTGGATGCTTGGACATATATAGGGAGGACTTTCTTGCTCGACATGATAGTATGCTATCTGGTTGCACTTTATCTTAACATGTACTCTGATTCTCTCTATATAACATGTTGATAAAGCCCTTAGGATGAGTACTTGACTACCAGGACTATGATGCAAATCATACTAGTGGGGACAGTGTAGTCACCAAGTACATCCTTCAAATGTTCCTAGTCGTGGGTGTATCGAGACAGGGCATCGATATACCAGAGTAAACTAGCGTATAGCTTCTCGACCCATACAGATGGGCGTTGCATGATCCCATATCCATTGGTGTTTGACATTAGAGACAGTATACGGGTGCTCAGTGGAGACTGGGTATACTGGATGGACTCGCCGAGAACTCTCAGATGGTATTATACCTCATGTCAGATGGCAGTTCTCTGGTGACACTGGTACAGGTTAGTCTGTAGACCCAAGATCGTCATAGAGTCTTGTGTGATTCCCACTGTGCTTTGATTTCCTCCTTACCACGTTCAAGAGAACGTGCAAAACGGTGGCTTTTGGATACAGTCCCGAGTCACATGGAGGCAATGAGCGATTGGAGGGGTTTCGTCTCTCCAGGTATAGGGAGTTGATGTTGCGCTGTGCTCGATTGGCTATAACAGGAAGTCCTTGGCTAAGGCTGCTTCAGAGATATACTGGTAAGTGTTATCAGTAGTTTCTCGACCCGTTATGAGCTTTATATCAACACGACTTATCGAGTTACTGGGGTCTGGCGTTCACCCCTAGACGAGATATACGACATATCAGACGAAGAAACCGGACTGTACGGTAGTGTTACTGATTGGATTCGTAGGAGTGTGAGCAGGCTTTCTTATTGATCTTCTGATCGCTCAATACCCGGGTGGCCGTTACGTTTAGCAGACCGCTTGCGGCTTGTGGGTGTTTGATATGATCATCACATACTGCCGGCGTATTGACGAGTCTTTAGAATCCTACACAGGGGTTTCCTGGCTCAAGCGAAACGGAGTAGGAGCACATATGTGATATGTGCGGGACCGAGATTAATACGATATGTGATACCGTATTCTATTCTCGCGATTCGTGACATTGATCGGTTGTATGCGATATAGCCGGGTTATCGGATCAAGTGTTGATTCGATAAGTTGTTACACATGATATTAGTCGGTTATAGCCGAATTATTAAATCAAGAGTTGATTTAATAATTTAATGTATAATTATATATTTGATATATTATATTACATTAACTAGTATTGGCCCACTTATGATTTATTTTCTCACTAGATTGTGCACATTGTTTATATGTGATATATGCAAGTGTACATATTTGTATCATTCTTAATGATACATACAAGATGGGTGTATGAGACTTATACCATGATTAGGTTAAATTAGGGTTTTGTTTATGCCTTAAGAATAACAAAAGAGAATGACTTAATCAAAGTTTTCAAGCTTTCATGAAGCTTGTAGAAACTTTGACAAAGTCAACTCTTTTGTCATTCCATAAGATATTATCAAATCCAACCCTTAACCATAGTGTATGGTTAATTCTTTACATGGGTTAAGTATGAGGGCTTAACTCACCCATGGTTGCATTATTCATTTGGATTAACTCATATGATGAGTTCATCTTCATCTTCCTCTTCAAAAAGCTCACTAGCTTTAATGGAGGTATGATAAAAAAGTGTGAGAAAATCAATTCTAAAGTGAGCCCACCTCCTACTTCATCATCCTCTACTATTTGCCATGTAGTATAGGGTGTTCTCTTCACAAAGTTCATGACCTAGTGAAGGAATAGCTTGAGTTAGTGTCTCCTCGACGTAGATCATCTTCGGCCTCGAAGTCATCGAAGCAAGCACGTTCGTTCTTTTTGTGGAGCTTCTCTAGAGTCCGGAGTTCACGATCGCAACGGAGGAGACTACTACACGGAGCTATTGAAGTGAAGGACCGTCTACAAAGGTGTATTCCTCTCTCTCTTTTCATATTGCAAAGTGTTTACTTTTTATTCCGTATTATTTCTAGTAAACGATCTATGTTTAGGGTTAGCTAAAACGGCAAAATTTTAATTTGGCATGGACAATACCTCCCGAAACCTTGCTGCCGTCTTGGGTAACCCTTCACAAGAAGCGTATACGTTAGTATACTCTAGAATATCGATGCCCCATCTCGATACTCTCACGACTAGGAACGTTAGTCTAATTTTAGACTAAGATTTACTCAACGGGATTTTGGGACCATTTAGATCCAACGAAAGAGTATTTGGGCTCTATCGTCTTAGTTTAGGGACGTTGCAGTCCATTGGGTTTGAGGACATCATAGTCCATGTGATTTTAAAGACATCATAGTCTGTAGGTTTAAAGACATCATAGTCTGGTTTAAAGACATCATAGTCTGGGTTTAAAGACATCATGGTCTGTAAGGTTTAAAGACATCATGGTTTGTAAGGTTTAAGGACATTATAGTCTGGTTTAAAGACATCATAGTCTGGTTTAAAAACATCATAGTCTGTAAGGTTTAAAGACATCATAGTCTATAGGGTTTTAGTTTAACCGTTTCGGGATGCGCCAAAAATTATTGGTTATTGGGACCCTCCATCTCTCTGAAGACGTTGAAGAATTACACCGACATGTATCAGAGGTATGGAGAGATGTACCCTTGAACCAATGTTGGTTGGGAGATCTGTAGTTAGGTTTGGGACTAAGACCAATTAAAGAGATTGTGAGCACATGGGCTTGGTTGATCTAAATTAGTGGCCAACTTGGGCTCAGTCCACTCAGTTTTGAATAAAGTGTTGAACACTTGTTTGGGCTCAGTCCGTTTTTGTTCAACAATGCTGAGCATTGATTTGGGTTCTGACAACCCTCTTTCTTTTTGTATTTTTATATTGAGTGTTGGACACTTTTTATGGTGCTGGGGCTTTATTTACAGAGCGCTTTGTGTTTCCTCAGTGCCCACGTGAGGAGCACATGGAGCGCTTGGCTTGGAGCACTAAGGCGCTTCTTATAAAATAGCGCCCATGGGAGGAGCATGTGGAGCGCTTGGCGTTGAGCGCCAGACTTGGAGAACTAAAGCGCTTCTTATAAAATAGCGCCTACGTGAGGAGCACGTGGAGCGCTTGGCGCTGAGCGCCAGACTTGAAGCGCTAAAGCGCTTCTTATAAAATAGCACCCGCGTGAGGAGCACGTGGAGCGCTTGGCGTTGAGCACCAGACTTTGAGCACTAAAGCGTATCTTTTAAAATAGCGCCCACGTGAGGAGCACGTGGAGCGCTTGGTGCTGAGCGCCAGACTTGGAGCGCTAAAGCGCTTCTCTGGCAGTTCTGATCAATTCTGTGCTCAGAGAATTAAGTTCTCGTTTATAAGAGACTTTGTCTCGTAGATCTGAGAACTAAGTTCTTCTTTTATGAGGAGAAGCTATGATCTCTTCTGTTTTTGTGAAAGACTTTGTCTTATAGATCTGTGATCTAAAAAAAGAACTAAGTTCTTCTCATGTAAGGGTTAAACTCTCAAATATGGAGGAGATGTTATGATATATCTTCTTTTTATTTACCTTGAAGAAGGTTCTTCTTCTTAGAGCTTGCTCCTCTCTTTTTCTTTTCTGAGAACTTGAAACTTATAGAGAGGTTTCTCTCTCTTTTTTTTTTGAGACCTTGAAGTTTATGAGGGGGGGGGTTCTTCTGTACAAGACTTGAAGTCTTGGGTCCTTTATATAGGGGAGGCTGATTTGTTGAATCAGTTAAGGAAATCTCTCATTGAGAGATTTCTAATTGATTTGGGGATATTTCCCACCATTGGATTTTTTATCCTAGGGCTTCTATTTTACAGAAGGTATCTTTCTTGTTTTTTGCAAGATTGGGAAAATATTTTCCAATACAGAACTTATTTTGTATCTTGGTGATTTTTAATCACCATTGGATCTTTGATCCAACGGTGCTCTGATTTACAGAGTAAAATCTTTCTTGTTTAGAAAGATTTGAGGAGTATTTCCTCAACAGAATTTAATTCTGTAATTTGATAATTTATTATCTTCGTTGGATCTTTGATTCAAGGGTGGTGAACATTTAGTTCCAGCGCTGGTGCTCTCGTGCTTTGCACATGAGGCGCTGCCTCAGAGTCTTTAACTCTTGGCGTTGGTGCTCTTGGCGCTGGCGCTCTCGTGCTTTGCACGTGAGGCGCTGCTTCAGAGTCATCTTAGCGCTTGGCGCTCTAATGCTTTGCACATAAGGCGCTACCTCAGAGTCTTTGACTCTTAGCGCTGGCGCTCTTGGCGCGAGCACTGCATGTGAGGCGCTGCTTCAGAGTCTTTGACTCTTAGCGCTTGGTGCTCTCGTGCTTTACACGCGAGGCGCTACCTCAGAGTTTTTTGATTTTTAGCGTTGGCGCTCTTAGCGCGAGTGCTCTCATGCTTTGCATGTGAGGCGTTGTCTCAGATTCTTTGACTCTTAGCACTAGCGCCAGCGCTCTCGTGCTTTGCACGTGAGGCGCTACCTCAGAGTGTTTGATTCTTAGTGCTAGCGCTCTCATGTGGCGCTACCTCATTTCAAATTTTGAATAGATCTTTGCTCTTTGATTGGGGGAAACGAATGCCCTCCACCGTTGTGCTTACGTGGCTTACATGTGAGTGCAGCGGTGGCAGCCTTTCTACCGTTAGATCAACTTGGAAATTGGATCGACTTCCAGCACCTATAAATAGGTCCTTTGGCCTTTTGAGTTGACCGCTGTTCATCTTTTCCCCTTCTTGTTTTTCTGAGAATTTGATTATCTCTTCAGAGCACAGATCTCTGCCCAAGGAACTTACATTGTTCAAATTTTTGGTAAGAATCATGTTCGACCCCATTAAACAGAGCTTTGCTCTTCTCAGATCACAAATCTTAAAGATGTGTTTTAGGGTTTCTTAACCC
Organism: Agapanthus africanus; assembly: GCA_030015575.1. Lineage (NCBI taxonomy): Eukaryota > Viridiplantae > Streptophyta > Magnoliopsida > Asparagales > Amaryllidaceae > Agapanthus > Agapanthus africanus. Next base: position 290,395,528 of record JASDDO010000019.1, read on the forward strand.
GTTAAATGAAAACAGAGCTTTGCTTTTCTCAGATCATTGATAAAAAAAACTTTTTTTAGGGTTTCTTAACCCCATTAATGAGGAACTCTTAAAGTTCGTTTTGCAGATCTTAAAGATCTCGGAGTTTTTAACTCAGTAAAAGCTTTGCTTTTTAGGGTTTTTATGGATGATTCCATCGTTTCACATAGCATAACTCTTAAATTTTTTAGGAAATTTTATTCCTCTCATGATTAGAGTTGACATATGTCACACCTGTCTGCAGAGCGTTGCTCTCGAGGGAATTTAACTTCTTAGCCCGATGGGTCTCTCATTAAATGAGAATCCTTTTAGGATTTTTATTTTTAATGAGTGACTGTCTTATCAATGATGAGCCGTCACCTTGATTTTGTGGGTCCCTTCTGGTCCCTTTCCACTGCATTGCAGTGCGGTACAAATTTAAAGTACCAAATGTCAGAATTTGAACTGCAGCCTTGACAGCTAACTCTTGTTCTTTTTCATGCAGGTACTATGTCTTTCAGCACTTCTTTCCCCTTTGTTCGTCCGGAAAGTGCATTCCTTGACGTGCCCGTGGATAGGGAGGTCTTCGCGGTCATTAAAGATCATGACCCGGAGCAGAAATCTCTTCATCTATTGGGGTCGTGGTATAATCAAATTATCCAGGGTCGGCATAGCTTCACTTGTGCAGTACCCTCAGAGCCCATCTCAGCGATTCATTATGCTGACTCACCCCTGGTGAATTATGCCGTAGAGGAGGTCAACTGGATTGCGGATGGATGCCTCCAGCCTTCCATGGGCTCGATACCTGTGGAGCCGCCGATGGCTTTAGATACTCTGGGGTGGCGCATATGTCAGGGCGAGTCATGCCCTTGGGGACATGCGTATATGATTGGCTTGACTCCTCGCCATTCAACTGGATATCTGCAGTGGGCTCGGTACATTTTGTCGACCAAGAAATCATTGTTGCTGAAGCTCGGGTTGTACCCCGCAATTTACGTGTCTATTTTCCAGTATTCCACGCCTCCTGTATAGTGGATCAAAGCTATTTTGGAGCAATGGAATATCCTGACTCACACCTTCCTTTTATCAGATCGGGAAGTTTCAATCTCCTTAGAGGAGTTCACGGAGATCTTCGGCTTACCCATCAGGCGAGAACATTACGAGGAGTCACTTCCTCCTGACGAGTACATCTTTGCCACCAAATCAGTGGTGATGGGTATTACTCCGGATAATGCTATTCAACATCGATTCCCGAGTCTGATCAAGGTGTTGAATATTTATGAGGGTCTGTTCCTTGAATCCGGCAGGCATGGGGTCAGATTCGCAGATTTCATCGCCCGCTTTCTTCGCCCAGAAGTTTTGTTAAAACAAGCTACGAAATTCGCCAAACACGAAGACCCGTTTGGTTTTGGTTTGGATAGCCAGCCGACGGCGGAAGCAGATCAAAAGAATTTCTTCCTCCCGGATACCCCGGCCGTTCCCTTCGCAGAGCTTGCTGCTTCAGATGTCGCTGAAGAGACGTTCTTCTTGGGGTTTATTGTCTTGTTACTTTAGCAAATGTAGCCTGTAGATGATAGATAACAGTTCATCTTGAACCCTTTGTCGGTAGCGATGGCTTAGGAAATAGGTTTAGCTCTGCTGCCTATGACTTCTCAACTTTATGAGCCGTGAGGGTCTCATAAAGACTTTTCTCCCTACGAGTCGAGAGGATTTCGTAGGGGTATTTTCTCTTTAGGAATCATGAGGATTCCTAAGTGTATATTTTCTCTCGAGAGTCGTAAGGATCTCACAAGAGAATTTCTCCCTTTTACAAGTCGAGAGGACTTGTAAATGGTTGTTTCCCTCCTTGTCGAGATTTGACTTCGGAGGGTGTGACCCGTGAATAGTATGTAATGGCCCATCTTGGACCGACTTGCAGGGCCCCGGTGCTTAGGAAACAGGTCCTTATCCCCATTACCTAAGGCTTTCCCTTACGAGTCGAGACGAACCGAGGGATTATTGGTTCACTTGCTCCGCTTTCTGCGGTGTCAGGGTTGACTTGCTCCACTTTCTGCGGTGTCAGGGTTGACTTGCTCCACTTTCTGCGATGTCGGGGTTGACTTTCTCCTCTTTCTGCGGTGTCGGGGTTGAAGTACTCCGCTTTCTGCGGTGTCAGATTTGACATGCTCCGCTTTCTGCGGTGTCAGGGTTGACGTACTCCGCTTTCTGCGGTGTGAGGGTTGACGTACTCCGCATTCTGCGGTGTCAGGGTTGACGTACTCCGCTTTCTGCGGTGTCCGGTTTGACGTACTCCACTTTCTGCGGTGTCAGATTTGACGTACTACACTTTCTGCGGTGTCAGGATTGACGTGCTCCGCTTTCTGCGGTGTCAGGTTTGACGTGCCCCGCTTTCTGCGGTGTCAAGTTTGACGTCCCCACTTTCTGCGGTGTCAGGTTTTACGTGCCCCGCTTTCTGCGGTGTCAGGGTTGACGTGCCCCGCTTTCTGCGGTGTCAGGTTTGACGTGCCCCGCTTTCTGCGGTGTCAGGTTTGACGTGCCCCGCTTTCTGCGGTGTCAGGTTTGACGTGCCCCGCTTTCTGCGGTGTCAGGGTTGACGTGCCTCGCTTTCTGCGGTGTCAGGTTTGATGTGCCCCGCTTTCTGCGGTGTCAGGGTTGACGTGCCCCGCTTTCTACGGTGTCAGGGTTGACGTGCCGTGCTTTCTGCGGTGTCAGGGTTGACGTGCCCCGCTTTCTGCGGTGTCAGGATTGACGTGCCCCGCTTTCTGCGGTGTCAGGATTGACGTGCTCGGCTTTCTGCGGTGTCAGGATTGACGTGCTCCGCTTTCTGTGGTGTCAGGATTGACTCTAGGTTGTCTGTGAACCATGGAGTCTTGGAACTGGGGACTTTGTCGTGGCTCCGATGGGTGATGTCGCATCCGTATCTTGCTGGAACGAGGATGAACGCCGTTGTTGATCTCTAGGCTGTAGATGTTTCCGTTAAGATCCGACTCTCTGGTTTGAAAGAGCCTGGTGGGGAAATGTAGTTCCCATTTCGCTTATGCCCATGGATTGTATACATGGGTCAGTATGGACTCGCCTGTAGGGCAAAAGTTTCATTCTTTCATCATTTTTTTAAAATTTCTTTCTGCGATGCTCTATCATTTCAGCTTTTTATATCGCGAAAATCGTGATTGCCTAATCATTTCGGCTATTTTTCACGGTGCCCAATCATTTCGGCTATTTTTCTTTTTACTCGCTGCTTTTTATTGCGAATTGCCTAATCATTTCGGCTATTTTTTGTATGCATATCTTTTAGTTGCTGATTTTGTTGCAAGTTGCCCTATCATTTCGGCTATTTTATATGCATTTATAGCTCGCTGACTTTTTGCTGCGAGTATGAAACTTGGAATCTGATGCCAATCTTGGCATCTGCATCGCTGCGACTGGAATATTGCCAGGAGCGAATCATCATTTGCCGTGAAAGGACCGATTTAGGCATCAGCATCGCTACCATTGGGACATAGCCAGGAGCGAATCATCATTTGCCTCTGACGATTCGAAAAAGGTGGCTTAGCAAACAGGGTTAGGATCCTTTCGACTAAGGCTTTCGATTTCATGAGCCGTAAGGGTCGGAATCGTGAGGATTCTTAAGTGCGTGTTCTGTTATAAGTCATAAGGATCTTACAAGAGCGTTCTCTCCTTATAAGTCGAGAGGACTTACAAGTGTTGTTCACCAAATAGGGAAATTTCGCGCCATTGGTGGAACTTGGTGAGGGAGACGTTTATTTGTGCCCGTGGATTGTATACAAGGGTTAATATTGAACCGTTTGTAGGGCAGTCTAGGAAATGTGATGGCTTAAGAACAGGTTCAGATCCCTGTAGCTTAAGGCTTTCGAATCTTATGAGCCATTATGGTCTCATAAGAGGGTTCTCCTTATGAGTCATGAGGATCTCATAAGTGTAATTTCTCTTCAGGAATCGTGGGGATCCCTAAGTGTGTTGCTCCCTTGTGAGTCGTAAGGATCTCACGTAGGTATTTTCTCCTTACAAGGTCGAGAGGACCTTGTAAGTGTGCATGAATTCTTTTTTTAGCGAGTTTGCGCCCTTTCGGGTTTTCAGAAACTCACCGGTAGACCTGCTGTTTTTACTCATGGAGCCCTTTCAGGTTTTCAGACTGCGCGGGCTTTTTGGTCGCCTTTTTCTTCCTCGAATACTTCGCCGGCTGGGCCTGGGTATTTTGCCCATTGCTACAAACTCCCGATCTCGGTCGCGGTTTCAGCATCCCCTCTATGATTTCTGGCTCTAGTGGGCTCCTCCACTTGATTGCCGGGCATGTTTGAAGATCTTTCAACATTCTCTTAGTTTTTGCCGAGCGAGCAACTTGCCATGGAACTTCCTCTATAAATGAACATGATGCCCCCGGCGTGTCCATCTTTTCGGAGTGTGCGGTTGTGGAGGGTTCACCCTCCAGTTTTCAGACAGCGCGAATTTGCCTTGCTGGTACTGGTCCTCAATCCAGCTTTTGAAGACGAAGCAATTTTCGATCGGGTGGCCCAACATTCAGTGGTAGGGGAAGTAATTAGGATTATTGACATCGTTCGGTTACGGTGGGTGTTTCGGCTCCGGCAGAGTGATGAGCCCATTGCGCACTGCCAGTTCGAACAATCTCCTTGTTTTATCCTGGGGAAACGAGTAGGGACGTCTCAACTTCTCATCAAGGGATAGCTGCTTGTTTCTTTGGCGAACAACCGGTCTCGGGCCACTCGGTTGTTTTGGCGATGAAGGTTGCTTTCGCTTTGCCTTTTTCATTTCGCGGCTCCATTTTTTATGAGGAAGGTCTGTGGCCCATCTGGTCCATTTGAGCCAGTTTGTCAATCAAAGCCTGGAAGGTGGTCGGCTTGAAAAATATCATAAACTGGGATATAGTTGCCTGCGGATCGAGGGTTCCCACAAACATGCTCACGAAAGGAGCTTCTTTTATGCGTTGTTCGCATTTCGACCATAGGTTCCGCCACCGAATTGCATACTGGACCCATGTATCTCCTGGCTTCACTCTGGCATTGATCAATACCGTGATCAGGGTGCATTCACTGGAGCTTGCGAACCTTTGTGTAAACAGTAGCTCCATTTCTGCAAATGTCTTGATAGAGTCATTCGGGAGCTCAGAGTACCATTCGAATGTTGTCTCCGACAAGTTGCCAACAAACTGGCAAAGCAGCAGTTTATCGTCACCCCCATTATTACTGCACAAGGCTCTGAATTGAGCAACGTGCTGGTGTGGATTACCCGTCCCCTTATACACATGGAATTTAGGGATCGTATATCCTTGCGGGTACTTTATTTTATCGTACCAACCCGGATAGGGTCGTCCAGTCTTGACGATTTGGCCGGCCGCCTCGCTCGCCTGATGAGCTCGTATCTATTGAGCTATATAGTCGTCAAGGGAGGCTTTGGAGATGGTCTCTTCCTTGGCTGCTGATAGAGCCGGAAGAGGGTTTGATGTCTCCCCTCTGTCGTCTTCGATGATTATTGGGGGATTTTCGGCTAGAGGGTCCGGCTGGATCATCATCCCCACCATATCTTGGAACAGAAGTGCTATTTGCTTTATGTTATCATCTTGTTCCATTGCCTCTTTGTCTTTCTTCTCGAGCATTCTTCGGAGGAATTCGGCTTCGGTTTCCTGCTCCTGGCGCTGCTCCGACGATGTCTCCGGGCTTTCTTTTGGCCCAGTGAATGCGGCCATCTTTGTCAGCATCTCCTGGAGCTTTTGTTGCTGCTCCTGAGTTTTCGTCATAGACCGTGTGAGTGGTCGATGACCCATAGAAGCACGACTTTCCTCTTTTCCGGCAGCCATGTAGACAGTGTGCACTATCATGCCTCCAGACATGAGGCGTTTAGGTTCGGTGCTTTTGAGATTTGCTGTAGACAGGGATATATTCTCTGGCCTTCTCCTTTTATAAACGGTCGAGGTCGAGGGGGTCGTTGCAACAGGCATCCATGATACCTTCTGCGGTATGGTTGCGGGATGGTCCTCCTCTTGCCGAACCTTTATTTTCTTCTGTCGGCGGGAGTAGTCTTAGTCGATTACAGAGTCTTGGACTCTTCGGCAGACCCTCTGGATTTTGGAGGATAGCCATTGAGTGGGCTGTTCCGGGTTTGCCTTTGTAACATTTTCAGCGGGTGGAGGAGACCTCTTTAACACGGCAGTCGGAGAGTTCCGTCTCACCCTCCTGAGCGGCTCAAAGTTGTTCCTAGTTGGAACAGCAGCATCGACTTCCACCATTGGAGCTGATGGGGTAAGTCCAGAGGGGGAATTTCCCCCAGCCTTCCTTACTCGGCGCCAGTGGCGACGTCGAGCATGTCGTGCAGATGGGACTGGATCAGTTATGAGGGTGGCTTCGTCGTGCCCCCTGCTCTGGTGAAGGGTTGCTGTTGGTGCTAGCCTATCGAAGACTGACGTCCGCTAAGAAGAAACGTCCAGCTTGTCGAAGACTAACTTTTGAGCAGGGGAAGCAGCCTTGGTGACTTTGCCTGAAGCGGGAGTTGGAACGGACAGCCTTGTGAAGACTGATCCTTTAAAAGGAGAAGCCGCTTTGATGATTTCATCTACCGGAGCTGGGATGGCTATCTGCTTTGGGATAACCCCTTCTGGTATTGCGGGCTTCTTTGTGGGCCCACTTAAGCTTCGGCTCAGCCTGTCGAAGACTGAGGTGCTGGAATTGGACGACCCGTTGAGAGGGGCCGTGGTAGTTGTAAGCCGATCGAAGATCGACTACTTTAGAGCTTCTTGCGACGGTACTGGAGCGCTGAAGCTCATTGGCGGGAGCATGGTCCCGAAGAACAATCCAGTGGTGGCCTGTGTCATCTGTTCCACCGGCATTGTGAAGATGAAGGCCGCTTGGGTCCCATAAGTCACTCCTCCAGCGAGGACGAAGTGGGAGTTGTTGTTGCAGTTAGTGCAGCTGGAGGCCATTGCTCTTCTTTTCTCTTGACGGGAGCAAGACACCAAATCTTAGTACCTCGAATCCATAGGCAACTATAACAGACCGCGATTAGTTCGTGAAACACGACATACGAAGTGTGGAGTGGAAAGAGGAAGAGGTCCCACCGGGCTTGACAGAATCTGTTTACCGCCGAAAACAGAGACGAGACCGTGTAGGTCGTCTTGCCTGAATTTGGGGGCAGATGCTATTTGGGTTTTATCCATCCACCTCTCTAAAGATGACAAGTTAATTTATGGCACCATGTATCGGAGGTTTGGACAGATGCGGCCGTTGTAGCAGACTTCGTTAGATTCCCCCTCATTGTGAGGTTGATTGTGGGGATGCTCTTCCCTGCAGGTGCAAGCCCCTGGAGTTAATTACGTTACCGTATCGCGGTAACCACTTTCTCCTGCTCCAGAAGGTCACTTCATGTCGTGTGTGTTTGTTTTATTTTTTGGTTGCCCGTGGATTGTATACGGAGACTAATTTATGTTTTCGCCCGTAAGGCGGGGATTAGTCCAAATCCGTATTTTCTTTGATTTGGGTTTGGTTGATTTAAGGATCGTTAACCTCATTTGAGATTAAGATCAACTTAAGTGTTTGTTGAGGATACGTTAGTCTAATTTTAGACTAAGATCTACTCAACGGGATTTTGGGACCATTTAGATCCAACGAAAGAGTTTTTAAACTCTATCGTCTTAGTTTAAGGACGTTGCGGTCCATTGGGTTTAAGGACATCATAGTCCATGTGAGTTTAAAGAAATCATAGTCTGTAGGGTTTAAAGACATCATAGTCTGTAAGGTTTAAAGACATCATGGTCTGTAAGGTTTAAAGACATCATGGTCTAGTTTAAAGACATCATAGACTGGTTTAAAGACATCATAGTCTGTAAGCTTTAGAGACATCATAGTCTGGTTTAAAGACAACATAGTCTATAGGGTTTTGGTTTAACCGTTTCGGGATGCGTCAAAAGTTATTGGTTATTAGGACCCTCCATCTCTCTGAAGACGTTGAAGAATTACAACGACATGTATCAGAGGTATGGAGAGATGTACCCTTGAACTAATGTTGGTTGGGAGATCTGTAGTCAGGTTTGGGACTAAGACCAATTAAAGAGATTATGAGCACATGGGCTTGGTTGATCTGAATTAGGGACTTGTGGCTAACTTGGGCTCAGTCCACTCAGTTTTGAATAAAGTTTTGAACACTTGTTTGGGCTCGGTCCTTTTTTGTTCAACAATGCATAGAATTGATTTGGGTTCTGACACCCCTCTTTCTTTTTGTCTTTTTATATTGAGTGTTGAACACTCTTTATGGCGCTGGGGTTTTATTTACAGAGCGCTTTGTGTTTCCTGAGCGCCTACGTGAGGAGCACGTGGAGCGCTTGGCGCTGAGCGCCAGGTTTGGAGTGCTAAGGCGCTTCATATAAAATAGCGCTCACGTGAGGAGCACGTGGAGCGCTTAGCACTGAGCGCCAGACATGGAGCGCTAAGGCTCTTCTTATAAAATAGCGCGCACGTGAGGAGAGCGCTAAAGCGCTTCTTATAAAATGGCGCCTATGTGAGGAGCACGTGGAGCGCTTGGCGTTGAGCGCCAGACTTGGAGCGCTAAAGCACTTCTCTGGCAGTTCTGATCAATTTTGTGCTCTGAGAATTAAGTTCTCGTTTATAAGAGATTTTGTCTCGTGAATCTAAGAACTAAGTTCTTCTTTTATGAGGAGATGCTATGATCTCTTCTATTTTTGTGAAAGACTTTGTCTTATAGATCTGTGATCTAAAAAAAGAACTAAGTTCTTCTTATGTGAGGGTTAAACTCTCAAATATGGAGGAGATATTATGATCTCTCTTCTTTTTATTTACCTTGAAGAAGGTGTAGGGTTACTAGGCACTCTCACAAGGTTCAACAAGGAATCAACCATGCCCGATTTAAATTTTAGACGTGCCGAACAACCCTAACCAAGATCTTAGACTAGAGATTAGGTGAAACAAATAGCAAGTAAACAACTTTACTTCTAAGAGTTAGGGATTACAACCTTTGTAGTCCGTTCCTTCGCTTTTAAAGCTCCGTATTGAGGTCCCTTCGCTGCGATCATCGAGTACCCAGACTCTAGAGAGGCTCCACAAAAGAAAGATGCAAGCTTGCTTCCGATCTTCGATAACAAAGATGATCCACCTTGAAGAAACTCAAACCCAAGCTCTTGCTTTGCTAATCAGGTATTAGCAAAGAAAACACCCTAATCTAAACGGCTAGAATATATAAGGATGATGAAGTAGGAATTTAGCTCTCATTTGTTTTCAATTTCTCACTCATTTTCATCACTAATGAAAAAGCTATAAAGCTTTTCATCAAGAAGGAAGAAGAAGAAGAAGCTAACTCTTTTGTGATGAATAATGAATTGTGGTGAGGTTAAAAATGCAACCATGGGTTAAGTATGATAACTTAACCCATGTAGAGACTTAACCATGGTGAAGGGTTGGGTTGGGTTAACAAATATCAACCAAAATATCTTTAGAAAATATCTTTAGTTAAAAACAAAAGCAAAGCTTCTAGAAGCTTCAAGAAGGTTTAACCTTAATCCAAACCCTAACCATGTTTAAACTCCACAAAACATGTTGCATTTATAACCTTAACATGTTACAATATTATATATCACATATACAATATTTATTGTAACAAAATAAAATAATACAATTAACATATATCGCATATATATCAATATATTACCCGAGTGAGAAAAAGAATCTTTTAGTGAGCTTATATTAGTTAATGTAATTTAATATATTAAATATATAATTATATATTAAATTATCAAATCAACACTTGATCCGATAATCCGGCTATTTCATAAATAACCGACTAATATAATCTGTATCAGTTCATCGAATGAACACTTGATCCGATGATCCAGCTATATCACATATACCCGGCCGATATCTCATATCGCGAGAATCTAATACGGTATCACATACACGTATTGTTCTCGGTCCCGCACATATCATATATGTGCTCCTACTCCGTTTTGCCTGAGCCAGGAAACCTCTGTGTAGGACTCTAAAGAATCGTCAATACACCGGTAGTAGGTGATGATCATATCAAACACCCACAAGCTGCAAGCGGTCAGCTAAACGTAACAGCCATCCAGGTATTGAGCAATCAGAAGATCAACAAGCAAGCCTGTACTTTCTCCCGTGAATCCAACCAGTAACACTCCCGTACAGTCCGGTCTCTTCGTCTGATATGTCGCATATCTCGCCTAGGGGTGGTAAACGTCAGACCCCAGTAGCTTGATAAGTCGTGTCGATATGAGGTCCATAACAGTTCAAGAAACTACTGATAACACTTACCAGTAAATCTCAGCAACCCTGGCCAGGGATTTCTAGTTATAGCCAATCGAACACAGTGCAACATAAACTCCCTATACCGGGAGAGACGAATCCCCTCCTATCGCTCATTGCCTCCATGTGATTTGGGACTGTACCTAAAAGCCACCTTTTTGCACGCCCTCTTGGACGTGGTATGATGGAAATCAAAGCACGGTGGGAATCACACAAGACTTTATGACGATCTCGGGTCTACAGACTAACCTGTACCAGTGTCACCAGAGAACTGCAATCTGACGTTAGGTATAATACCATCTGGGAGTTCTCGGCAAGTCCATCCAGTGTACCTAGTCTCCACTGAGCACCCGTATACCTTCTCTGATGTCAAACACCAATGGATATGGGATCATCCATCGCCCATCATATGGTCAAGAAGCGCATACGCTAGTCTACTCTGGAGTATCGATGCCCTGTCTCGGTACTCCCACGAGTAGGAACATTTGAAGGATGTACTTGACGACTACACTGTACCCACTAGTATGATCTGCATCATAGTCCTGGTAGTCAAGTGCTCATCCTAAGGGCTTTATCAACATGTAACATAGAAACAATCAGAGTACATGTTAAAATAAAGAGCAACCAGATGGTATACTATCATGTTGAGCAAGAAAGTCCTACCTATATATGTCCCAGCATCCACTACAATATACAACCCATGTACAGTAATGGCCTCTAGGGCATACATATAACTAACAATCTCCCACTTGCACTAGGGCCATCTGTTGTGGTATCTCATACCCAACAATAAGTTATGGTTGAAGTATCTCATACTCAACCATCCTATAAAAGTCTCTTCTGGGAAATAGGCCTTTGTGAGTGGATCCGCGCTGTTGTCCGCTGTGTCTTCTCTCCTAACCTTGATCTCCCTGGAGATCAACCATCTCCATGATCAAGTGATACTGCCTAAGAATATATCTGGATCTCTGATGGGACGAGGGTTCCTTGGCATAAGCCATAACTCCATTGTCACACAATGGCAGGAACGAAGTTCATCTCATGAACTAAAATATATCCAGACTGCTTCTTTAGTAGCATCATTGGTAATGATGTATCTTTCCTTTAATCGTCTAGTAAGTCACGGTATCTATCTTGGAACTCTTCCAACATACCGTCCCTCCACTGAGGGTAAAGACAATGCCTGCGACTGACATTCAGTCGTCCTTATCACCCTGAAACCTTTCCAGTGATTCTCCCCAGGATTGATTGATACCATCTCACTACAACTAGTGAGAATCCTAACATCCAATTAGATCTATCTCATAGATCCATAACCCAGGATTTAGGAGGTATCACCTTGATCCTATAGAGAATCTTTGTGATAAGCGGAGATTGACCGAGCGTAGCATAGGAAACTACTTCCCTATCAAGAGTATGTCATCCACGTACAATACGAGGATCATCACCATACTCCCTACTACCTTTTTGTATATACAAGGTTCATCTTCCATTTTGATGAAGTCAAACTCTTTGACTACTACATCAAAACAGACGTTCCAACTCCGCGATGCCTGATTTATTAAATAAAACATCTTGCACACGTTTCCGCTGTTCCCACTGTCTACGAAGCCCTCTAGCTGTGTATTTATAAACGCTCTCTTCCAAATCAACATTTAGAAAAGCAGTCATGATACCCAACCACCAGATATCGTAGTCATGATATGTAGATGTGGTAAGTAGGATCTGGATGGACTTAAGCATAGCTTTGAAAGTCTCAACTTTTCCATGTACACCAAGTAATCTTCTCAAGATATACTTGCTCCTGATGGGGATTTAACCCTTCAGATAAAGCAACCAAAGTCCATACTTTGTTGGTGTATAAGGATTCCATCTCAGATCACTAAGCATCCAGCCATTCTCACAGAGTCCTCACTCCTGATGGCCTGCTCGAAACAAGTTGGGTCATCATCTCATGACGCAATCCTCGCTCCCACTGTTATAGAGAAACCAAAGTATCTCTCAAGTGGGTGAGGATCCCTACTAGATCGGCGAAGAGGCTGAGGTTCGTTGGAAACTATTGAATCCTCCGGTTCTACCAAATCTTCAGCTGCAGTTTGTATAGCTGGAACTCTTTCCAGTTCTACCTCCTTTCACAAAGGTGGCATGCTGAGAAACAAAAAACACCTTTTGTTCCCCAGTTTGGTAGAAGATATTCCCTTGCGAATGCTTGGGATATCCAACAAACTTCCACAGAACTGACTTTGCCTCGAGCTTGTCCGGATTATGCTTTTAGACATAGGCTGGACAACCCCAAATCTTAACATCCTTAAGATATGGGCTCTTCCCATTCCATATCACATATGAAGTGGTAGGCAACTGATTTGATTGGAACCCTATTCAATAGGTATGCAACTTCTCAAGTGCACAACCCCAAAAGAAAATAGGCAACTCAGTAGTACTCATTATAGAGCGCACCATATCAAATAGGGTGTGATTGCTTGGCCCCGATACACCGACGTGCTGTGGTGTATACGCAGGAGTAATGCTGAGAGAGAATCTCATTCTCCTTTAGAATAGTCCAGGAATTCCGTGCTCAAATATTCTCCTCCTTGATCTCATCAAAGGACATAATACTTATACCCATTTTTGGTTCTCTACTTCAAACTTATATTCATTGAATTTCTCAAAAGTTCCAGACTTTTATTTCAACAGGAACATATGTCCGGATCTTGAGAGATAATCAGTGAATGTAATGAAGTATAAAGAACCGGTCCTGACATGTATAGACAGGGGACTTTCATACATCATCATGTATCAATCCCAAGAGTTCACTAACTCTTTCTCTGTTTCCAATAAACAGAGCTGTGGTTATGTTATCTTTGTGACATGACCAGCAAGTTTCACAAGATGTAAATTCAAACTAATTTAAATATGCATCTAAATGTAACTTCAGCTAGTCGGGTCACATTGATATGACCTAGTCTACAATGCCTCAAGAAGGATTCGTTCATTTCTGAACTCTTTCTCTTTTGTGTGTTCTGTACACTAAGAACTGTGGTTTGATTTAGAACGTTTATGCTTTTAGATAACGTGCATGAACCGATCAACTCTTGATATAGGGAATGTTCAAAACATTATCCAACAATACAAAATTATATCCTTCTTTACTAATAAAGAGACTGATATGATGTTGTATATCAGGTTCAGTATCTAATAACATTCGTTCAAAATCAATGTATTCTGGTAATATAGGGTGATAACTGCCAACAAACTTGGCTGCAACACTTGCATCAATTCCAACTCTTGAAACTTATCACCCATTCTTAGTTCTCTACCTATCTGTAGCCCATGTACTAAATTATATTTGCGGGATCCTGATCCGGTATCTCATACCCAGGATGTAAAGGTTACTGAGAAACAGTTCTCGGTAATGAACACACCCGAAGAAGATGCATAAACATGTACTTTTTTCGTTTGGGCGGCACGGGAATTCTGGTAATCCCCTATTTCCTGCTCTGTCTTATAACAATTATAAGTTGGAGCGGGACCAACGTTCCTTAGCACAGTATAACAAGCGGGTTCGGTCAATACATCCGTATTATTATCTTGATTAAGGCGTGACATGGTCGATACCTGGAGAGAGATAGAAGAAAACACAGCGTGCGCTTTTACAAGATTAGATTGGTTATCAATTTATCTAATCAGAATGTCTCCCACTGTTTTAGTCAAATCTTCCTTCAAACCCTAAAAGAAAAGACTAGTCGGGATTAATTACACCCTACAAGTTCGCCAATCTTTCGGCCAGGCCAGTGTCGGTACTTTGAGGGAGGTCCCCTGTGCTTTCGCACGGACCTAATTAAAGTAAACCTCATTTTCCCAGGGGCGTAACCCTGTTAACACCTTTCTAGACACCTACTTGATTGGCTAATTGTAATGTGTAAAACTCTCCCAGGAGTAACTCTTACTCACAGCGGGTATCATGATCCAACTATCTCATAGAAGGTATGCAATCTCATTGCAAATTTCAACTCTTGAAATTCCCAATAATATTTTACCCCTAGCGTGCTATGACCTTGACGCATGCCAAACAACCCATAATCCGCTAGTCAAGTTCAACCTGTACATTTCCTGATTGAATTAAACCCACTCATACGAACCTTGACGCATGCCAAGCAATGCCATACGAATACCCTAATCCAATCTCATCGTATGCTGGCAGATAAGCACTAGTTAGCTACCGTACACTACGCCTTGACGCATGCCAAACTACCGCAGCACGAATACTGAGTAGTACTTATCTGAAACGACGGAGGGCTACGACAGGTTTTTAAGAAAACCCTTTGCGTAATGAACATGATATCGTCGTAGAATCGAGAGATTTTAAATGGAATGTTTTTGAGGCTTTTCTAGTTTCGCTAAAGAGGTCCCTCCCGGTGAAGGGATCTCGGCTCTTTCCTCATCGAATAAGGTGCATGATATTTCACAAATATCACTATGCAAAGCAGAAACTATAAAAACAATCAAAAGACAAACCGAGTTTGTAGCATCTGCTAGTTTCGCTAAAGAGGTCACTCCCGGTGAAGGGATCTCGGCTCTTTCCTTATCGAATAAGGTGCAGGGTATTCTACAAGGAATACCGCTATACAAAGCAAGAGCTAGAGCTACCAGTTTTTAAACAAGTTTCTACAACATCTATAGGTTTCTTTTATTTCATTAATCTCATTAATGAAGTCCCATTTTATTATGCTTCACAAGTATCACATTTGAAACGAAATCATCAATATAACATATATCTCATATATATAATATAAATATTCGTCTCAGGCAGTAATATGATCTCATAACAGAACATTACAGCAGAAGAACACATATGAAATATTGGATATACTAGGACATCCGTGTTTTAATACGAGCCTGTATAAAACATGGATTCCACGGTCACGATGAATAGCCAAACCCACATCCCTAGACCCCTACGAGAGCGGCAAGCAACACTGCCAATTTTAGGGTTAGGAGATCCGGTCTCGACTCCTCAAGATGGTCTCCCACTGGACCCTAGAACCCGGTTAGTTGTGCTCCCCGCCTTGGGTCTACCTATTGCGGAAAAGTAAATAATATACAATGGTGACATCATCCTCAGCCCGGAAGTGCCCCAATAAAAGAATATTACATACAATGAATTTTACATGAATGAAAAAGAAAAACTCTTATCTCACATAAAACCCCCGGCTATTCAAAACACGACGATCCAATATAACATATCACAGCAACACATAATATCTCATATCATCAACGTAAATAAATATGTGTATCCCAATTGTCGTTGATGTATAGCAACGAAACCGGCGATACACCACATATTACACTTACCGCCGCAGAAAAGAAAGTGTAAAACTACAACAGTTGGAATCCGCAACCTCCTTAGACATCGCATGCCTAACTAAATGAATCCCTTAGACATCGCATGCCTAACAATTATAAACCCCGCATTTTAGTCTCGATCTCGAAAACACTTTTCAATATCTAGTCGGGCAATTCAACAAGATTCCCGACATCCTGATCGAATGCTCGTCGCAAACTTTAGTAGAAGGCCACACCCCCGGATGCCATCGACGAAGTGCACTAAGGCGGAACATCGCTGCCGCGAGCTCCCGAACGGATGCTTTTGGCGACGGGGTTCTCCTACAGTCACTTGGTCGGGGCTATGGGGCATGGCTGTCTATTAAGTTTACCCGGTGAGTATCCTCGTACGCTACGTGATTGCGACGGACTTTTGATCGTATCAAAATCCCGTGGCAACCGATCAAATGAGACTAAACTGCTAGATTTATAACATTCAAATTAGTTATCTCATAACTACTTGTGGATTCCAAATATTGTATCACATTCCAGATAAATAGACAATGTTAAACTTTCCGATCGAATAAACAAACACCCAAGATTTTCCAAATAGCTCAACACTTGAGCGGAGTTCAAAAAGTATCCATCACATGCCACAGTACCAATGGTCCAGCCGTAGAAGGGTCAAACTAACGCCTCACATGTGGAAACGCCGTACTTCCCCAAACCCTAAGATTTAGAGGCGGTTCAGACGGTCACATAATCGAGTTAAGGTTTATGTCCTTCTAGAGGGTCCACCACGTTACTTGCACGACTAAGAACGTTCTTAAACTACGGAAAAATCCAACACTTTGGAAATTTTCCGGCAGGGGAAAAAGTGAGTTATTGATATCCGTTCGAACTTTTTAACACGTTCTAAATTACCCGGACAAACTAAACGAAGTTAAACTTTCTGATCGAATCAATGAGTTTCCAATAAATACCAGAAAACTCAACACTTGAGTAGAATTAAAAATTCCCAGAACAATGAAAAAAGACCCAAGAATATATACCTGAAGTAGTGGGCCCCATCTTCATTGTTTGGCCGTGGAACCGCCGCCAAACGCGTGGTTTGGCCGCGGTTCCGCGGTCATATTGGTGAGTTGGTGGTCCATACTTCACAGTAATTCTTAGATTTCCCTGCTTAATTTTCTGAGTATTTTTAATATGAAAAATGTCAACTTTTGAAATTTTTTCCAGAAACTAGGTTTTATCGGGTATTCGAAGTTCGATCGGACTTTAGACTTCGCCTAAACCTCTAGCTTGGCTCTGATACCACTGTAGGGTTACTAGGCACTCTCACAAGGTTCTACAAGGCATCAACCATGCCCGATTTAAATTTTAGGCGTGCCGAACAACCCTAACCAAGATCTTAGACTGGAGATTAGGTGAAACAAATAGCAAGTATACAACTTTACTTCTAAGAGTTAGGGATTACAACCTTTGTAGTCCGTTCCTTCGATTCTAAAGCTCCGTGTTGAGGTCCCTTCGCTGCGATCATCGAGTACCCGGACTCTAGAGAGGCTCCACAAAAGAAAGATGCAAGCTTGCTTCCGATCTTCGATAACAAAGATGATCTATCTTGAAGAAACTCAAACCCAAGCTCTTGCTTTGCTAATCAGGTATTAGCAAAGCAAACACCCTAATCTAAGAGGCTAGAATAGATGAGGATGATGAAGTAGGAATTTAGCTCTCATTTGTTTTCAATTTCTCACTCATTTTCATCACTAATGAAAAAGCTATAAAGCTTTTCATCAAGAAGGAAGAAGAAGAAGAAGTTAACTCTTTTGTGATGAATAATGAATTGTGGTGAGGTTAGAAATGCAACCATGGGTTAAGTATGATAACTTAACCCATGTAGAGACTTAACCATGGTGAAGGGTTGGGTTGGGTTAACAAATATCAACCAAAATATCTTTAGAAAATATCTTTAGTTAAAAACAAAAGCAAAGCTTCTAGAAGCTTCAAGAAGGTTTAACCCTAATCCAAACCCTAACCATGTTTAAACTCCATAAAACATGTTGCATTTGTAACCTTAAAATGTTACAATATTATATATCACATATACAATATTTATTATAACAAAATAAAATAATACAATTAACATATATCGCATATATATCAATGTATTAACTGAGTGAGAAAAAGAATCTTTTAGTTAGCTTATATTAGTTAATGTAATTTAATATATCAAATATATAATTATACATTAAATTATCGAATCAACACTTGATCCGATAATTCGGCTATTTCACAAATAACCGACTAATATAATCTGTATCAGTTCATCGAATCAACACTTGATCCGATGACCCGGCTATATCACATATACCCGGCCGATATCTCATATCGCGAGAATCTATTACGGTATCACATACACCTATTGTTCTTGGTCCCGCACAAATCATATATGTTCTCCTACTCCGTTTTGCCTGAGCCAGGAAACCTCTGTGTAGGACTCTAAAGAATCGTCAATACGCCGGCAGTAGGTGATGATCATATCAAACACCCGCAAGCTGCTAACGGTCAGCTAAACGTAACATCCATCCAGGTATCGAGCAATCAAAAGATCAACAAGCAAGCCAGTACTTTCTCCCGTGAATCCAACCAGTAACACTCCCGTATAGTCCGGTCTCTTCGTCTGATATGTCGCATATCTTGCCTAGGGGTGGTAAACGTCAGACCCCAATAGCTTGATAAGTTGTGTCGATATGAGGTCCATAACGGTTCGAGAAACTACTGATAACACTTACCAGTAAATCTCAGCAACCCTGGCTAGGGATTTCCAGTTATAGCCAATCGAACACAGCGCAACATCAACTCCCTATACCGGGAGAGACGAATCCCCTCCTATCGCTCATTGCCTCCATGTGATTCGGGACTGTACCCAAAAGCCACCTTTTTGCACGCCCTCTTGGACGTGGTATGATGGAAATCAAAGCACGATGGGAATCACACAAGACTCTATGACGATCTCGTGTCTACAGACTAACCTGTACCAGTGTCCCCAGAGAACTGCCATCTGACGTGAGGTATAATACCATCTGGGAGTTCTCGGCGAGTCCGTCCGGTGTACCCAGTCTCCATAGAGCACCCGTATACCTTCTCTGATGTCAAATACCAATGGATATGGGATCATCCATCGCCCATCATATGGGTCAAGAAGCGCATATGCTAGTCTACTCTAGAGTATTGATGCCCTGTCTCGGTACTCCCACGACTAGGAACATTTGAAGGATGTACTTGACGACTACACTGTCCCCACTAGTATGATCCGCACATAGTCCTGGTAGTCAAGTACTCATCCTAAGGGCTTTATCAACATGTAACATAGAGACAATCAGAGTACATGTTAAGATAAAGAGCAACCAGATAGTATACTATCATGTCGAGCAAGAAAGTCCTCCCTATATATGTCCAAGCATCCACTACAATATACAACGCATGTACAGTAATGGCCTCTAGGGCATACATATAACTAACAGAATGTTCTTCTTCTTGGAGCTTGCTCCGCTCTTTTTCTTTTCTGAGAACTTGAAACTTATAGGGAGGTTTCTCTCTCCTTTTTTTTGAGAACTTGAAGTTTATGGGGGGTTCTTCTGTACAAGACTTGAAGTCTTGGGTCCTTTATATAGGGGAGGCTAATTTGTTGAATCAGTTAAGGAAATCTCTCATTGAGAGATTTCTAATTGATTTGGGGATGATTCCCACCATTGGATCTTCGATCCAAGGGCTTCTGTTTTACAGAAGGTATCTTTCTTGTTTTTAGCAAGATTGGGAAAATATTTTCCCATACAGAACTTATTCTGTATCTTGGTGATTTTTAATCACCATTGGATCTTTGATCCAACGGTGCTCTGATTTACAGAGTACAATCTTTCTTGTTTGGAAAGATTTGAGGAGTATTTCTTCAATAGATTTTAATTTTGTAATTTGATGATTTATTATCTTCGTTGGATCTTTGATCCAAGGGTGGAGAACATTTAGTTCCAGCACTGGCGCTCTTGTGCTTTCGACGTGAGGCACTGCCTCGGAGTTTTTTACTCTTGGCGCTGGCGCTCTTAGCGCCAGCGCTCTCATGCTTTGCAGTGAGGCGCTGCTTTAGAGTCTTTGACTCTTATCACTTGGCGCTCTCGTGCTTTGCACGTGAGGCGATGCCTCAGAGTCTTTGACTCTTAGCGCCGGCGCTCTTGGCGCGAGTGCTCTTGGCGTGAGCGCTCTCGTGCTCTGCACGTGAGGCACTGCTTCAGAGTCTTTGACTCCCAGCGCTTGGTGCTCTCGTGCTTTGAACGTAAGGCGCTACCTAAGAGTTTTTTGACTCTTACCGCTGGTGTTCTTGGCACCAGCGCTCTCGTGCTTTGCACATGAGGCGCTGCCTCAGAGCTTTTGACTCTAAGCGCTGGCGCTCTTGGCGCTAGCACTCTCGTACTTTTCACATGAGGCACTGCCTCAGATTCTTTGACTCTTAGCGCTGGCGCTCTTGGCGCGAGCGCTCTCATGAGGCGCTGCCTCAGTTCAAATTTCAAATTTTGAATAGAGCTTTGCTCTCTGATTGGGGGAAACAGGGTCATCTACCATTTTGATGAAGTCAAACTCTTTGACTGCCACATAAAAACAGATGTTCCATCTCCACGATGCTTGCTTTAATCCTGATGGACTTAAGCATAGCTTTGAAAGTCTCAACATTTCCATCTACACCAAGAATCTTCTCAAGATCGACTTGCCCCTGATGGGTTTTACCCCTTTAAGTGCAACATTCAATGTAACAACCCTAAACTTTTTGTACAATTTTTTTCCAAAAATACAGAAAGGGGTACTTAAGCCTGAGCACAAGTTATAAGTTTGTTTTGCTTTAGAACAGCAAGAAGGAGCTTGTAGCTCATTGGTAAGACCTTGCACTACTGAACCAAAGCACCAGAGTTCAAATCCCATCAGCCATACATTTTATTTAATTAAATTCTTTTAATCTTTTAGAAACCCAAAGGTCTACACGTGCACAACACGTAAAACCAAGAGTCACACGTAAAACCAAGAGTCACACATAAAACAAATGAGTCCACTGCAGTAGACCAAGCGTCAGGGACACGTGGCGCCAAGACGAGCCCCGACTCGCCTGACTCGGGCCGGCGAAATGGTTGACTCGGCCGGCGCCGCTGGTCCAACTCGGTCCGATCCCATTTTTCCTTTAACCCCCTGCACCCTTTGGCCTACCCCACTCCCCCTGCACTGTTTAAATTCTCTGCAATTAACCAGAGAATTAAAATACCCCCATTTAATCCATTTTAATACAAATTTTTAATACACCCTTTCACTACCCTAAAACCCTAATTTTTCCTATAAATACCACCCTCAAATCACCCCTCCTCACTCCCAAATCTCTGTCCAAACACTCAAGAAAATTCCCAAGTCTTTTTTGTGCAATTGGAGTTAGCAAAAGGGTGAAGCTCCGATGAACTTCCGACGGCAATCCGAGGAGATTCCGAGGAAGAAACGACGCACCGACACCTCCCACCTCTTCCTCCATCTCTCTTCTAGTC
Organism: Agapanthus africanus; assembly: GCA_030015575.1. Taxonomy (NCBI): domain Eukaryota; kingdom Viridiplantae; phylum Streptophyta; class Magnoliopsida; order Asparagales; family Amaryllidaceae; genus Agapanthus; species Agapanthus africanus. Next base: position 290,416,721 of record JASDDO010000019.1, read on the forward strand.
TAATAACCTGTAAGTCCCTACTTCTTCTTCCTTTCTCTATTCTAAAAACATTCAAAACTAAAACCCGACGGAAGCGGAGTTAATCCGACTTCCGATTCGATTTTCCTTAAAAAGTTATATTTTTCTTAAACACAATAATACAAAACTCTTATATCATGACCATTAAACATTAATGAAGTTAAAAGAACAATTTTGCATCAAAATAATACCCGTAGCAAGTTTTATTCCACTTTTACATTAAAATACCCTTATGTTTCATTTTGACATGCTTGAACTTTTTAAAACCGTATTACCTTAGAAAACTCATGAGGTAATGACCTACCTCCTCACAACACTCATATATAACATAGCACGATGGAATTTGGCAACATTGATTTAGGAAAAATACGACTTTACACATAACTACCCCCCGACTTATAAAAACCTTTTTCTACAAGATGTGTATTTTAACAAATCTTTGCAATTGCGTCTCTATAACCCATTTTGGGAACCCGTTCAGGATGGTGCGGATTATCGCACATTCTCGGGCCTAGTAGAGTGAAATGCAGACCTCCGCAAGGAGCATACGATCTCGAAAGATTTAAAATACAATTTTCTTTGGAAAATGTGATTTCTATTATAAATAAAACTTATATTTTTAATATATATATATATGTAATTACTATCAAAATATCTATTTTTAATATTTATAATACTCTCCAATTCCAAAATTCAAGAAAAACATCTCATTTACAAGAAAATACCATACAATTCCAATATTACAAATAAATACCATATATTATGAAATTAGATTTTATTCACTAGAAATATCACATTGATAAAATATAGATCCATGAAAACTCTAAACATGATAATAAAATACTTGAGGTGTATTTTGAAAATTATACAAAATTATTTTTACATAAGCCCCCCTCAAGTTATACTAAATTATAATAAGGACTGTAGTAAACATAAGTTTAAGCGGGACCAGTCTATTGAGCCTCAGGGAGCCGGAGATATGGGTGCTTGCCTATTTAAGGTAGAAAACTTAACAAACGGTGTTATCAACACGGTAATTGTCTTTGAAAAAGATACAAATCCGGCCGTCCATATGCAGCAGTTACCGATAGCACCAAAACATAATTCAGGACTTCAATTTCTTTTCTAATTTTTCGACTCAGACCGAGTCTCAATATAATTAATCTGATTTGAATATGATTCAAGTATCAAATTTCAATACAACATGGATCTATGAATCCGTCTATTCAATCTAATCAATCTATATTGACTGAACCGAACCATGAATATATTCTATCTACATGTTCATCCATTATATCTGTTCAATTACAGATATCATGGTTCCGGCAAGTCATCCATCTATATAAATAAAGACAATACAAACAATACAATCAAGACATCGCGGGGTTTATAAGGGGTAGACTGGTACGAAAGGTGTTAAAAGTGGAACGAGACTGTAACCATAATACACCTAACCTGAAGTCAATTGCCGTTGTACCATGGCTGAACGGTTCCTTATGCTCCTTATACCTTAGTCTCCAGGGAAAGTGAGATTCATCTTGTATACACTGGCCTTTTCTGTACCAAGCTACAAACAATTACGTTAACATAACAAACAACACTATAATAGTTATACTCTCTCTGTCTATTCTACTTCTCCCTCCTCTTTGGGACTTACCGAGTGATTTGTTCGCTGACAACATTCTCTTTCTTTTCTTTGGAATGTCGTCAGGTGATTCGGACCTTCAGGAGATCGAGCCCACCTTCGAGGACTTGGATCAGCTAGCCTTCGACTGGAGCTCTAGTTACTTGTACACATTTACATTCTGTATTTTCCATTTCTGTTATACCACTGTTTAGGCATTGCTTTCCATTCCATGTATTTACTTTTCAGAAGTATTGTAAAAAGAATGTTAATAAATAAAGTTGTTGTTCAATTATATCCATTGTCATTATCTCTTATGCATTTTACTTATATTGCTTAGGCACGCTTAGCGTATTTACTTCTGAGTAAATACGTAGTGGCCTCGTCGCGTCCTCTGCCTATATACTAGGAATCGGGGCGTGACATTCAAAGTCATACTTTGTTGGTGTACTTGGATTCCATCTTTGATTGCATAGCATCCAGCCATTTCACAAAGTCTCAACTTGTGATGGCCTGCCTGAACCTAGTTGGGCCATCATCTACCATGATGCAATCCTCGCTCCTACTGTCACTGAGAAAACCGTAGTATCTCTCAAGTGGATGAGAAACCCTACCAGATTTACGGAGAGGCTGAGGTTCGTTGGAGACTATTGAATCCTTTGGTTTCACCAAATCATCAGCTGTTAGTTTGTATAGCTGGAACTCCTTCCAGTTCTACCCCATAACCATAAATTTCTTCACAAGAAATTCATTTTCTAAAAAGGTGGCATGCTGAGAAACAAAACACCTTTTGCACCTCAGTATGGTAGAAGATATACCCTCGCGAATGTTCAGGATATCCAACAAACTTACAGAACTGACCTTGCCTCTAGCTTGTCCGGATTTTTCTTTTCAACATAGGCCGGACAACCCCATATCTTAACTCGTTTAAGATATGGTCTATTCCTATTCCATATCTCATATGGAGTGGTAAGCACTGATTTGGATAGAACCCCATTCAATAGGTATGTAACTTCTCAAGTGCATAACTCCAAAAGGAAACAGGTAACTCAGCAGTACTCATCATAGAGTGTGCCATATCTCATAGGGTGCGATACCTCCGCCACGATACACCATTATGCTGTGGTGTGCTCGGAGGAGTAAGTTGAGAGAGAATCCTATTCTCCTTTTAGAAAATCCAGGAACTCCATGCCTAAGTATTCGCCTTCTCGATCTCATCGAAGGACTTTAATACTCCTACCCGTCTGGTTCTTAACTTCAAGCTTATATTCCTTGAATTTCTCAAAAGTTTCAGACTTGTATTTCAATAGGAACATATGTCCGTATCTCGAGAGATGATTAGTGAATATAATGAAGTACGAAGAACCAAACCTGGCATTTGTAGACATAAGACCGTATACATCATCATGTATATGTCCTAAGAGTTCCGTAACTCTTTCTCCGTGTCCAGTAAACGGAGTATTGGCCATTTTACTTTTGAGACGAGACTGACAAGTATCATAAGATGAAAATTCGAACATATTCTCATATTCATCCTTATGTAACATAGCTAGTCATGTCGCATTGATATGACTTAGTCTACAATGCCGCAAGAAGGATTCGTTCATTTCTGAACTACTCCTCTTGTGTGTTCTAGATACTTTGAACTGTGGTTTTGATTTAGAACGTATATGCCATTTCATAACGTGCCTGATCCAATCAACTCTTGATTCAGGAAAATGTTCACAACATTATCCTGCAATACAAAATTATATCCTTCTTTAACTTAATAAAGAAACTAATGTAATGTCGTATATCAGGTTCGGTATCTAATGACATTTGTTCAGAATCAATGTATTTACCATTTGGTAATACAAGGATATTTGCCAACTGACTTGGCTGCAACAATTGCACCATTCTCTAACACTTAGAGACTATATTACGTAATCTCAGTTCTCTACCTTTCTGCAGCCCATGTAACAGATTACATATGTGGGATCCTAATCCGGTATCTCATACCTAGGACGTAAAGGATACTGAGAAACAGTTCTTGGTAACAAACACACCCGAAGAAGATGTATCAACATGCACATTCCACAATTTTATGGCATGGGAATCCTGGTATACCCCTATTTCCTGCTCGGACTTATAAAAATTATAAGATAGAGCGGAACCAACGTTCCCTAGCACAGTATAATAAGCAGGTTCGGTCAATGCATCCATATTATTATCTTGATTAAGGCGTGACATGTTCGCTACCAGGAGAGAGAGAAAAACACTCAGCATATGCTCTTGCAAGATCAGATTGGTTGTTATTTTATCTAATCAGGATGGCTCCCACTGTTTTTATCAAATCTTCCTTCAAACCCTAAAAGGTAAGACTAGCCGGGATTAATTATACCCTACAAGTTCGCCAATCTTTCGGCCAGGTGTTCATATCTTAATTTTGCATTATTATATTCCCCATTCTTGTTCATTTTACAAATAAACAGGTGCTTTTGATCCATGTCTGCTACATAGTTGCAGATTACAGGTTCTCGGAATAAAAACAGTGAAATTGATGAAAAGATAATACAAAAGTGAGACTACGACCGATAAATGGTGGAATCTTGATCGCGCCTACATTTTGAGGGACAATGTAGATCAATGAACAAGTTCACAAAGTACAAAGGCAGCGCAAGGTTCAAGACTTCGACACGAAGCAACGGTAAAAGTCCACTATATTATTCACTGTGGAGATCTGGAAGAGAACTAGAAGACATTCAGAAGAACCAACTGAAGAAACAAGTAGGAAAATGCAACAGGAAGATAACCAGAAAATTGCACCCAACAAACCATCAACATGGCCGCGGAACCGCGGCCAAACAGGGGTCTTAGCCGCAGATCCGCGGCCATAAGATGCCCGTGTCGGTGCGAATGCTGGCGGTGCGTTGGTGCTTTGACTAGTCTTCTTAGGGGCATATTTGTAATTGCAGATGTGAATCGAATGTAACCCTAGGGTTTCTATGATTTATAAATAGAAGCCCTAAAACCTTTTTTAGGTTATGCCTCTTCTTGTGCCTCATTTCATTTTATCAAAATTCAGATCTGTAAATTTCTGCAATGTATGAAGAGAGCATCAAATAAAGTAAGTAGTTTTTTATTTCCATGCCCTAGGTAATTTCTTATCTGCCCTAGTATAATTTTCCTTTCTGCTCTAGTTTAGATTTTATTTTCTGCCCTAGTTAGATAGTTAGAACATGTTAATCAATTCCCTAATGAGTGAGTAGTCTCCTCGCTTGTTAGGGTTAGATTTGGGGAAGGCTTGAGAGATGAAGATCTCTCACCCTTTTCTTGCCCATCATACGTTTTTATAGGACTCCATGCATACATGCACACACCGCTCCCTACGGCACCCTATCCCACGAGGTAGTGCTGATACCGTAGTATAAATGACCGGTTGCGCATGTTTTCCATGGAGGTTAGGGTAAGGATTAAGAAAGGAAGGACAAGAACCTAGAGGAAGAAACATCGTTTCTTCCCGATGGTACTAATCCGCTTTATTAATTATTACCATAACACCTCATAGATCTTAAACAGGGCATAGAAAGTGGTAAGGAATATTGACTTTCCAAATTTAACCTAAATCTAACCCTAGCAAGATCCTAGTCTAGATCAATCTTAGTTTTTAGATTTAATCAATCCGACAACAATCGGAATTAACTCGTTAGAACAATTAGGAAATACACAAAATCCCTGTGGACCGACCCGTACTCACCGGCTAGCTACCAAGCGACGCCGTTCTTGATTGCGGTTATAAATTCCTTTGATCAATCAAATGGCGCCGTTGCCGGGGATGGCATTATTTTTTTTTGCAATTTCGGGTTAATATAAAATCATAAAAATCATAAAAACTGAAAGAAAAAAAATATAAAAAATTATCATTTTGTTATTTTGTGAAGGGTATTTTCGTGTGAATTTTGCAGGATCAACGAACGAGTTCGGATCTGGAAAAATCCAGAGATCAAAACAGAAAACATCAGATCTGAACAACAGAGGAGTACCATAACAGAGCAACAGAAGAAGTTTGGAGGCCTGATCCTCCTTCCTGACCGCGGAACCGCCGCCGTAACCTACTTATTGTCGCGAATCCGCCGCTCCCTTGTGACGTCAGCAAAGGCAATTATCTCTGTAAGCTTCTCTTCTTTCTTCTTCCCTGCAACCCCAATATCTCCTCTGTAAAAATTTCCTGCAGGATTCTTTGCGCTAAAAAATCTCCCCCCTTCCAATAATTGATCTTGTGCAGGATTCTTTGCGCCGCGCTAAAAAATTGTTTGCAAGTGATTGTTTACTGTTTTGCATATTTAATTGGACTTTAAGGGGCTTGACACCAATCCAGATTGGGTGGGGATTTCATCACCCTTCCCAGGACCCCAAAAATCACATAAGGCATATTGCATTGACCATAAATTAATTAAAAAAGATTAGACTCGGCCCTAAGGACTTCACGCTCAATAGGACAAAGGAATAGATGTAGGCATCGACCGTTGATCCTAACCTGACTTTGTGGTGCCTAGGCTAGACAGGTAGTGAAAGGTAACTTTAAAAGGCCCGTCTCACGGTGATTCGTGAGCGGATCCCTCCTTTCTCTACTTGTGCTTACCTGGCCACAATTGGCGGTGAAGAGGCGGTTTGAGTTCCTATTTCTTGCCCTTTGGAACAGTTAGGAGCTGTCTAGCTGACCTAGGTGACCCTAGATCTAGGCCTGATTGTGCATTTGTGATTGATTGAACGTGTGTCTAAGCCTTTTATTGAAATTTTTTTTACAAAAACTTGCAACTTGTCGCTAAGAAATCCGTACCCCACATTCTTTTTCTTCTCCTTCTTACATCATGGGTACCCCACCTTCCAAAACTCTTGCCGAACTTTGGTATCCTGAACCAAACTTTGCTTCCTACGTGAATTGTTCTGGTCGAATTACGGACGACCCCTCCATACCCAAAATTTCTTTGAAAGATCGAATAGAAGCGTCTAGGAGAAACAGTTCGATTCCAGAATCCACTTTGTATCAACCATTTCAACCTTCCCCACCTTCTTTCATTGATACCCCTTTTTCGAGTCCTGTTGTAACTCCGAAACCTATGTCTATCGCTGAACATATTGAACAAGCTCGTAACCGATCTTTCACTCCTTTCAACACTTCGAGTTCTTGGGATCAACAAGTCCATTCACCTTTTTATCCAAATGTTGATCCTACTCCTGTCCAACCATTCAATTCCAACCAATCCTACCCGACTTTCACACCTTCCCTAGACATTGCTTCTACACAACCATTTGGGAGTTTCACGTATCTAAAAAATTTTGAATCTTTTATTGAAACCCCTTCACAACTCATGTCTAGTCTGGAAGAGTCGTTGGAAGCGTACATTGCAGCAAAAAACAAACAGATGAGAAATTTGGATGCGTCCATTGCCGCCCTTATTCAACCTAGTGAACCGGTAGCTAGTTTCCAACTAGCTCCAAAAATTCTAATGTATGAGGAGGCGGTTGGACAGAGTGAGAATTTGAGTGGTGAGAGTGAGCTGTACACACTTCCAAATCAAACCGATCCATACCCAATTGAATCCTACAACTCCGGTTTTCAAACAAGTGTCCCAAATGATTCACCAGTTGAAAATAAAACGTTTAATGAGTTGTGCGACTTTGTAGTGTTTGATTTACCTGATTGTGAAGAGCCCTTTTCAAGTGAAACCGTCACCAATCCTTTTGACCTCTACACCTCCACTCTAGAACCTAAATTGATTGATATCCATGCTTTTGATGAGGTGTCTGAGAAAATTAATTTTCACTTGATTGAGGATATTGACGCAGGGAATATTTTGGACGATGAAGCCGTAGATTTGACTGAAATTTTATCACCAATTCATCATCCCGAGTCATTTAATGTTTCTTCCGAACTTCATATGCGTCTTGATTTTGATGATAATTGCATGGATGGGATAACTTTTGAGGAGAATTATGAGGATAGTACTGCGGAGAGTATTGAGGATAGTATTGAGGATGAACCCGTTTTGTTTGATGTATCGGATTTTCCAATTCATCCTCCTGAACCTTTAACTGTTATACTTCCTAAATCACCCTCCCTCCTTTCCATCGTTCCGACCACGCAAAAGATCACGCAGGAGGACTGTGAGCTTGAAAAATTTCTATTCGATCACAGCAGTTTGGACGCCACTAGTGCGTACCTCTTTGAATCTGACACAGTTCTCACAGCCGATAACAATTACGAGTGCTTCACTTTTTCGGACGATTTTAAAGAATCACTGCCCGAGTTTGAGTCATTTGAATTTTCAGATGAGTTAGTTGAACCATCAGACTCGGTTGCTTATAGTCATTTCGATCCATTGATGGAATCCTTCGAGTTCGAGACAGTTTGCTTAGGTGAGAATAAGACTATCCCTAAATCACTCCCTTTCGTCCTTCCTATCGTTTCGACCGAGCAAGAATTCGTCACGCTTCCACTTTCAATGGATGGTTTACCAAGTTCAAAGTACCCATGTTTTCTCGCGAATCTTGAGGGATTTGACCTCATTTCTCGACGGGTTGATAAATTAGCACAATCTCTTTTAACACATCGGTCATCAAAATTTGCGCTAATTTATTCACTCGATTTACACCCTCAAGTTCATACTACACTTCTTTCTCTTTTCCTCCATTCTTCTCCTCCACCGAGACCATATTCCACTCTTCTTCCCATACGGTCTCGTGTGTTTCTCAACTCCTTTCTCTACACTCCATTCTTCCACCAACCCTACCATTATCACGATAAAATTTTTGAATGGTTGGTGCCGACCTTTGGCCTGTGTAAGGCCTTGTATAGTTTGATTTTTCTCCTCCCTAACTCTGAACTTTAACGCTTAAAACAGTGGAAACACTGTTTCACTTAAGTTTGGGGGGAAACTTTTTGTTTATATATTTTTGTTTTTCTTTTAACAATAAAAAAAATTATTATAAAAAAATAAACAGGGGAGTGCCGGTAATTTTGACCCTCTTGGTATGGCATGACAGTGAGGACACTGTCAAGTTTAAGTTTTGGGGTATGCTTGGTAAGCCTTCTTCCTTCGCATTCATGTGTATATTCTTGCATTTGCATACTTATTTTAAAATCCATAAATATTGAAAATTTTGAAAATTATAAAAATTAAAATATTCAATTTTGGCCATAATTTACTTGAGTTTGACAAATAGGTTAACTAGCTAGGAACAATTAGACCTTAGACTTAGTAAATTAAAAACCCTAAAAATAACCTTTCTTAAAATTTAACGGTAGAAAGTATATGTCTTGTAGTTTATTTAGAAATAGGCAAATTTCGAGTTGACTTCTTGGGCTAACTTAAAACAAGGGAAAAGTATTGATATCTTTATTAAAGTATAAGTTTGAAAAATAATTCCTAAGCTTAAGTCTAAATTCTGAAAATATATACCCTACAAATTGCACAAACACGAACCTTGAAACTTGGAATAGTAGAAGAGACCTTAAAATGCTCATGTCTAAAGTCCTTAGTACGAAGAAAATAAAATAAAAATACAAGTGTGAATAAAGAGATAAAAAAATGAACACTGGTTTTTGTAATTACTTAAGGCTGCATTATTAGAAAAAATATTTAGCGAGGGTGCATCATCACCTAGTGCCTTAGACCAACTGGTTTGGGAGTCACTGCTAAAAGCCTTAGGGATTATGAGACTAGGAATTACGCATTAATGTGAAAACACATCTTGTAATCGGTTGTTGGTACCTTGATTGGTAGCATTTTTGCATGCTAAGTTTGTTACCGCAATCAAGACGGCTTCGCTTGTAGCTAGCCGGTTGAGTACGGGTCGTCCGCAGGGAGATGGGAATCTTTTTTTATGTGCTTTAACGAGTTAAGTCCAAATGTCCAGATTTGTTTTTAGATTACTTATGTGCTAAAATGATATGTAAAGAGAGCTTGTTAGGGTTAGGATTAGGTTAGTTTGAGTTAGGAGTCGCTCACTTCTTTCGTTGCCACTCTTAATATCGGTGTTACGGTAATCGGCAACAACGGGGATTAGCACGACTAGGAAGGAACTTGCGAGTATAAGCTAGGCTTTCCAACGCATAAGTTCTTCCTTTTGGTGCTTGTCCATCCGTTCTTAGACTTAACCTTAACCTCCGGTTAATTCAAGCACAACCGGTCTCACTACGGAATCACCGCTATCATGTAGGATAGGGTTCCGTAGGGAGCGGATTGTGGTTCAATTAACGGGAGTCCGAATTAAGATGTTGGGCAAGGAAAGAGTGAGAGAGATTTCCTTCTCTCAAACTTTCCTTATCCTACCCTAACAAGTACGGAAACTACTCACCCATTATAAGAAAAATGAAAATAAAACAAAGGAGAAAGATAGAAAGAAAGAGGTTAGAAGATTACAACTAGCTATTTGCGACCTCACCTCGGCAAGGATCAAGCGTAAGCATCATGGTTGTTTAAGGATAAAAGAAAAGAGAACAAGAAAGAAACAAACACAAATAACAACAACTAAATTAGCAAATGAAAATTACAAGCAATAATAGTTAACAAAATAAAAAGACAAGCATGATAAGAACAAGAACTCCTTTATTCATTCTTCGCTCACAAAAGCTCACTACAAGTTTTTTAATGGAGAAGAGATGAGAGGAGGAAGAAGAACAACAACATATAACCGAAATCTAAATACTAGAATATGCACCCTTGGCTTTGGCAAGTTCTGGACTATTTATAGGCATGGAAATGGAAACCTAGGGCAACAATCTGCCATAAGACAAAATTCCCAAAATAACCCTGAAAGATCTCCATCTGATGAGCCTGTACGGCCGCGGATCCGTGGCCTAGACCCCCTATTGGCCCCGGATCCGCGGCCCTATAGGGGAGTTGGCCCCTCCGGTTTTGTGTGCTCCCCTGGTATTTTATGTCCTTCAGTCTGGTATATGTTTTTTCTGATAATCTTTCCACATTTCTTCCAGAATTTTAGTAGATCAAAAGGTGATTGGATGTGGATCTTTTTGCCATGATTTTCTTGAGCTCCGCGTAGATTTCTTGGATCTTGTGTTGCCATTGAGCCTTGTGCATCAAAATGACATTGATTTGCCATTTTGTCTTTTAAACTGGTGTGTGGCAACATACGGATAGAGAGCGGAGACCCGTGTTTTATCTGTGGTTGGCAGGAACCCGGGTTTTGTCGTGTTTTTCCATGAATTTCACCGTTTGGAGCCAAGAACATGTATCCTGCAATTGACTAGCAAACACGGCTCAAGAGTACCTACTGATAAGCAATGTGATAAAAATTGGGCGGTATAAAAATCCAAAAATCTGATATGAACAAATACCCCCAAACTTATCATTTGCTCGTCCCGAGCAAAGCCAATTTATTCATAAAAAAATTTCCTAACCTCACTTTCGCAGGGAACGCGATTGCACTGAGCATGTGCAACAAGCCGTTAAACCTCTAGGTGTCCCTAGTAGGAGGAGTGTTGTCTCCTGAGGGTTTTTAGCGGATACTACCCACAAAATCCGGTCAAGCTAGTTTTGTAAAATTACTATGATTCAAACCCCTAAAGTTTTTGTTTCAGAAAATAACAATTCTATGATCCTAAGTCTAGACTATCGAACCTTTATTTTTCACATCTCGCTTCTTATTTAACTTAAGATTTTATATGTCTTTACGTGTAGTGCAAATAGTGTCGTTAAGTTCCAGAAGGGTCGAATAAAGTCATCATGTCACACAATAAAGCCTAGATAAGAATTTTGAAAGGATCACATAAGTTTTATAAAGAGTTAAGCATTTTTCAAGTTTCGTTTTCCAGTAAAGTTTCAACTTTAGAATTTCTATCTTTCTTAACAGGAAACTAGGTCTTATTTTTCACTCCACCTTTTTCTTGTTTTCATTTTATACACACCTCTGTGAAAGTGCAATAGTCTTTATCATAGAATGAAACCTTCATATCTCTGCTAAAAATATTTTTTATAAAAACTTGTCTTTTGTCAAGATTATTCTAACACAAAGAACCGTTAGGAATTTTAACTCGGAGAGAACACTTGCTTGATTTTGTTTTAATCTGGACTTTCTAGACTTCTTAGCGAGCTTTAGGCCAATGCACCCAAACCAGTTGGCTTTAGGGCATTAGGTGTAGAAACACCCCATTGGACTTAATTACTCAAGTTACCTAGGTCCAAAAACAAAAGACAATTTAGCATGAAAATCATGATGATTCAATACGAACGGAGATATAACCGGCAATTCAGTTATTTTTTGGATAAAAGACGTGTTTAGTGGGTTAGGTGTGTAATCATTCCAATCAAGTTTCAGATGGGTTATTTTTCAGACTTAGTTCCAATTAAGGCATCAATAACATTCCTTCATATTCACTTCACTTCATAAACTATTCTTGATATTACTTATTTCAGAATAAACCTATTTGATCCTCAGAAAATCATTTATCCATTTAAAAGTTTTTAGACATAAAAAACTTGTCATCTAATTTCCAAAACTCACGACACGTGTAGTGTGATGTAAAGACGTATATCAGCTATAGTTAACTTCAAAGGAGAGTTATTTTTTAGGTTTTCAAAATCTAAAAATAAGATTTAGTTATTCTTATCTTATCAAACAAAACCGTCGAAATGTTGAATCAGAGTTCTCCCACTAGCTAACTTGACAGAAAAGTTTTTATGTTTTTAGAAAATTTTCTGATTTTTATGGATTTTATGGATTTTAATATACAGATGCAAAATATACATATGAATGTGAAGGTTAGAAATGCATACCGAGCATACCCCCAAACTTAAACTGGACAGTGTCCTCACTGTTGTTGCATGGGGAGATCATTTGAAGGGTCAAAATTGTCGGTTAGATATACACAATTTTTTTTTAATGTTTTTAAAGAGTAAAAATGGAAAAGAATATCCACAAATAAATACAAAATGGTATATACATACCCCCAAACTTATTTGGAACAGTGTCTACTTTTCTTAGCTGGATAATCAAAGTTTGGTGGTAGGCAGAGGAAGATTATGCAGGGTAAACCGTCTCCTGTAAGACCAGGAGCTCCTCTGTTGGTTCGGCGCTAAGTTACGGTTTTAGTCGGTGTCCGTTCACTTTGAAAAATGAACCGTCCTTTGGATTCTCCAAATCCACAGCGCCCTGCGGATACACATTCCGCACAAAATACGGCCCTTTTCAGCGAGATCTGAGCTTTCCTGGATGGAAGTGTAGCCGGGTGTCATAAAGCAGTACCTGTTGACCAGGTACGAAAGTTTTGCGCAAAAGGTGTTTATCGTGAAACACCTTCGTTCGGTTTTAACGACAACCGCGTTATCGTAAGCCTCATCCCTAAGCTCGCTCAATTCGTTCAACTGCAGCTTCCGATGACTGCCCGCATCTTCGAGAGACAGATTCAGCTCCTTTATCGCCTAAAATGCGCGATGCTCTATTTCGACAGGGAGGTGGCAAGTCTTTCCGTACACAAGCCGATAGGGAGACATGCCAAGATCGGTCTTATAAGCCGTTCGAAATGCCCAAAGGGCATCAGTGAGTTTCAACGACCAATCCTTTCGGTTCTTGGAAACCGTCTTCTCCAGTATCTGCTTGATTTGCCGATTTGAAACTTCGGCATGCCCACAGGTTTAGGGGTGGTAGGGCGTGGATAGCTTATGATTAATGGAATATTTCCGCATCAAGGCCTCGAAAGTCTTATTGCAGAAATGAGTTCCATTGTCACTAATGATCGCTCGGGGGTGCCCAAAACGGGAGAAAATGTTTTCTTTAAGAAACCTAACGGCAACCTTGTTGCCGTTAGTCCGGCTGGGCACAGCCTCGACCCACTTAGAGACGTAATCAACAGCGAGAAGGATGTACAAGTTCCCGAAAGAGCTGGGAAACGACCCCATGAAATCTATCCCCCAAACGTCGAAAATCTCCACAACCAAGATTGGTTGGAGCGGCATCTCGTTCCTCCGGGATATCCGGCCCAAGTGTTGGCACCGGGAGCAAGTCCTGCAATAGTCATGAGCGTCTTTGAAGAGTTGTGGCCAGTAGAAACCACATTGCAAGATCTTCTCAGCTGTCTTTATGGGGCCAAAATGCCCGCCACATGCTTGAATTTGGCAAAATGACAGCACACTCTTGAATTCATCGTCAGGGACACACCGATGAATAATCTGGTCGGGACAGTACTTGAACAGATAGGGTTCGTCCTAGTAAAAGTGTTTTACTCGGGATAAGAATCGAAGTCTGTCCTGACTTGACCATTCAGTCGGTAGTAGCCCTGTGGCCAAATAGTTCACAATATCTGCGAACCAGGGTTCGCAAGATACTGCCAAGAGTTGTTCATCCGGAAAAACGTCGTTGATCGGAATTTGAAGCGAAGGCGAAGAAGGAAGTCGTGAGAGATGGTCGGCAACTACGTTTTCACATCCTCGTTTGTCCTTAATGACAAGGTCAAACTCTTGAAGCAAGAGGATCCAACGTATTAACCGAGATTTTGCATCTTTCTTCGTAAAAAGATGGCGCAGAGCAGAATGCTCTGTGTAGATAATGACTAGAGAGCCGATGAGGTAGGGCCTGAAATTTTCTAAAGCAAATACAACAGCCAAGAATTCCTTCTCAGTTGTTGTATAATTCAGTTGGGCGTCATTCAGGCTGTAGCGTTCCTAGGCACACTAATGAGGTTCCACAATAGATCAAACATGCCAAAATCAAAATTTTTTATCAAGTGCCAAGTAACCCTAAGCAAGATCGTAACTAGAGGTAAGGCGAAAACGTTATAAGTTAAAAACTTAACTAAGAGTGAAAGGAAAATACAAGCTTTGTAGATCCGGTCCTCCACCTCCATAGCTCCGTGACGATGTCCCTTCGCTGCGATCATCGGATCCTGGACTCTAGCGTTGATTTCATCGGAGAAATGGTCGGGCTAGGTCGTTGACTTCGATGCCGAAGATGATCTATATCGAGGCGACTCTAACTCGAGCTCCATCTTCACCAAGTCATGAAACTTGTGAAGAAAACACCCTATACTACATGGCAAGTGGTAGAGGATGAAGAAATAGGAAGTGGGTTCACTTTAGAATTGGATTTCTCACTCTTTTTCTCATGGCACCATTGGAGCTAGAAAGCTTTCATGAAGCTTGATGAAGATGAAGATGAAGAAAGAATAAAAAGGATTATCTTAAAAAGAAAATCCAAGTGATTCTTATCATAATGCAACCATGGGTGAGCCTAACAAGTGTAGAGACTAAACTAGGGTTAGGTATAATGGTTAGGTTAAGGAAAGAAACAAAATGGTCATGACTTTTCAAAACATCATGAAGCTTCAAGAAGAAAGAAAAGAATCCACCATTTTATTTCTTGCCCAAAATATAAATGAAAAGAATAAATAAATTAGTAAATCAAACCCTAACCATTAACCTAATCATGGTTTAATCATACACACCAAAGTTTGCATGTATCATCAAACATGATACAAACTAGTGCAAAAAACTATATCATATATACAATATGCACATCAAGTGAGAAAATCCATCTTAAGTGAACCAATACTAGTTAATGCAAAGTAATATATCAAATATATAATTATACATTAAATCATTAAATCAACACTTGATTTAACGATCCGGTCATATCGCATATGACCGACTAATATCCAATGTATCGACTTATCGAATCAATCCTCGATTCGATAACTAGGTTATATCATATACAACCAATCGATACATTCATTGCGAGAATAAAACACGGTATCATATACACGCATTATTCTCGGTCCCGCACATATCTCATATGCGCTCCTATTTCGTTTCGCTTGAGCCAGGAAACCTCTGTGTAGGACTCTAAAGACTCGTCAATACACCGGCAGCAGATGATGATCATATCAAGCACCCACAAGCCGCAAGCGGTCTACTAAACGTAACGACCACCCGGGTATTGAGCGATCAGAAGATCAACGAGAAGCCCGCTCACACTCCTGTGAATCCAACCAATAACACTTACCGTACAGTCCGGTCAGTTCGTCTGATATGTCGCATATCTCGCCTAGGGGTGGTAAACGTCAGACCCCGATAGCTTGATAAGTTATGCCGATATAAGGTCCATAACATTCATGAAACTACTGATAACTCTTACCAGTATATCACAGCAACCCTGGCCAGGGATTTCCAGTTATGGCCAGTCGAGCATAGCGCAACATCAACCCCCAATACCGGGAGAGACGAATCCCCTCCTATCGCTCATTGCCTCCATGTGAATCGGGACTGTACCCAAAAACCACCTGTTTGCACAACTCAGTAGAGCCGTGGTAGGGTGGAAATCAAAACACAGTGGGAGACACACAAGAATCTATGACGATCTCGGGTCAACAGACTAAGCTGTACCAGTGTCACCAGAGAACTGCCATCTGACGTGAGGTATAATACCATCTGGGAGTTCTCGGCGAGTCCGTTCAGTGTACCCAGTCACCACTGAGCACCCGCATACCATCTCTGATGTCAAACACCAATGGATATGGGATCATCCATCGCCCATCACATGGGTCGAGAGGATATACGCTAGTCTACTCTGGAATATCGATGCCTCGTCTCGATATTCCCACGACTAGGAACATTGAAGGATGTACTCATGGACTATCCAGGCCCCACTAGTATGATCTACATCATAGTCCTGGAAGTCGAGTACACATCCTAAGGGCTTTATCAACATGTAAAAGAGAGACTGTAAATATACATGTTAAGATAAAGAGCAACCAGATAGCGTACTATCATGTCGAGCAAGAAAGTCCTACCTATATATGTCCCAGCATCCATTACAATATACATCCATTGTACAGTAATGGCCTGTAGGGCATACATATAACTAACAATCTCCCACTTGCACTAGGGCCATCTGTAGCAGTGGTTGCAGTATATAATACTCAACCATCCCATAAAAATCTCTCTTTGGGAAAAGGCCTTTGTGAGTCGATCCGCCGTGTTGTCCTCTGAGTCTACTCTCCTAACCTTGATCCCTCTGGAGATCAACTATCTCCATGATCTGGTGATACTGCCTCAGAATATGTCTGGGTCACTGATGGGACTGGGGTTCCTGGGCCAAAGCCACACTTCCATTGTCATACAATGGTAGGAACCTAGTTCATCTCATGAACCACTATACACCCAAACTGCCTCTTTGGTAGTATCTTTAATAGCGATGTTACCAGCCTTTATCGTCTAGTTTGCCACGAAATCCAGCTTGGAACTCTTCCAACATACCGTCCCTTCACTGAGGGTAAAGACAATGCCTGCGACTGACATTCAGTCGTCCTTATCACCCTGGAACCTTTCCAGTGATTCTCCCCAGGATCGATTGATACCATCTCACCACAACTAGTGAGAATCCTAACATCCATTTAAATCTATCTCATAGATCCAAAACCCAGGATTTAGGAGGTATCACTTTGATCCTATATGGAGAATTCATGTGATAAGAGGAGATTGACCGTGCGTAGCATAGGAAACTCTTTTCCTATCAAGAGTATGTCATCCACGTACTCTACGAGGATCATCACCATACTCCATACTACCTTTTTGTACACACAAGGTTCATCTACCATTTTGATGAAGTCAAACTCTTTGACTACCACATCAAAACAGATGTTCCAACTCCGTGATGCCTGCTTTATCCTGTAAAGTAACTTGCACACGTTTCCGCTGCTCCCACTGTTTACGAAGCCCTCTGGCTGTGTACTTATAGACGTTCTCTTCTAAATCATTATTTAGAAAAGTAGTCATGGCACCCAACCACCAGATATCGTAGTCATGGTATATAGCAATGGCAAGTAGGATCTGGATGGACTTAAGCATAGCCACTTGGAAAAAGTTTCATCATTATCCACGCCTGGTCGATGACGAAAACCTTCAACAAGTCTAGCTTTGAAAGTCTCAAGTTTTCCATCTACACCAAGTAATCTTCTCAAGATATACTTGCTCCTGATGGGGATTTAACCCTTCAGATATAGCAACCAAAGTCCATACTTTGTTGGTGTACATGGATTCCATCTCAGATCGCTAAGCATCCAGCCATTCTTACAGAGTTCCTACTCTCGATGGCCTGCTCGAAACTAGTTGGGTCATCATCTCATGATGCATTCCTCGCTCCCACTGTCATCGAGAAACCGAAGTATCTCTCAGGCGATTGAGAAACCCTACCAGATCGGCGGAGAGGCTGAGGTTCGTCGGGAACTATTGAATCCTTTGGTTCTGTCAAATCATCAGCTGTAGTTTTGTATAGCTGGAACCTTTCCAGTTCTACAGAACTGACCTTGCCTCGATTTTGTCCGGATTATGCTTTTGACATAGGCCGGACAACCCCAAATCTTAACTTACTTAAGAGATAGACTCTTCCCATACCATATCTTATATGGAGTGGTAGGCACTTGATTTGATTCGAACCCAATTCAATAGATATGCAGCTTCTCAAGTGCACAACCCCCAAAAGGAAATAGGTAACTCAGTATTACTCATCATAGAGCACACCATATCATATAGGGTGCTATTGCTCCGCCTTGATACACCGTTGTGCTGTGTTATATTCAGAGGAGTAATACGGAGAGAGAATCTCATTCACCTTTAGAATAGTCTAAGAATTCTATGCACAAGTATTCTCCTCCCTGATCTTATCACATGACATAATACTTATACCCGGTTTTTGGTTCTTTACTTCTAACTTATATTCTATGAATATCTCAAAAGTTTCGGACTTATGTTTCAACAGGAACATATGACTGAATCTTGAGAGATTATCAGAGAATGTAATGAAGTACAAAGAATGGGTCTTGGCATATATAGAAAAGGGACTTTGCATACATCACTATGTATCAGTCCCAAGAGTTTAACAACTCTTTCTCTGTTTCCAATAAACAGAGCTATGGTCATCTAATCTTTGTGACATGACTGGCAAGTTTAATATGATGTAAATTCAAACTGATTTAAATATGCATTTAAAATGTAACTTAAGCTAGTCGGGTCACATTGATATGACCTAGTCTACAATGCCTCAAGAAGGATTCGTTCATTTCTGAACTCTTCCTCTTGTGTGTGTTCTGTATACTAGGAACTATAGTTTGATTTAGAACATCAATGCTTTTAGATAACGTGCCTGAACCGATCAACTTTTGATTTAGGAAATGTTCAAAACATTATCCAACAATACAAAATTTTATCATTTCTTTACTTGTAATGAGACTGATATGATTTTGTATATCAGGTTCGGTATCTAATAACATTCGTTCAGAATCAATGTACTGGTAATACAGGGTGACAGTGACCAACAGACTTGGCTGCAACACTTGCCCCATTTTCTGTCTCATGAAACTTATCACCCGTTGTCAGTTCTCTGCCTTTCTGTAGCCCTATGTAACGGATTACATTTGCGGGATCCTGATCCGGTATCTCATACCCAGGACGCAGAGGATACTGAGAAACAGTTCTGTGTAATGAACACTCCCGAAGGAGATGCATCTTATGCACTTTCTTCGTTTGGGCGGCATAGGAATTTTGGTATTCCCCTAATTCTTGCTCGGTCTTATAACAATTATAAGTTGGAGCGGGACCAACGTTCCCCAGCTCAGTATAACAAGCGGGTTCGGTCAATACATCCATATTATTATCTTGATTAAGGCGTGATATGGTCGCTATCTGGAGAGAGAGAGAAGAAAACACTCTGCGTGCGCTCTTGCATGATTAGATTGGTTATTTATTTTATCTAATCAGGATGGCTCCCACTGTTTTTATCAAATCTTTCTTCAAACCTTAAAAGGAAAGACTAGCCGGGATTAATTACACTCTACAAGTTCGACAATCTTTCAGCCAGGCCAGTGTCGGTACTTTGAGGGAGGTTCCCCGTACTTTCGCACGGATCTAATTACAGTAAACCTCGTTTTCCTAGAGGCGTAACCCCGTTGACACCTTTCTAGACACCTACTTGATCGGCTAATTATAAAGTGCAAATCTCTCCCAGGAGTAACAATTACTCGCAGTGGGTAGCGGGATCCAACTATCATATAGAAGGTATGCAATCTCATTGCAAATTTCAACACTTGAAACTCCCGATAAAGGTTTTTACCCCTAGCACCTATGACCTTAACTATGGTCAACAAATCATAAGTACTAGTCAAGTTCTACCCGTCATTTCGTGATTAATTAGACCCACCCACATGACCTTTAACTAAGGTCAACAAAGTCACACGACTGTCCTAACTAATCGCATCATATGCGGTGTAGGAAGACATCACTTAGCTACCGTACGCTGTGCCTTGACTATGGCCAACAAACACAGCACGAATACTAAGTACTGTACTTCCTAAAATGACGGAAGGTTGCGAATGGTTTTTATGAAAACCTTTAACGCTCTGAACTTGATCTCGTTGCGGAATCAAATGGTTTTTAAATGGAGTTTTTTTTAGGCTTTTCTAGTTTTGCTAAAGGGGTCACTCCCGGTGAAGGGATCGTCGGCCCTTTCCTTGTCGAATGAGGTGCGGGATATATCATATATATCACTGTGCAAAGCAGAAACTATAGAAACAATCAAAAGACAAACCGAGTGTGTAGCATCTGCCGGTTATTGCTAAAGGGGTCACTCCCGGTGAAAGGATCTCGGCCCTTTCCTCATCGAATAAGGTGCAGGATGTTCTACATGGAACACCGCGATGAAAAGCAAGAACTGTAGCTACCTGTTTTAATTTGAAATTCGATTCCACAACATCTTTTAGGTTTATTTTCTTTCATTAATCTCATTAATGAATGTCCCATCAATAAAGTCTATCTAAACATCACAGATAAATATAACGTACGCTTATGCCATCCGCATTCGCCTTGATGTCCCGTCTGCACCGTTAGATTAGGTAACTAACGCCAGAGCGAGGCAGGGCTAGCGCGGGTGTAAAACATAAGCAACGTCTATATAATATATCATATATACTATATACTATATCTATCTGAACAAATCACATGATCACATCACAGATAACGCAGCAGAAAATATCATATGAAATATTGGATATACTAGGACGTCCGTGTTTTATTTTGAGACTGAATAAAACACGGATTCCACGGTCGTGATGAATAGCCAATCCCACACCCCTAGACCCCTACGAGAGCGGCAAGCAACCCTACCAATTCTAGGGTTAGGAGACCCGGACTCGACTCCTCGAGATGGTCTCCCACTGGACCCTAAAACCCGGTTACTATCCTAATGCGGAAAAGTAAATAATATACATCAACGGTGACATCTTCCGCAACCTGGAAGTGCCCCAATAAAAGAATATTACATACAAGTTTTTACATGAATGAAAATGAAAAACACTCATCTCACATAAAAAAAAACCCGACTATTCAAACACGACGATCCAATATAACATATCCAGCAACACATAACATCACATGTCATCAACGTAAGTAAATATGCGCATCCCAATTGTCGTTGACATATAGCAACGAAACCGGCGATATCACATATTACACTTACGGTCATAGAAAAGAAAGTGTAAAACTACAACAGTTGGAATCCGCAACCTTTTTAGACATCGCATGCCTAATCAAATGAATTCCTTAGACATCTCATGCCTAACAATTATAAACCCCGCATTTTAGTCTCAATATCGAAAACACTTTTCAATATAAAGTCGGGCAATGCAACAAGATTCCCGGCATCCAAAACGAATGCTCATCGCAAACTTTAGTGGACGGCCGCACCCCCAATACCGTCGACGAAGTGCACTAAGGCGGAACACCGCTGCCGCGAGCACCCGAACGGATGCTTTTTGGCAACGGGGTTCTCCTACAGTCACTTGGTCGGGGCTATGGGGTGTAGCTGTCTATTAAGTTTACCGGCGAGTATCCGTGTAATCAATGTGATTGCGACGGACTTTTGATCACATCAAAATCCCGTGGCAACCAATCAAATGAGGCTAAAGTGCTATGTTTATAACATCCAAATCGGTTATCTCATAACTACATGTGGATTCCAAATATTGTATCACATTTCAGATAAATAGAAAATGTTAAACTTTCCGATCGAACAATCGAACACCCAAGTTTTTCCGAAACAGCTCAACACATGAAATAAGTTTAAAAACATTCACTTCATGCCTCAGTACCAACGGTCCAGCCGTAGAAGGGTCAAGCCAACGCCTCACATGTGGCACGCCGTACTGCCCCAAACCCTAAGGTTCAAAGGGCAGTTCAAGACGGTCACATAATCGAGTTAAGGTTTGTTGTCTTCTAGAGGGACCATCGCGTTACTTGCACTACTTAGAACGTCATTAAACTACGGAAAAATCCAACAACTGGAAATTTCCCGGCAGGGGAAAAAGTGGGTATTTATATCCGGTCGAACTTTTTAACATATTCTAAAATTACTCGGAAAAACACATAGACAAAGTTTGATAATCCGATCGAATCTACGAACTCCCAATATAACCCAGAAAACTCAACTCTAGAGTAGAATTTAAAAATTCCCAGAAAAAACATCACTACAATATAGGAATTACTGTGCAAAATTAAATGAAGGATGCTATCGTACGGCTGCGGAACCGCCGCACGAGCCATGCTCGTGCCGCGGTTCCGCGGCGGTTTGATCGAGTTAGCCGCTCGTTTTGCACAGTATTTCTTAGAAAAGCCTGCTGATTTTTCTGCATATTTTTAATTCACAAAAATCCAAAATTCCAGAAAATGTCCAGAGAGTGGCTTTGAGTTAGGGTTTCGGGTTCGATCGGGTTTCTAACTTCGTCTACTCATCGCCTAAGGCTCTAGCTAGGCTCTGATACCACTGTAGGGTTCCTAGGCACACTAATGAGGTTCCACAACAGATCAAACATGCCAAAATCAAAATTTTTTATCAAGTGCCAAGTAACCCTAAGCAAGATCGTAACTAGAGGTAAGGCAAAAACGATATAAGTTAACAACTTAACTAAGAGTGAACGAAAAATACAAGCTTTGTAGATCCGGTCCTCCACCACCATAGCTCCGTGATGATGTCCCTTCGCTGCGATCATCGGATCCCGGACTCTAGCGTTGATTTCATCGGAGAAATGGTCGGGCTAGGTCGTTGACTTCGATGCCGAAGATGATCTATATCGAGGCGACTCTAACTCGAGCTCCATCTTCACCAAGTCATGAAACTTATGAAGAAAAAACACCCTATACTACATGGCAAGTGGTAGAGGATGAAGAAATAGGAAGTGGGTTCACTTTAGAATTGGATTTCTCACTCTTTTTCTCATGGCACCATTGGAGCTAGAAAGCTTTCATGAAGCTTGATGAAGATGAAGATGAAGAAAGAATAAAAAGGATTATCTTAAAAAGAAAATCCAAGTGATTCTTATCATAATGCAACCATGGGTGAGCCTAACAAGTGTAGAGACTAAACTAGGGTTGGGTATAATGGTTAGGTTAAGGAAAGAAACAAAATGGTCATGACTTTTCTAAACATCATGAAGCTTCAAGAAGAAAGAAAAGAATCCACAATTTTATTTCTTGCCCAAAATTTAAATGAAAATGATAAATAAATAAGTAAATCAAACCCTAACCATTAACCTAATCATGGTTTAATCATACACACCCAAGTTTGCATGTATCATCAAACATGATACAAACTAGTGCACAAAACTATATCATATATACAATGTGCACATCAAGTAAGAAAATCCATCTTAAGTGAACCAATACTAGTTAATGCAAAGTAATATATCAAATATATAATTATACATTAAATCATTAAATCAACACTTGATTTAACGATCCGGTCATATCGCATATGACCGACTAATATCCAATGTATCGACTTATCGAATCAATCCTCGATTCGATAACTAGGTTATATCACATACAACCAATCGATGCATTCATCGCGAGAATAAAATACGGTATCATATACACGCATTATTCTCGGTCCCGCACATATCTCATATGCGCTCCTATTTCGTTTCGCTTGAGCCAGGAAACCTCTGTATAGGACTCTAAAGACTCGTCAATACGCCGGCAGCAGATGGTGATCATATCAAGCACCAACAAGCCGCAAGCGGTCTGCTAAACGTAACGGCCACCCGGGTATTGATCGATCAGAAGATCAACGAGCAAGCCCGCTCACACTCCTATGAATCCAACCAGCAACACTTACCGTACAGTCCGGTCAGTTCGTCTGATATGTCGCATATCTCGCCTAGGGGTGGTAAACGTCAGACCCCAATAGCTTGATAAGTCATGCCGATATAAGGTCCATAACATTCGTGAAACTACTGATAACTCTTACCAGTATATCACAGCAACCCTGGCCAGGGATTTCCAGTTATGGCCAGTCGAGCATAGCGCAACATCAACCCCCAATACCGGGAGAGATGAATCCCCTCCTATCGCTCATTGCCTCCATGTGAATCGGGACTGTACCCAAAAACCACATGTTTGCACAACTCAGTAGAGCCATGGTAGGGTGGAAATCAAAGCACAGTGGGAGACACACAAGACTCTATGACGATCTCGGATCAACAGACTAAGCTGTACCAGTGTCACCAGAGAACTGCCATCTGACGTGAGGTATAATACCATCTGGGAGTTCTTGGCGAGTCCGTTCAGTGTACCCAGTCACCACTGAGCACCCGCATACCATTTCTGATGTCAAACACCAATGGATATGGGATCATCCATCGCCCATCACATGGGTCGAGAGGATATATGCTAGTCTACTCTGGAATATCGATGCCCCGTCTCGATATTCCCACGACTAGGAACATTGAAGGATGTACTCATGGACTACCCAGGCCCCACTAGTATGATCTACATCATAGTCCTGGAAGTCGAGTACACATCCTAAGGGCTTTATCAACATGTAATAGAGAGACTGTAAGTATACATGTTAAGATAAAGAGCAACCAGATAGCGTACTATCATGTCGAGCAAGAAAGTCCTACCTATATATGTCCCAGCATCCACTACAATATACATCCAATGTACAGTAATGGCCTCTAGGGCATACATATAACTAACACAGGGTTCGGCTAGCATAATAGATTACGTGCGGCATCTTGTTGATGTGTTGTCCAAGGACAGCACCAATGGCAAAGTCGAATGCATCGCACATAATCTCAAATGGGTGCGTCCAGTCAGGTGAAGAAAGAACGGGAGCAGATGTGAGTGGGCTTTTTAATGACTCGAACGCAGTCATACAGCTCGAGTTGAAGTCGAATGGCGTGTCCTTGGCCAGTAGAAGAGTCAAAGGCCTAGCAATTTTGCTAAAGTCCTTGATAAACCGTCTATAGAAACCGGCATGGCCAAGGAAGGCTCGGATGTCTCTGACGGATTTGGGAGGAGGGAGATTGGAAATGACCTTAATCTTCGCTTTGTCAACCTCTATGCCATTTTGCGAAATGATATGTCCTAAGACAATACCTTCTCGCACCATGAAGTGGCACTTCTCCCAATTCAAAGTGAGGTTCTTGTCCTTACATCGGGTAAGGACAGCGTCAAGATGCAGCAAACACTCGTTGAAGGAATCGCCGAAGATGGAGAAATCGCCCATGAAGATCTCCAGGAATTTCTCCACCATGTCTGAGAAGATTCCCATCATACACCGCTGGATGGTAGCGGGCGCATTGCATAACCCAAAGGGCATGCGACGATATGCGAACGTGCCGAAAGGACAAGTGAATGTGGTCTTGTCCTGGTCTTTTTCGACGATGGAAATTTGATTATAGCCGGAGTAGCCATCAAGAAAGCAGTAGTACTCGTGTCCGGCCAATCGTTCAAGCATTTGGTCAATGAAAGGTAGCGGAAAGTGGTCTTTCCGCGTAGCGGCGTTGAGTTTTCTGTAATCGATGCAGACTCGCCATCCAGTTTGGGTGCGAGTAGGGATTAACTCATTCGCCTCGTTAGTAATGACCGTTATGCCTGACATCTTGGGGACAATGTGAATGGGGCTAACCCATGGCTATCAGAGATAGGGTAAATGATACCACTATCCAGACACTTCACGATTTCCTTTTTCACAGCCTCCTTCATGACTGGGTTGAGTCGCCTTTGAGGATCTCTGGCTGGTTTGGCATCATCCATCAGATGAATGTGATGTTCAACGATCAGGGGACTAATCCCCTTGATGTCCGCCATGGACCAGCCAAAAGCTTGCCTATTGCTGTGCAAGACCGCAAGAAGGGCTTTCTCTTGCTCTGGAGCTAGAGAAGCCGAGATGATAACAGGGAGGGTCTCGTTCTCACCCAAGTAAGTGTACTTAAGGTGAGACGGCAAAGGCTTGAGTTCAAGCGTTGGAGGTGAAATGATTGAAGGCAAGATTGGTGAAAAGGTCTCGAACACAAAGGATTCCAGCAAAGGTTCAAAACGAGTGTAAGCGACCGAGTTGGATGGTTCAGGTGACTCATCCGGAAATTCGAAGGATTCAAACTCGGGTGGTGAGCGGCTAAGATCGTTCGAGAACGTGAAACACTCATAGTTGTTGTCGGGCGCAGAAACAGCAGTAGGTTCGAAGAGGAACGCACTAGTGGCGTTAAGGTTATCGTGATCGAACAAAAACTCCTCGAATTCACACTCTTCTGGGGTGATCTCCTGGATGGAGAAAACGTTTAGTATATGAGCATTAGGTTCGGAGGGCTGATTCCCCAACCTAAAAATGTTGAGTTCAATTGTCATATTTCCAAAAGATAAGTTCATCGAACCATTGCGACAATTGATCACAGCATTTGAGGTTGCAAGGAATGGGCGACCGAGTATCACCGGAATTTGATTCCGGGGGTTAGTTACAGGCTGTGTGTCTAATACAATGAAGTCAAAGTGGAATATGAAGTCCCCAACCTTGATTAACACATCCTCTAGCTCACCCCTAGGATGGGTGATTGATCGGTCGGCCATTTGGAGAGTACAGTGTGTGGGTTTCAGCTCTCCTACACCTAATTGCTCATATACTGAGTACGGAAGCAGGTTAACACTGGCACCAAGATCTAATAGTGCGCGGTTGATGTTCTTATCCCCAATGGTAATAGAAATCGTAGGACAGCCAGGGTCCTTCTATTTTTGTGGTAAAGATTGGGTAAGAGCATCACTCACAGCACTAGCCAAGAAAACTTTCTTGGGTACCTGAGACTTCCGCTTTTTCATGCACAAGTCCTTTAAGATTTTCGCGTAGGACGGGACTTGTTGGATAGCATCTAAAAGGGGAATGTTGATGTTAACCTGCTTAAACAACTCCAGAATCTTCTCCATTTGTGGATTTTGTTTATTGGACCTCAACCGGTTTGGAAATGGAACGTTTTTAAAATTGGTTGAGTCCAATGCTTGTGGAGGAGATTGTGGAGCTGGAACAGATCCCAGAGCTGGTGTTTTCGTGGAGTGAGAAGTGGGTCCGTTCAGAGCAGAAGAAGAAGAAGGAGTGCCTTTTGAAGAATGAAGAATAGGCTCAGAAGATGAGGAAGGAGAAGAAGAAGAAGAAGAAGAAGCGGCCGGGGTGTCATTATCCTCAATTGTTGTGCCGATGTTGTTGTGCAGCATCCTTCCCGATCTTAACGTAGTCACGGCACTCACATTATGGTTCTGTTGTTCAAGAGCAACATATACATTATGTGGGTGACCGGGATTTGGGAGTGGTTGAGATGGAAGCTTTCCCTTCTCTCGCTCGCTTAACGCCGCATTCAGCTGTACAATCTGGGCCTCGATGGTCTTGATGCTTAGCCCGTGAGCGGCAGTGTGTTGTACTAAGGACTGAATGGAAGACTGGATGTTGGCAGTGGATTGTGTCGATTGTTTAACGAACGCCTCCAGACTTCGTTCGAGCGAGGAAAACTTATCGTTGTTTGACGGAACAAAGTTGTTTTGTGGAAAAGAATTGTTGGGTGCAAACTTGTTCGTCTGATTTTGAAAAGGTTGGGGTTGGAAGGACCGCTGAAACTGATGTTGAGTTTGTTGTTGCGCTTGTTGTTGCGGAGGAGGGGGCCTCTGGAAATTGTTGCCTTGGAATTGATGCTGATTCTGATTCCAGGCGAAATTGGGATGGTTCCTCCAACCGGGATTGTAGGTGGAAGAATATGGATCATTTCTTGGTCTTTGCTGAAATGCAGCATTAACCTGATCCTGTCCTTGAGATGGTGGATTGTAAGGACACTCTTCGGTCAAGTGAGAAGGATCGGAACAACAAGCACAAATGGTATGAAGGGGAAGAACAGGGGCAGGAGCAGGAGATGAAAATTTGCTCTTTATCGCTTCAAGTTTTCTTGTTATTGCAGCCATTTCAGCTTTCATCGCAATAGAGACATCCAGTTGGTGAATTCCTACCCTAAACTGACCGGTAGAAGTGGAGGTAGAAGAAGAAGTTGGTCTGGTGCTCTCCCATTGTAGCGTTTATTCCGCAAGGTCGTCGAAGAATTGCCACGCTTCCTCATCAGATTTCGATAGGAAGTGGCCCTGACAAATGGTTTCCAACAACTGCTTGGTTGCGGGGATCAGGCCCTCGTATAAGGTTTGGCAAAGTTGCCATTCTCAATACTATGGTGAGGGCACTGAACAAGAAGGTCTTTATACCGGTCAAAGCACTTCCAGAAGGGTTCGGTAGGAAGCTGGGAGAATTGGTTGATTTCGTTACGGATTCTCGCGGTTTTATGATTCGGATAAAATTTCTTGAGAAACGCTTTCACAAACTCGTCCCAACTGGTTATGGAGTGGGAAGCGGTGCTATACAGCCATTTTTCAGCAAGATCGCACAAAGTGAACGGAATGACCCGTAGCCGTATAGCATCGTCCGACAGCGGGGTGGTTTTCATCATGGCTCAAACGTTTTGAAATTTGTTGATGAAAATATAGGCATCTTCAGATTCAAGCCCATGAAATTTCGGAAGCATGTTAATGAAGTGGGGCTTAATTTCAAAATTATCCCCATTGGCCGGTGGAAGAGAAAGACAGGTGGGAAGCGCAGAACGGGTGGGATAGAAACGATCCTGGAGCGCGATTCGCTGCGGCGCTACAACAGGCGGTGGTGGTGGGTTATTTGTCTCCATAGGAGGTGGAGTCAATTCCGGGGGAGTCAAAAAGTTGTTTGGATTAAATCCTGACATCGCGGAAGAAGAGGTTGGTGATGGTGAAGGTGAAGATGTATGAACAGAATTCCGGTCAACGTCGGAGTTGGCCGGCAAAGGTAAGGGTGAAAAAGGCGTTGACGGAGTTTCGACGTCTGAGTCGATCGCGTAGTCGGTAGCGACTAACGTAACGCAGACTAGGCGGGCGCTAGTGTCCCGAGTCCAAGCGGACATACACTAAACGAGTTTAGTATAGTCAAAGCGGAGAAGGTGAGGGTAAGAAAACGTCAATGGAGAAATACGATGGGTGGTGGGTGAAAAATGGGATTTGGCGACAAAGGGCGAGTTTTTATAAAAGTTTTTAATTTTTTTCCTTTTTTTATTTTTTTAGAAAGAGATTTACAGAAATATGTACGGGCTTACGGCTTCAAGCAATCACAAACAAGATATGCGCAATCACACCTAGATCTAGGGTCACCTAGGTCAGCTAGACAGCTCCTAACTGTTCCAAAGGGCTAGAAATAAGACCTCAACCGCCTCTTCTCCAACAATTGCGGCCAGGTAAGTTGTAACGTTTTGAAAATCGTTTCGGTAAAATTTCGAAAAAACGGTAAAATAAGGGGGTTTTCTGTAAAAAGTCAAAATGCAAATATCTTTATTATAAAATTAAATATACATATTCTAGCTATGTAATTGCTAGTATTTGGTGTTTATTGATCCACGGGTGAAATTTCAAATTTTCTGAAAATTTTTCCGAAATTAATTATTTTAATATTATTTTAAGCCGTCACTAATACATTTAATTAGGGAAAATTACAAATTGGAATGAGTTGAAACAAATTTTGTGCATCATAAAACATTAAATAAAATTTTATCATGTGGTTTTTGAAATGAATTCGTTTGCCAAAACGGTTTAGAAAATATCGAAAAAAAAGGCTTTTTTTTAGTGTAAATGGATGTTTAGGTATTGTATTTATCATTTTTCATCACCCCACACCCATACCCACACTCACACACCCCCATTTATTTCTTCCCTTGGCTGAATTCAGCAACCCCCACCCATTTTCCCCACTTGAATTTCAAAGAAAAGAAAAGAAAAGAAATGAGAATGGATAAAAGAGTTGGTATTTGGTTGACTTGGACTTTTCCCTCACCATAACTCACACCACACTCCCTCTCTCCTCTCCCCCACCTGCAATGGCCGAGCCCCCCCTCCATTTCAGCCCCTTCATTCTTCATCTCTTTCTCTTTAAAAAAATTCATAAAAAATGCTTGAAAATCCACAAAAAATCAAGCAAAAATCCAAATCCAAATCCACCTCCTACCCATTTTTCCTTGGCTACCATAGCATGGATCTAGGGATTTAGATTTCAATTTGGGAGGCTAAGTGTGCTTGTGGTATCTTCAAATTTATTTGGGTATAATTCTAACCTTTTTGTTAAATTGTTGTTAATTGCTTTAAGTTAGCTTAATTAGGTGTTTAATTAGGTTTAATTACTAGTTTGGAAAATTTATGAGTTAGGGTTTGAATTCAAATATGGTTATTGTCACTTGTTTAAGTTTACAAAGTGTATTTTGGTATGTGAGGGCATGGAAAACATAATCTAGTTGCTATTATGTAAATTGTTGCATTTAAATTGTCCAAATCAAGTTTTTAAGCAAACTAGGTTTTTGAAATTTGATTAAGTAATGGAGATAAAAATCTAATTAGGGTATTCATGGCATTATTAACATTTTAAAGTGTAGTTTAATACTTTAGTTCATGAAAATCCAAGCTAGATTGTGGTTTGTGCATTTTTTGCTATAAAATTATTAAAATTTGGGTATATTGTAAACTAGAATTTTGGAATTTATGGAAATTGATGAGAATAAATTATAGGAATGGTTTATATGGCTTTGTTATGATATTTAGTGAATATTGTGGCCGCTAGATTCGTTTAAAGATCAAGATGTTGTATTAAAGCGGTTAATTTTGCTTATTATGTTTTCGGAAAAATAGCTTTAAAGAGAATTTGAAGTTTTGGTGATTTTAACCCTATTTTATATATATAATTAAGGTGTTATGAAACCACGATTGATACGTTTGAGTTTTTCTCGATGGTTTGACGTTTGTACGCCGACGTCGAGGGTTTTTGGGTTGATTTATAAAAGCAACGGGATTCACGTGTCGTTTTTAGGTCATGAGTCGGATTTTAATACGACACGGTGCGTTATGATATGTAGATACCCCATGTGGACTTCGAGACAACAAGCAAGCGCGTGGCGACGTCGGCACCGGCTAGCGAGGACCAGGTGAGTAGATTTATATCTACGGGGAGAAGTCGGGTGGATGGCGTATAGCACCCCCGCAGTCCGTAGTGTAGCTCATATATATATGTTTATATAGGTGTTTTATGATACGAGAATATTCATTCATGTTATGTTTATGTGTTCATGGAGTACCTTTGGGTTAGTTGCGAAACCCTAGAGTAGTTGTTATACCCACATACGCACACACAGACTTGCATACTTTACTTTCTTGTGCGCAGATTGGGATGTGTATATATGTATATATGCGTGGGTATGGGACTATGCATATGTACATTCATGTACGCATGCATGGATAATGAGGATAGTACTTGGGATTTAAGATGAGTCGATGAGATTTGATTTGAGGCCGTGAGATCGGTGATATAGCAGGGTTCGTATTTGAGATACGACATGACGTTGTAGCGGGTCCTTGACGTAGTGTTTCACACACGTGCATGCATACGTAGGCGGTATCAGTATTGTACTAGACGTAGATCAGTACCCCGATCATGATATTTGATAAAGAGGATACCAGATGAATAGTATGATGAATGTGATATTGACCCGTACCCAGATTTGGGATGCCGTACGACGGATTTACGTACGAGCTATATATTGATGATTGATCCGCACTCTTGACTTGGGATTCCTGATTATAGATATGGTATCGAATATGATATTATTGAGGCGGGATCACCGACTATACATATACAGGTATGTATATGTATCGACTCAGATGATAGGCAGTTTCCTTACCTGTAGTTCAGCTTGTTAGTTCAGCCGTATAGTTTAGTGTAGTTGTTAGATTAGATTATACTCCTACCTATTTCAAAACTAGCGGATCGTGGGTATTTTAAAAGATAGGTCAAGGGATCTACGGATATTTCAAAAAGCGTATCCTTTCTTAAAAACCACCGTAGCCCCTATTTTCAAAACCCCGCGATTCGTGTAATTTCAAATGGCACCATTGTTTAATATTTAGCTCCCGCTCATTTTGGTTGCTCGCTCCGCATCGCATACTTACATTGTTATTTCATATTGCATTGTTGACATTATGCTGTTAGGACACCAGCACCATTACCGATGATGCGTATGTACCACGTACACTTACTTGCCGGCTCACATACATCTTCATCGATAATTGCCATGTCACGTACACCTTAGAAAATATTATTGCTTAACTTAGCTTGATAGCTAGTAGTTTGACATAATATCAGTGTACTTACCTTATATGCCAGCTTAGATATTGTAGTTATTACTTGTCACTTCATGCATACTGTTATTCATTGTTATGCCGTATTCATGGATTCTCATGCCTATATTCATGGGTTTATATGCTATTGATGATTTGGATTCGGATTTATATGAGATTTTCTGGATTTGGGGGAAAACCGCAAAACTTGTATAAGCTTCTTCCCTCTCTTTCAAATAAAAAGTGCGGTTTTCCCATGATGTATGAGTCGTCCACCATGAGTTTGCTGATTGATTTCGAGACCCGATTCGAGGAGTGGAGGAACCGTTTCGGGTACATGGTGGGCCCGGTGCGGTACCCCGGGGCAAAAGGATCGTGTTGTTGACGTTGAGCCTGGCAGGGAAGCACTACCGACCGGTGATTTTACCCGACGCGTCGGATATCCGGAGGATACCGTCGTGGTCTTGAGATGGATGGTAGGGGACGGTCTGGACTGACGGCACCCTAGATATTGTGATTGAGACATTGAGATTTTGAGATTTGAGGTACAGAGATTGTGACACAGAGACATCCAGGTATTTGGACACTTGTTTTGTGTCGATGCTGGGTACTGTTTTATGCTGATTTCATTTATGGTACCTCATTTTTAAAATACAGAAATCTTACTGATTTATGAAAGAAGTTTTATTCAGTACATGCATTCTGTTTCATGCATTCATACATCATCCATATGATATATTGCTACCTGAGGCACTGACACGGGCCCATGAGATTACACTCGGTTAGATATTACCCTAGCCATTGTCATAGGCTGCATGTTATACATATAATTGAGGATATATTATGATCATTGACCTAGGTTGCGTTATTTATGCGATTTCTTTCCGTAGATGTTTTTTCTATTCACGAGTTGGCAACTCACCCCCGTTGTGCCCCAGTTTCTTGCAGGTTTTGCCGTACAGGTTTCATTACGGCTTTGCTGGCACTGCTTCCCATTTCCGGGTGACTTGCTAGTAGGTGGGTTTACTTGTATCGTACCCCCATTATATATCTTGTATATCATTATTCTGTTGTATCTAGAAGTTCCATCAACCAAACATGCATTTATTTTTGAGATAGAGACCAGTGATGTTATTCTTTCGACCTTAGAGTCGCGCGTTGTATTTCTGTGGATTTCTTGTTGTTTTGCGTTTCCTTTTGAGTTTTGATCCTCGTCCTTGGCGTTGTATATTATATTACTTGTGTGGTTGTGACCGTCGATTGACGAAGAGCTAGCTCCCGCTTGGGGATGCCTTTTTATTGATTTCGTATACTATTCATGTTGTATCCCGTTTGGGGGCCAGTATTTACAAAGGAGACTCTGCCGAAATTTTCGGAAAATATTTGGTGTTTTTTTAAAAACCGCATAATTCGGCTTATGCTATTAAAACTACTTGTTTTAAATTGGTTTCCCTTCACTCTACTACCTTTCTTGGTTTGGATTTCTGGGTTTTCGGCTTACTTAGATTACGTACACCTCGAGACGTTCGTAGTTTAAGTGTCGGTCATATTCCGTACTTTCGGGACGTGACATAAGTGCCAGGTAAGTGGGAGGCTCCCCACTACATAAGTAGTGGTCCTAATTAAGTAACCACTTGCCTTGGACACACTTGCCCAGACACCGCAAAAGTCAGGATAGGATAAACGGCCGATGCCTGCAACTAGTCCTCTGTCCTATTGAGCGCGAAGTCCTTAGGGCCGAGTCTAGTATTTTTTTAATTTAAGCAATGGTCAATGCATATGCTTTTTGTGATTTCTGGGGTCCTGGGAAGGGTGATGAAATCCCCATCCAATCTGAATTGGTTTCAAGCCCCTTAAAGTCCGTATTAATAAATGCAAAGAAGTAACAAATCAACTGCAATCAATTTTATTTTTTAGCGCGGCGCAAAGAATTCTGCTCAAAAACAATTTATTGGAAGGGGGATGAGAATTTGTGCAAAGAATGCTGCAGAAAACACAGTTTAGTGGAGTTCAGAGGAGTGGGGGAGAGGAGAGAGATACCCACAGAAAAAAATGGCACCCTGAAGGATCCAAACGGCCGCGGTTCCGCGGCCTAAGCTTGCTTATGCCGCGGTTCCGCGGCAGTCTAAGGGAATTGGGCCTCTGAATTTCTTGGGTGGGCTTTCTTGGATGTCCTCTTCTTGTCTGGAGCTCCTGAATCTTGATTTGCTCACTGTTTCTGCTCCAGATTTTCACTGTAGACCGTTGGCTCCGTCTTGATTCGTCACAGTGTAGCCGCGAGTTATGGGTCTAACTTCCCACGTCTTTGGCACTGAACTCGAACTTCGTATTATCCTGCACACTTGCACAAAAACTAATCAAAAATAACAAGATGATTTTTTTACAATGTATATTTTTTTGTTTGTTTTTCGGTTATATTTATATTCATAAATTAACCCGAAATTACACAAAGAAATAAACTACCGTCTCCCCGGCAACGGCGCCATTTGATTGGTAGAGTTTTTGCGTGCTAAGTTTGTTACCGCAATCAAGACGGTTTCGCTTGTAGCTAGCCGGTTGAGTACGGGTCGTCCGCAGGGAGATGGGAATCTTTTTCTATGTGCTTTAACGAGTTAAGTCCAAATGTCCAGATTTGTTTTTAGATTACTTATGTGCTAAAATGATATGTAAAGAGAGCTTGTTAGGGTTAGGATTAGGTTAGTTTGAGTTAGGAGTCGCTCACTTCTTTCGTTACCACTCTTAATATCGGTGTTACGGTAATCGGCAACAATGGGGATTAGCACGACTAGGAAGGAACTTGCGAGTATAAGCTAGGCTTTCCAACGCATAAGTTCTTCCTTTTGGTACTTGTCCGTCCGTTCTTGGCTCTTAGGCTTTACCTCCGGTTAATTCAACCACAACCGGTCTCACTACGGAATCACCGCTATCATGTAGGATAGGGTGCCGTAGGGAGCGGATTGTGGTTCAATTAACGGGAGTCCGAATTAAGATGTTGGACAAGGAAAGAGTGAGAGAGATTTCCTTCTCTTAAACTTTCCTTATCCTACCCTAACAAGTATGGAAACTACTCACCCATTACAAGAAAAATGAAAATAAAACAAAGGAGAAAGATAGAAAGAAAGAGGTTAGAAGATTACAACTAGCTATTTGCGACCTCACCTCGGCAAGGATCAAGCGTAAGCATCATGGTTGTTTAAGGATAAAAGAAAAGAGAACAAGAAAGAAACAAACACAAATAACAACAACTAAATTAGCAAATGAAAATTACAAGCAATAATAGTTAACAAAATAAAAAGACAAGCATGGTAAGAACAAGAACTCATTTATTCATTCTTCACTCACAAAAGCTCACTACAAGTTTTTTAATGGAGAAGAGATGAGAGGAGGAAGAAGAACAACAACATATAACCTAAATCTAAATACAAGAATATGCACTCTTGGCTTTGGCAAGTTCTGGACTATTTATAGACAGGGAAATGGAAACCTAGGGCAACAATCTGCCATAAGACAAAATTCCCAAAATAACCCTGAAAGATCTCCATCTGATGAGCCTGTACAGCCGCGGATCCGCGGCCTAGACCCCCTATTGGTCGCGGATCCGCGGCCCTATAGGGGAGTTGGCCCCTCCGGTTTTATGTGCTCCCCTGGTATTTTATGTCCTTCAGTCTGGTATAT
The DNA here is from genome assembly GCA_030015575.1 of Agapanthus africanus. NCBI lineage: Eukaryota > Viridiplantae > Streptophyta > Magnoliopsida > Asparagales > Amaryllidaceae > Agapanthus > Agapanthus africanus. The sequence continues at coordinate 290,452,562 of JASDDO010000019.1, forward strand.
GTTTTTTCTGATAATCTTTCCACATTTCTTCCAGAATTTTAGTAGATCAAAAGGTGATTGGATGTGGATCTTTTTGCCATGATTTTCTTGAGCTCCGCGTAGATTTCTTGGATCTTGTGTTGCCATTGAGCCTTGTGCATGAAAATGACATTGATTTGCCATTTTGTCTTTTAAACTGGTGTGCGGCAACATACGGATAAAGAGCGGAGACCCGTGTTTTATCTGTGGTTGGCAGGAACCCGGGTTTTGTCGTGTTTTTCCATGAATTTCACAGTTTGGAGCCGAGAACCTGTATCCTGCAATTGACTAGCAAACACGGCTCAAGAGTACCTACTGATAAGCAATATGATAACGGTATAAAAATGCAAAAATCTAATATGAACATACCTCAAGAAGTATTAACGGTCGCATGAAGGATGTGTGAGAAAATTTCCTCTAAAAATTCACCAATTAAGAAGTGCTTTGGTCGATAGACAAGAGTATAATAGCTTGATTTGAATTTCCAAGTGTAGGGGTGATATATACACACACGTAGGGGTATGTGATTGGGGTTTGGATAAGAGATAGGAATGAAAAATAGGACTTATATCTTTAGTAGAAATGATAAAAATTCCTAAGTTGAGATGGAACCCTAGAAAGAAAACTTAAAAGATACCAAAAGCTAAGTAAATTCACAAGAATATATATATATATATATATATATATATATATAATCTTAAGTTGAATGATAAGGAAGCGTGAAAATACGGGTGGATAATTTATGAGTCGAAAATAATAGAATTCCTTGTTGGAAAACCTAATTGGAGAATAAAAGTCAATGGGCCGAATTGATAGGATTTTATGGGTAGTATCCGCTGAAAACCCTCAGGAGACAACACTCCTCCTACTAGGGACACCTGGAGGTTTAACGGCTTGTTGCACGAGCTCAGTGCAATCGCGTTTCCCTGCGAAAGTGAGGCGAGGACGAGCAAAAGATAAGTTTAGGGGTATTTGTTCATGTCATAATTTTGCATTATTATATTCCCTATTCTTGTTCATTTTACAAATAAACAGATGCTTTTGATCCATGTCTGCTACATAGTTGCAGGTTATAGGTTCTCGGAATAAAAACAGTGAAATTGATGAAAAGATAATACAAAAGTGAGACTACGACCGATAAATGGTGGAATCTTGATCATGCCTACATTTTGAGGGACAATGTAGATCAATGAACAAGTTCACAAAGTACAAAGACAACGCAAGGTTCAAGACTTCGACACGTAGCAACGGTAAAAGTCCACTACATTATTCACTGTGGAGATCTGAAAGAGAACTAGAAGACATTCTGAAGAACCAACTGAAGAAACAAGTAGGAAAATGCAACAGGAAGATAACCAGAAAATTGCATCCAATAAACTATCAACATGGCCATGGAACCGCGGCCAAACAGCGGTCTTGGCCACGGATCTGTGGCTATATGATGTCCGTGTCGGTGCGAATGCTGGCGGTGCGTCGGTGCTTTGACTAGTCTTCTTAGGGGCATATTTGTAATTGCAGATGTGAATCGAATGTAACCCTAGGGTTTCTATGATCTATAAATAGAAGCCCTAAAACCTTTTTTAGGTTATGCCTCTTCTTGTGCCTCATTTCATTTTATCAAAATTCAGATCTGTAAATTTCTGCAATGTATGAAGAGAGCATCAAATAAAGTAAGTAGTTTTTTATTTCCAAGCCTTAGGTAATTTCTTATCTGCCCTAGTATAATTTTCCTTTCTGCCCTAGTTTAGATTTTATTCTCTGCCCTAGTTAGATAGTTAGAACATGTTAATCAATTCCCTAATGAGTGAGTAGTCTCCTCGCTTGTTAGGGTTAGATTTGGGGAAGGCTTGAGAGATGAAGATCTCTCACCCCTTTCTTACCCATCATACGTTTTTATACGACTCCATGCATACATGCACACACCGCTCCCTACGACACCCTATCCCATGAGGTAGCGGTGATACCGTAGTATAACGACCAGTTGCGCATGTTTTCTATGGAGGTTAGGGTAAGGATGAAGAAAGGAAGGACAAGAAACTAGAGGAAGAAACATCGTTTCTTCCCGATGGTACTAATCCACTTTATTAATTATTACCATAACACCTCATAGATCTTAAACAGGGCATAGAAAGCGGTAAGGAATATTGACTTTCTAAATTTAACCTAAACCTAACCCTAGCAAGATCCTAGTCTAGATCAACCTTAGTTTTTAGATTTAATCAATCCGGCAACAATCGTAATTAACTCGTTAGAACAATTAGAAAATACACAAAATCCCTGTGGACCAACCTGTACTCACCGGCTAGCTACCAAGCGACACCGTTCTTGATTGCGGTTATAAATTCTTTTGATCAATCACCCGGACAGTGTCGGTACTTTGAGGGAGGTTCCCCGTGCTTTCGCATGGACCTAATTAAAATAAACCGCATTTTCCCAATGGCGTAACCCCGTTAACACCTTTCTAGACACCTACTTGATCGGCTAATTGTAATGTGCAAAACTCTCCCAGGAGTAACTCTTACTCGCAGTGGGTATCGGGATCCAATTATCTCATTGAAGGTATGCAATCTCATTGCAACTTTCAACACTTGAAATTCCCGATAAAATTTTACCTCTAGCTTCCTATGACCTTGACGAAGACCAACAAACCATAGGCCGCTAGTCAAGTTCAACTTGTACATTTCATGATTGAATTAAACCCACTTGCACGACCCTTGACGAAGGCCAACAAAGTCGCACAACTACTCTAATCCAATCGCATCATATGCTTTAGCAGATAAGCACTAGTTAGCTACCGCACACTACGCCTTGACGAAGGCCAACAAACGTAGCACGGATACTAAATAGTCCTTATCTGAAATGACGGAGGGCTACGATAGGTTTTTAAGAAAACCTTTTGCGTAATGAATTTGATATCGTTATAGAATCGAGTGATTTTGAAAAATGAGTGTTTTTAAGGCTTTTGCTAGTATGCTAAAGAGGTCACTCCTGGTGAAGGGATCTCGGCTCTTTCCTCATCGAATGAGGTGCTGGATATTTCATAAATACCACTATGCAAAGCATGAACTAGAAAAGCAATCAAAAGACAAAACTGAGTAGGTTGTAGCATCTGCCAGTTTCGCTAAAGAGGTCACTCCCGGTGAAGGGATCTCGACTCTTTCCTTATCGAATAAGGTGATGGATATTCTACAAGGAATACCGCTATGCAAAGAAAGAACTAAAGCTACCAGTTTTTAAAACATGCTTCTACAACATCTTTATGTTTCTTTTATTTCATTAATCTCATTAATGAAGTCCCATCAATTATGCTTCCTAAGCATCACAGAAGAAACGAAAGCATCAATATTTATTATATATCATATATATAATATAAGCATTCGTCTCAACATATCAAGTGATCACATCACAGAATATCAGCAGCAGAAGAACACATATGAAATATTGGATATACTAGGAATTCCGTGTTTTAAATTAAGCCAGTAAAAAAGTGGATTCCACGATCGTGATGAATAGCCAAACCCACATCCCTAGACCCCTACGAGAGCGGAAAGCAACCCTTCCAATTCTAGAGTTAAGAGACCCGATCTTGACTCCTCGAGATGGTCTCCCACTGGACTCTAAAACCCGGTTACTTATGCTTTCCTCCTTAGGTCTATCCTAATGCGGAAAAGTAAATAATATACATCAATGGTGACATCATCCTCAACCCGGAAGTGCCCCAATAAAAGAATATTACATACAAGCTTTTACATGAACGAAAATGAAGAACCCTCATCTCACATAAAAAAACCCGGCTATTCAAACACGACGATCCAATATAACATATCACAGCAACACATAACATCACATGTCATCAACGTAAGTAAATATACGTATCCCAATTGTCGTTGACATATAGCACCGAAACTGACGATACACCACATATTACACTTACGGACTCAGAAAAGAAAGTGAAAAACTACAACAATTGGAATCCGCAACCACCTTAGACATCATAAACCCAATGTATCACATACTTTGGATTTTATGCCTAACCAAATGAATTACTTAAACATCGCATGCCTAACAATTATAAACCCTGTATTTTAGTCTCGATATTGAAAACACTTTCCAATAACCAGTCGGGTAATTCAACAAGATTCCCGATAACCTGATCGAATGCTCGTCGGAAACTTCAGTAGACGGCCGTACCCCCGATGTCGTCAACAAAGTGAACTTAGGAGGAACACCGCGGCCGTGAGCACCCGAACGGATGCTTTTGGCGACGGGGTTCTCCTATAGTCACTTGGTCGAGGCTATGGGGTATGGCTATCTAGTAAGGTTACCCAGCGAGTATCCGCGTACACTATGTAATTGCGACGGACTTTTGATCCACATCAAAAATTCGTGGCAACCAATCAATTGAGACTAAATTGCTAGATTTATAAAATTCAAATTAGTTTTCATAAAACTAAACATTGTGGATTCCAATTATTGTATCACAATCACAGATAACTAGACGATGTTAAACTTTTCGATCGAATAAACAAACACCCAAAATTTCCCAAAGATCTCAACACTTGAGCGGAGTTTAAAAAGTACCCAGAACATGCCACAGCACATATGGACCAACTGTAGATGGGTCAATCCTTGCCTCACCTATAGCGCCACAGAACTACTACAAACCCTAGGGTTTGGTGGCGGTTCCGACGGTCACAAAATCGAGTTAGGGTTTCGTTCTTCTAGAAGGTCCACAGAATCACCTACATGATTTTCTGAAGATCTTAAACTTGGAAAAAATCTAACTCTTGGAAAATTTCCAGCGAGGGAAAAAATGAGTTATTGATATCCGTTCAAACTTTTTAACGTCGTCTAAATAACCCAAAACAATGTTAAAATTACGAATACGAAACACTCCGAATTGCCAATACAGAAAGAACACATCACATGCAATCTTAGAAAAAACGAGCAACACCTGAAACACCAAAACCCAGAGACTGGAACAGTGTAAAAATTTGAAGCCAAAATACCCTAAAAAATCCGGCGAGCTCGGATTTTATGCACATGTCACCGGCCAAATTCCGGCGAGGAGGGTTCAAATTTCTACCGTGTTCATGTTGCATCTCATATAACATTCTGCAATTTCTTAAAAAAATTTTAGAGGCCATTTAAAAATCGACAGAAACTAGGTTTTAGTGTTGCATGTTTCGGAGTAGTTTCGATCTCGTAATCTAACATACATCGTCTAATTCTGTGCTTAGGTTCCGAGGAAGATCGAAGCCGTACAGCTTAGGCACAGACTTGTGTGCAGGACGGAGGTCCGCAGATTTTGGGCTTAGAAGGTTTTTACCGCCGTTTCGTGCAGGATTGCTAGTGTAGTGCTGCACCGTTGACTGTACTGACTGGAAAGGAGGTTCATTTTCTTTGGACTGAGGGATACGTGCGGAGTTTTCAGCAGTTGGAGACTTGGTTAACAATTGCATCAGTTCTCTCTTTGCTTTCTGGTTCGGGCGACTTTGTTGTTTTACTGTAATATTTCGCGAGTGGGGCTCGATTGTGTACTGAGGTGACACTATAGAGTTATCGCTTTTACTTCCCGACATTTGGAGGAAGTACGAGCAGGATATCCCACTCATGATCTGGAGATGGCCGCAGTGGTCGTGCGTTGGAGATTTGGAAACACTACTTGTTCGGAGAGTCGTGTCAGATTTTCACGGATCACCAGGGCTTAATGTACATCTTCCTGCAGCGGGTTTTGATTGTTGAGATAGTCTTCTGCAGATTTACAGTTCTTGTGCGATCGTTGAGTACAGCTTGAGTTCTCCTCTACTGAGGGGATAGCTTGCTCATGTCCGCGCCCGACCACTTCTCCTTAATCGCTTTCGTGAGGCACTGCCCGCTGATGCTCGTTCATCAGAGATACTTGAGCATACTCGGCTGGGTAAAGATTCAGAGTCCTTGATTTGTGACAAGGGCGTGCTAAGTTTAGGGACGCGTTTGTGTACCTGATACTATTGGGTAGAGAGGCAAAATCCTATAGCAGGCACATCAGTCAACTCTCTGTGCTCATTCAAGTTCCACCAACATTTGACGTGACTTGTGAGATAGTTAGAGGTGGGCAGGGATGTAAAGAGAAGTTTCAGGTTTCGTTTCGAGGTGTCTGTCTTGTTGTGTGCTAAGGTTGAGCATCTGAGACCGACTGGAGAGTTGCAACCTTTAACCGTCCCGAAGTGGGAGTGGGAGAAGATCTCCTTGAATTTCGTTATGGTGTCTACCCAGGTTTAGTCTGGGTGTGATTCCATTTGAATGTTTGTCGTCCGGTTATACTCGGTTTGCTCAGTTTTCCTTTGTTAAGTTTGTGCGTTGCACGAAGTTCCTTCATGGGTCATATCTAATGAGGGCAACCTGTTCGCTTGCCGTCATGGGCAGGAGCTTCAGGAAGCTTTGGGTACTGGTTGAGCTTGTAAGTGCACGGCGGAACCCCGACCGTCAATCCGAGGCCAAAATCCGGAAACGATACTTTACTTTAACTTTTAAAAATGACACCACCGCGCACTAAAATCCCGGATCGGGCCATTAACCTACTCCTAGCTAACTAGAGAAGGGGTAGAGAGATATACCGAGCGATCCATGTCCTTCGGTCTTCTCGTCGTCGTCCCGATCTCCCCGCGGAATCTCCGGTCTTCATCTCCTCGTCGGAAGGGCACCACTTCGCCGGGTTCTTTTACGGGCTCCCACCTCTGGACTGAGGCAACTCGGACACGAAGTTGGCGAGTCGACGTGTCCAAGAATTGCTGTAGAATAGTGTGGAACTCTATGTCTCATTGGGGTATGAAGTTGTCATGGTTTTGGTGGAGGAATGAACTTGGGAGATGAATGATTTTTTGTAGCAAGCAAAAAGATGTGAGATGAACATTTTTACTTACCAAATGAAATTCCCTTTCATCTACTAACTGTGGCCGGCCCCTCTTTTTGCCTAAGGGGGGAGAGAAAAGTCAAGGGGGGGAAGCTATCATGCAAGAGAGAGAAAAATGATGATGATGGAATATAATGATCACAACAAACTCTCACTCCAGATCAACCCCCATCATCAACGACCATGATTACTCCAAAAGTCAAGCAATCATGGACTAAAGAAAGTCAAGGGATGGTGGAACCATCATGAAACCATCATGATGCAACAATATACAAAGACCACCCTCCTCAATGCTAATTTGCACAATTGCAAATAAGCCCTCCTCTACCAATTTTCAGCCAAAGAAAGAAACAAAGGAAAATGGCCGAAACGGAAAGCAAACTGGCAACTTCAAAAAACTGATCCCGTAATAAATTACAGGAAAACCCCGCGACTGTATATACATACCCGCATTTGTATTCCGACCGAATACAAATGCAATGAGACAAAATCTACACTGTACAATACTAGGATTCGGCTTAAACCAAAGCCCGCTAGTATTATCCGTCCGATCATGATCCATGCAATACCGTACGTATCTGATCGAACCCTGCCATATCTCCATACGGCCTCTACAGCGTTTCGTCCGAAACTTGAGAAAACGGTTTGTGGGGGACTCTAAAGACTCGTCAATACTTCGGTTGTGGATTTAATCACTAGCACGTTAGAGGTATTAGCCATACGTAACGAGCTACCAGGTATTGACCAAAAGGGACGTCGATGAGCGAACTCATCCTGACATCCTACTGAGCCTGTCAGTGACAATATCCATACAGTCTGGTCCGTTCTTCTATGAGCATCGCATGACAGGCCTAGGGGTTGGTAAAAGTCAGACCCCCAAAAACGGCACAAGTCGTGTCGGAGTGTAGCCCAGAACACCCTGAGATACTACTGGAATACCTACCAGTAAATCTCCTGCCTTGGCCAAGGACTTCGTGTAATGGCTCTCCTAGACACAGCGCGACCTCACCCCCAATACCAGGAGAGACGAACCCCTGCAGATCTGCTCACTGCCTCCATGTGGCTTGGGACTGTACCCAACTAAAACCTGTTTGCACGTCTCCTTTGAGCGTGATAGGGTAGTAATCAAAGTACAGTGGGAACTCACACGAGACAAATGACGATCTCAGGTCGATGAACTAACCTGTATACATGTCACCAGGGAACTGCTATCTGACGTCAGGTATAAGACCAACTAGCATGTTCCAGCGAGTCCCGTCCGGTGTACTCATAACCCAATGAGCACCTGTATACATCTTAGGTGAACCAACTGACACCAGTGGCTTGTGAGACCGGCCACCGCCCCTCGTCGGGGTCTCGACTGTATACACTAGTCTACTCTGGAGCATCGATGCCCTGTCTCGAAACTCCCACGACTAGGGACCTTTTAAGGATGTGCTTATAGACCCCAGCTCCCACGTATATGATCGCCTTCATACTGCTGGCAGTCAAGCAAGAATCCTAGGGGCTCTATTAACGTGTAATAGTGACCTGTAAGGTCACCTGAAGCAGTACACGATGATAAAGGTAAACCAGATAGCATACTATCATCATGAGTAAGATTGTCCTACCGGTATAGATCCTCCCTCAATCATTGCAATCACGTGCCTGTGATCCAATAATTGACTCTGAGGGCATTATCTCCAACAGAGCTTTAGCTCCGTCTTTCCATCCGCAGGATGATGGTTTTGTGAGAGCGGGCTATACCGACTCTGGAGGATATGCTTGTGCGTGCGTACTAATTGTTCTCGGCAATTGGGATCGTCACTTGCCAACGTTAGGATTCTTCTTTAATAGCATTTATCAGGGGGCGTTCTAATTGGCAACCTTTAGGTTTGGTTGTTAGGTTGTGTCGATCACCAGTCTGTTTTTCTGACTCTGTGTAAGTAGGATTTTTGGACCCCAGCTAGTTTAGAAACTTCGGAGATGATCCAGTTGGTTCAGGTCAGGATGAGAGTAGCCTTGTGCAGACAGAGGTCTTATGCCGACCGTGATGGTCGCAGACTTGAGTTCGCAGTGGGAGATCATGTATTCCTACGAATTTTTCCGATGAATGAAGTGTTGTGTTTTATGAAGCTTATCCCAGAATTGTAGGTCCTTTTGAGATCCTTAAAGCGAGTTAGTTCCATTGCCTTTAATTTGGCACTTCCGCCCAGATTATTGAATATTCGCCTGTATTCCTTGTGTCGATACTTTGCAATTACCTTCATGACCTTTCTTACATGATTCAGCACCAGACCATTTAGCTTGAGAAGCTATCTTTCGTTCACCGACAGCCAATTGTGTTAACGGCTCGGCAGGTGGAGAAATTTCAGTCAAGGGTCTTGCCATCTGTGAAGGGTTTTCTTGGACGTAGCCATATAGTGAGGTAATCACTTGGGAGGCTGCGAGCGAGATATGAGAGTTTTGTAATATTCTCTTTGAAGGTACTCTTAGTGAGAATTATAAATTCGGGGACGAATTTTTATAAGGGGGGAGATTGTAACGCCTTAAATTTCGGTTAGTGTTCATTTAGACGTTAATGCGGGTTTACTGTAAAAATTTTACCAATTCGGGTTCCTCATATTTTATAACATTTAATTAATAATTTATTTTTATTTGTTAAGAGCATGCACGCACGTGTGCATGTTAATGTGAGGGTTTGTTTGTGCTAATTTTGTTCTTAGCAACCATGACACTTAACCCTAATCCTAATCCACCCTTTGCTTTAATCCTTTGTCATAATTAATCCTTGATATTTTTTGAGAAGAGAGGAGATATTTGTTTTGATGAAGAGGTGGCATCGTGACTTGTATGAATGCATTAATGGGGGAATTAATGCTAATGTTACACTCACCTCTCACCTCACCCTACACTCACCTCCCTCACTTATTTCCTCACACTCTCTCATTCTTTCTCACTTAATTTCTTTCATATTTCTCTATCTCCCTCAACTCTAAACTGAACACTCTCTTTTCCTACACAAATCCATCACAAATATTCACAATCTCATCAAAAATCACACCTTTTTCCTCTTGGATGCCTTGGAGCATGCAAAGCTTGGATCTTTGAGTTCTTTGAGTAGGTAGTGATCTCTTTCTATTGTTTATATTGTTTTAGTGTAGCTTAGCTTGTTAGTTTCAGTTTAGATTGTTAAAATTAAGTTTTGTGCATAATATCGTATTTTTAGTGTCGTGTATGATATCTGTGTTCTGCTGTGACCCGGGGTGTATACGAGAAAGCCAAACAATATAGTTGTGTTGTACCAGAGACCATAGGACATCACCTGGAGCACGAACCCAAGGAGCTCGGACTCGGCCGACGATGACTTGAAGGGGATCCGGCGACCTCGGCCGTAGGTTAGAGTTAGGGTTTGGCTTTTTCTGGGTAGGTGTCTGCAGTGGTTTAGGTGTTTTTGGTCTTATTTGATTGTTGAGTTTTCTTAGTATGCAAAATCTGGGATCGCCTAGGTTGTTTCTTGTGTTTCGTTTAAGTGCGATACATTATACGACACAGATCATGCACTTTGTGTTGTTTTGCTCTTAGGTTGTTTTCGTCGTGTCGCTATGCACGTTAGCCACAATACGAACACTTGAGAGTATGTTTTGTGTTGTTGCGTCTGTCAAATGTAGTTTGTACGTGTTTTGGGTCTATTACTAATATACAATTGCTTTATTGTTTTAATGTTGTAGGTTCGCAGCAGGCAACTTCGGACGCTGCAACAAAGGGGAAATAGGTGGTTGGCTTCACTTAGCCAGCAGTGTTGGTGAGTAGATTTAACATCTACAGGGGAATCGCCCGCATGGCGTTATGCGTCTGGGCTAGAAATGTTAATTCTGTCGCATATTCTATTTCATATTTAGAATTACGCATTCACCCTACTGCTTAGTTATTATTGTGCTTGGACTAGTATCCTTAGGACACTGCACTATTATTGACGACTCATGTTGCACGAGCACTGATTGTATGCTACACACACCGTCAATAATTGCCATGACACGCACAACCCACTTATAGATATGATATTGCTTGGTTAGGGATATTGTGACATTGATTCATATTTCTTATCGCGTATGACATATAGCATACCTGTATACTAACATGCTAGTTACCTGTATACCTATAGAGTATTGTACCATTAGTGATAGGTATATACACACATAATGATATAGCTACATGTATACTTCATATACATACTTCACTTATACCTGGAGGGTATATTACATCATTATTGATAGGTAGATATCTATATCTTGCTATACCTTTATGATTACACATATATTAGTTATAGCTATATGTTTACCTTACTTGATGTTATTTAGAATTGGAGAAAATCGGAACCGCATGATATTTTATTTTAACTTGTTGCAGTTAATTAGCGTCTTTTTCTTTACATGCTTACATTTCAGTTTTATGTTGCATATATCATATTCATGGATTTTCGCATTTAGATATGGATTTTTCATGATGTTTTCTGGATTTGGGGACCGCGGGAGTTCATGAAATTATGCATTATTTGAAAAACCCGGTTTCCCTTGATATGATATTTCAGCATCCACCATGAGATTTATCGGTTCTGATATATATACTCCATGCGAGGAGCGTCGTGGGCCGTATGAGGGTGCATGGTGGGGCCCGGAGGTACCCCGGGGCAAGACGATTGATGGACCTTGCCGACTGAGCCTGGCAGGGGAACCATACCATCCGGTGGAATTACCAATAACTCGGCGGTTATTATGGGGATATTGACGGGAGACATGTACGTATGGATACGTGGAAAGACGAGGGTCAGAGCTAGGCACTCGGGCTTTTCGGTATAGCATATGATATGTACCTATCAGGGTGCCGGTTTTGGTGACAGCACCTGATAGATTAGCATTTCCGTGTCGATGCTTGACACATTGTTTTCATGATATTTTATTTCTAAGTGTATATAACAGTGGAATGGGAAGCTGTTATATATATATTTTCATGATATGATATTCATGTAAATTTACTTAGGATATTAGAAATTTACTTGATATTAGATTTGGGATATAGGAGATTTATTTGAGATTGGATACGGGATATATATGGGATTGCTGATTTTGTACATTCAGGATATATGAGATTTATTCGATATTTTACATTCAGAATTTGTGAGACTTATATGACATGAGAGCCAATTTGGAGGGTGATTTGAGGAAATTAGGATTTGAATTGTTTTAATGGATTTTGATCCTACCACGATATCAGGATTCCGTGGAAATGACATGTTTCATTCCATACTCCACATTTATTGTTTATGCACTTCTTCATGTATTAGTAGTACCTGTTAGCATACCTTTCATGACTGTTACATTTACATACTTATTTTATATGCATTACTTCATGTGTTAGTTGTACCTGTTAGTGTACCTTTCATGATTGTTGCATATATACCTTTTCATATCATTATTGCATGATTATTGCTTACCGATTGTCATATTATTGCTTCATGTATTTGTAGTAACCGTTAGTGTCCTTTTCGTGATTATTGTATTCATATGACCTTTTATTGCTATTAATTGCATATATTAGATTCGCGCTGTACGTACATACTTGCGATTACCTGCATATGTTATTTACTATTCATGAGTTGGCAGCTCACCCCCGTTGTGCCACAGTTGTTTTGCAGGTTGTTCTCCAGAGTAGTCGAGGCAGGCTATTCATGTATCTTATCATCTTTTGTTTTAGATACCGCATCAGCTCACAGTGTGCAGTTTGCTTAGTTAGGTTTTGTGGTTATTCGTATTTGTATTGTATATTCGTTGTGTCCTTGTACTCTCCATCTACTATTTTCTTGTTGACTTAGAGACTTGGTGAGGATGATATTGTATTATTTTATGACTTGGTTGTCTTTTATACCGTTTCCTTTCTATCGTCTTTTATTTCATCGCTACGGCGTCGTATATCTGTTGCGGTGGTTGTTTTCCGCCTTTTGGCGTGGATTTTCTCTCGTTGGGGATGCTTTACTTTATATTTATGTTGTACCCATTTTTGGGGCTAGTTTTTACAAAGGAGGCGCTGCCAAAATTTTAAAGGAAATAAAGTTGGACTTTTAAAGAATTTGGGTTGCGATTTCAAAAGTTTAAACAATGTTTCTTATCTTTTCTCGTCTTTTAATGGTTTAGATTTCTGGGTTTTGGCTTTCTTTTACTGCGTACGCCTGTAGACATTGCGTAGTATTAGGGCCGTCATGTGCCAAGTTCGGGTCGTGACAAAGTCGGTATCAGAGCGCTAGGTTTTACCTTTCGGAGTGTAGGATGACCTTGGTATGATGGAGTAGGTAGTTTAAGCAGAGTAACGTTGTGTATGTATGTCCGCGGCATACTCACGATGCGGTACTCCGCCCAAAGTGACCTAAGTACAAATTGCTTGAAATTCCTTCCTTGATTCATATCCTTGTGATTCGATTTCCGTGTTCTTATCTACCCTTATTTCAATTTATAGACTTGCCGCCGATGACTATGGGGAATCAGAGTGATGCAGCAAGGGCCGAGGTAGAGTTGACTCGGGTGGGTCAAGGACTGACCAGGATGGCGCGCTCGTTGCACAGGTGCAGACGGATCCGCCTTCGACAGATAGTATCGCTAGGCTTATAACAGAGGTGCAGGACATGCGCCAGATGATGAGTTCATTAGTTGAGGTCGTTCAAGCGCAGCGACAGGAGGTTGTCACCCCTGTTACTCAGTTGTTCCTTGCGATCAGCATGCAGCATTCCGTCACCTACATAGCACCGGTGGATGTAGCCCTAGTTGACGAGGCACGTCTTCCAGAGACTTTGAGAGTTCCAGAACAGTAGAGCACTCGTACTGGTGTACCAGCCCAGAGACAGAGGCCTAGTCGTCGAGATAGATTTCATGACCGTCGCGGGAGTAGCAGAGGCTTAGGACGAGGACAGTCGTTCAGCTCTCATCCCCTGGAGGGTCAGCAGCCATCGCGTGGATGTTTCTGGTGCGGGAGCCTTCATCACCTCATCAGGGATTGTTCCTTAGCACTGCGTCAAGGTTGTATTCAGAGAGGTCATGGACGCAGAAGGATCGCTCAGAGGGGACAGGTTGGCAGAGGAAGATTTCAGCCAGTCGCGGGTAGGGGGCAGACACGAGAGTTTTCTTCTACTCATCAGGACACGCGGGTGTCCAATACAGAGTTTTCAGGTATTCTAATTTCGTATGTTCTTTTGATGTACTTGCTTGTTTCACACTTTGTGCCGTGGTCGGGACCAGAGTTGTGTTAGGTAGATCAGCCGATTGTTGTGATAACTTCTGTCAGCGATTCTTTTGTTGCGCGACACGTTTTTCAGTCGTGTGCCAATCGGTTATGAGATTCATCGGTCACTTGATCCTTCTATAGATGTTGGATTTGACGTTCTCCTGGGCACGGACCAGTTAGCTACGTGTTAGGTGTCTGTGGACTGCCGCGAGAAAACAGTTAGGTTTTGTTTTCCCGGTGGGTCAGTTCTTGTTGTGTAGGGGGGAAGTGATGCCACCTCTCACAGCTTGAATTCAGCCTTTTCGCTAGTCGGCTTTTGAGGAGAGAATGTAGAGGATTCTTGGCGTTCATTCGTGATACAGGAGCCACAGCGGGTTTGTTGGACCGGGTTTCTTTCGTGCTAGAGTTTTCCGACGTTGTTCCAGATGAGCCGGCGAAGCTTAGGGAGCTTAAGGATCAGCTGCAGAGTTGTTTGTTGGGGGGCTTATGCGTCTGAGTGTTTCGCATTGGGGAGCTCCTATTTCTGTTCGTCAAGGAGAAGGACGGCAGTTGAGGTTGTGTATTGATTGATCGTCAATGGAACCGACTTACGGTGTGGATAGGTATCCTTTACCTCGCATTGACGATTTCTTGATCAGCTCGCGAGTGCGAGACATTTTTCTAAGTTTGTTCGGGATCAGGTCATCATTGTTGCTGGTTCAGAGTGATGACATTCCGAAGACTGCCTTGTGCGTGCTACGGGCTTTGTGTGTTTTGGTGGTGCCATTAGACTCACCAATGCCCTAGCAGCATTCATAGATATGATGAACCAGATTTCTTTAGGCCGTTTCTCGACCAGTTATTGTTGTATTATTGACGACATTCTGGTCTATTAAATGTGTCGTGAGGGACAAGAGTAGCACTTGAGGATTTGTTTTGCAGACATTGGGAGAGCCCCAGCTGTTTGCTAGATTCTCAGAGTGTTCATTCAGGCTTGTTTGTGTTGACTCCTAGTTCTTGTAGTTACGGGAGACGGTTTCGTATGGTTCCGAGGAAGATCGAAGCCGTACAGCTTAGGCTCAGACTTGTGTGAAGGACGGAGGTCCGCAGATTTTGGGCTTAGCAGGTTTTTACCGCCGTTTCGTGCAGGATTGCTAGTGTAGTGCTGCACTGTTGACTGGACTGACCGGAAAGGAGGTTCCTTTTCTTTGGATTGAGGCATGCATGCGGAGTTTTCAACAGTTGGAAACTCGGTTAACAACTGCATCAGTTCTTTCTTTGCTTTCTGGTTCGGGCGACTTTGTTTTTTATTGTAATGTTTCGCGAGTGGGGCTCGATTGTGTACTGAGGTGACACTATAGAGTTAACGCTTTTACTTCCCAACATTTAGAGGAAGTATGAGCAGGATATCCCACTCATGATCTGGAGATAGCCGCGGTGGTCATGCGTTGGAGATTTGGAAACACTACTTGTTCGGAGAGTCGTGTCAGATTTTCACGGACCACCAGGGCTTAATGTACATCTTCCTGCAGCGGGTTTTGATTGTTGAGATAGTCTTCTGCAGATTTACAGTTCTTATGCGATCGTTGAGTACAGCTTGAGTTCGTCTCTACTGAGGGGGCAGCTTGCACATGTCCGCGCCCGACCACTTCTCCTTAATCGCTTTCGCGAGGCACTGCACGCCGATGCTCGTTCATCATAGATACTTGAGCATACTCGGCTGGGTAAAGATTCGGAGTTCTTGATTTGTGACAAAGGTGTGCTAAGTTTAGGGACGCGTTTGTGTACCTGATACTATTGAGTAGAGACGTGAAATCCTATAACAGGCACATCAGTCAACTCTCTGTACTCATTCAAGTTTCACCAACATTTGACGTGACTTGTGAGATAGTTACGGGTCGGCAGGGATGTAAAGAGAAGTTTCGGGTTTTGTTTCGAGGTGTCTGTCTTGTTGTGTGCTATGGTTGAGCATCTGAGATCGGCTGGAGAGTTGCAACCTTTAACCGTTCCAAAGTGGTAGTGGGGGCAGATCTCCATGAATTTCGTTATGCGGTCTACCCAGGTTTAGTCAGGGTGTGATTCCATTTGAATGTTTGTCGTCCGGTTATACTCGGTTTGCTCAGTTGTCCTTTGTTAAGTTTGTGTGTTGCACGAAGTTACTTCATGGGTCATATCCATTGAGGGCATCCTGTTCGCTTGCCGTCTTGGGCAGGAGCTTCAGGAATCCTTGGGTACTGGTTGAGCTTTAGCTCCGTCTTTCCATCCGCAGGATGATGGTTTTGTGAGAGCGGGCTATACCGACTCTGGAGGATATGCTTGACGTGCGTACTAATTGTTGTCGGCAGTTGGGATCGTCACTTGCCATCGTTAGGATTCTTCTTTGATAGCAGTTATCAGGGGGCGTTCCAATTGGCAACCTTTAGGTTTGGTTGTTAGGTTGTGTCGATAACCAGTCTGTTTTTCTGACTCTGTGTAAGTAGGATTTTTGGACCCCAGCTAGTCTGGAAACTTCGGAGATGATCCAATTGGTTCAGGTCAAGATGAGAGTAGCCCAGTGCAGACATAGGTCTTATGCCGACCGTGATGGTCGCAGACTTGAGTTCGCGGTGGAAGATCTTGTATTCCTACGGATTTTTCCGATGAATGACGTGTTGAGTTTTGGGAAGCTTATCCCAGAATTTTAGGTCCTTTTGAGATCCTTAAAGCGAGTTAGTTCCGTTGCCTTTAATTTGGCACTTCCACCCAGATTATTGAGTATTCACCCCGCATTCCTTGTGTCGATACTTTTCAATTACCTTCATGACCTTTCTCACATGATTTAGCACCAGACCATTTAGCTTGAGAAGCGATCTTTCGTTCACCGACAGCCAATTGTGTTAACGGCTCGGCAGGTGGAGAATTTTCGGTCAAGGGTCTTGCCATCTATGAAGGGTTTTCTTAGACGTAGCCGTATAGTGAGGTAATCACTTGGGAGGCCGCGAGCGAGATATGAGAGTTTTGAAATATTCTCTTTGAAGGTACGCTTAGTGAGAATTTTAAATTCGGGGACTAATTTTTATAAGGAGGGAGATTGTAACGCTTTAGATTTCGGTTAGTGTTCATTTAGACGTTAATGCGGATTTACTGTAAAAATTTTACCAATTCGGGTTCCTCACATTTTATAACATTTAATTAATAATTTATTTTTATTTGTTATGAGCATGCACGCACGTGTGCACGTTAATGCGAGGGTTTGTTTGTGCTAATTTTGCTCTTAGCAACCATGACACTTAACCATAATCTTAATCCACGCTTTGCTTTAATCCTTTGTCTTGATTAATCCTTGATATTTTGTGAGAAGAGAGGAGATATTTGTTTTGATGAAGAGGTGGCATGGTGACTTGTATGAATGCATTAATGGGGGAATTAATGCTAATGTTACACTCACCTCTCACCTCACCCTACACTCACCTCCCTCTCTCATTTCCTCACACTCTCTCATTCTTTCTCACTTAATTTCTTTCATATTTATCTATCTCTCTCAACTCTAAACTGAACACTCTCTTTTCCTACACAAATCCAACACAAATATTCACAATCTCATCAAAAATCATACCTTTTTCCTCTTGGATGCCTTAGACCATGCAAAGCTTGGATCTTTGAGTTCTTTGAGTAGGTAATGATCTCTTTCTGTAGTTTATGTTGTTTTAGTGTAGCTTAGCTTGTTACTTTCAGTTTAGATTGTTTAAAGTTAAGTTTTGTGCATAATATCGTATTTTTGGTGTCGTGTATGATATCTGTGTTCTGCTGTGACCCGGGGTGTGTACGAGAAAACCAAACAATGTAGTTGTGTTGCACCAGAGACCATAGGACATCACTTGGTGCACGAACCCAAGGAGCTCGGACTCGGCCGGAGATGACTCGAAGTGGATCCGGCGACCTCGGCCGTGGGTTAGAGTTAGGGTTTGGCTTTTTCTGGGTAGGTGTCTGCAGTGGTTTAGGTGTTTTTGGTCTTGTTTGATTGTTGAGTTTTCTCAGTATGCAAAATCTGGGATCACCTAGGTTGTTTCTTGTGTTTCGTTTAAGTGCGATACGTTATACGACACGGATCGTGCACTTTGTGTGGTTTTGCTCTTAGGTTGTTTTCTTCGTGTCGCTACGCACGTTAGCCACAATACGAACACTTGAGAGTATGTTTTGTGTTGTTGCGTCGGTCAAATGTAGTTTGTACGTATTTTGGGTCTATTACTAATATACACTTTCTTTATTGTTTTAATGTTGTAGGTTCGCAGCCGAGAACTTCGGACGCTGCAACAAAGGGGAAACAGGTGGTTGGCTTCACTTAGCCAGGAGTGTTGGTGAGTAGATTTAGCATCTACAGAGGAATCGCCCGCATGGCGTTATGCGTCTGGACTAGAAATGTTAATTCTGTCGCATATTCTATTTCATAATTAGAATTGCGCATTCACCCTACTGCTTAGTTATTGTTGTGCTTGGACTAGTCTCCATAGGACACTACACTATTATTGATGACTCATGTTGCACGAGCACTGATTGTATGCTACACACACCGTCAATAATTGCCATGACACGCACAACCCACTTATAGATATGATATTGCTTGGTTAGGGACATTGTGACATTGATTCATATTTCTTATCGTGTATGACATATAGCATACCTGTATACCTACATGCTTACACATATGCCTTGACATAGTTACATTCTAGTTACCTGTATACTTATAGAGTATTGTACCATTAGTGATAGGTACATACACACATAATGACATAGCTACATGTATACTTCATATACATACTTCACTTATACCTGGAGGGTATATTACATCATTATTGATAGGTAGATATCTATATCTTGCTATACCTTTATGTTTACACATATATCAGTTATAGCTATATGTTTACCTTACTTGATGTTATTTAGAATTGGAGAAAATCGGAACAGCATGATATTTTATTTTAACTTGTTGCAATTAATTAGCGGCTTTTCATTTACATGCATACATTTCAGTTTTATGTTGCATATATCATATTCATGGACTTTCGCATTTAGATATGGATTTTTCATGATATTTTCTGGATTTGGGGACCGTGGGAGTTCATGAAATTATGCATTATTTGAAAAACCCGGTTTCCCTTGATATGATATTTTAGCATCCACCATGAGATTTATCGGTTCTGATATATATACTCCATGTGAGGAGCATCGTGGGCCGTATGAGGGTACATGGTGGGGCCCGGAGGTACCCCGAGGCAAGACGATTGATGGACCTTGCCGATTGAGCCTGGCAGGGGAACCATACCATCCGGTGACATTACCAATGACTCGGTGGTTATCATGGGGATACCGACGGGAGTCATGTATGTATGGATACATGGAAAGACGAAGGTCAGAGCTAGGCACTCGGGCTTTTCGGTATAGCGTATGATACGTACCTATCAGGGTGCCAGTCTTGGTGACAACACCTGATAGATCAGCCTTTCTGTGTCGATGCTTGACACATTGTTTTCATAATATTTAATTCTAAGTATATATAACAGTGGAATGAGAAGCTGTTATATATATATATATATATATATATATATATATATATTAGTTGAATGGGACACTAATATATATGTATACATATTAATTCATATACATCATCATATTTATTCATGTAAATTTACTTAGGATAATAGAAATTTACTTGATATTAGATTTGGGATATAGGAGATTTATTTGAGATTGGATACGGGATATATATGGGATTGCTGATTTTGTACATTCAGGATATATGAGATTTATTCGATATTTTACATTCAGGATTTGTGAGACTTATATGAGATGAGAGCCAATTTGGGGGGTGATTTGAGGAAATTGGGATTTGAATTGTTTTATTGGATTTTGATCCTACCACGATGTCAGGATTCCGTAGAAATGACATGTTTCATTCCATACTCCATATTTATTGTTTATGCACTGCTTCATGTATTAGTAGTACCTGTTAGCGTACCTTTCATGACTGTTACATTTATATACTTATTTTATATGCATTACTTCATGTGTTAGTTGTACCTGTTAGTGTACCTTTCATGACTGTTGCATATATACCTTTTCATATCATTATTGAATGATTATTGCTTACCGATTGTCATATTATTGCTTCATGTATTTGTAGTAACCGTTAGTGTACTTTTCGTGATTATTGTATTCATATGACCTTTTATTGCTATTAATTGCATATATTAGATTCGCGTTGTACGTACATACTTGCGATTACCTGTATATGTTATTTACTATTCACGAGTTGGCAACTCACCCCCGTTGTGCCACGGTTGTTTTGCAGGTTGTTCTCCAGAGTAGTCGAGGCAGGCTATTCATCTATCTTGTCATCTTTTGTTATGGATACCGCATCAGCTCACAGTATGCAGTTTGCTTAGTTAGGTTTTGTGGTTATTCGTATTTGAAGTGTATATTCGTTATGTCCTCCATCTACTATTTTCTTGTTGACTTAGAGACTTGGTGAGGATGATATTGTATTATTTTGTGACTTGGTTGTCTTTTATACAGTTTCCTTTCTATCGTCTTTTATTTCTTCGCTACGGCGTCGTATATCTGTTGTGGTGGTTGTTTTCCGCCTTTTGGCGTGGATTTGCTTCCGTTGGGGATGCTTTACTTTATATTTATGTTGTACCCATTTTTTGGGCTAGTTTTAACAAAGGAGGTGCTGCTAAAATTTTAAAGGAAATAAAGTTGGACTTTTAAAGAATTTGGGTAGCGATTTCAAAAGTTTGAACAATATTTCTTATCTTTTCTTGTTTTTTAATGGTTTAGATTTTTGGGTTTTGGTTTTCTTTTACTGCATTACGCCTGTAGACGTTGCGTAGTATTAGGGCTGTCACGTGCCAAGTTTGGGTCATGACATCAGGTGACATTACAGATCACTATTACATGTTGATAGAGCCCATAGGATTCTTGCTTGACTGCCAGCAGTATGATGGCGATCATATATGTAGGAGCTAGGGTCTATAAGCACATCCTTAAATGGTCCCTAGTCGAGGGAGTTTCGAGATAGGGCATCGATACTCCAGAGTACACTAGTATATACGGATCGAAACACCGACGATGGGCGATGACCGGTCTCACAAGCCATTGGTGTCAGTTGGTTCACCTAAGACGTATACAGGTGCTCATTGGGTTATGAGTACACCGGACGGACTCGCTGGGAACATGTTAGTTGGTATTATACCTATCGTCAGATAGCAGTTCCCTGGTGACATGTGTACAGGTTAGTCTATCGACCTGAGATCGTCATTTGTCTCGTGTGAGTTCCCACTGTGATTTGATTACTACCCCACCACGGCTCAAAGGAGTCGTGCAAACAGGTTTTAATTGGGTACAGTCCCGAGCCACATAGAGTGACGGATCGGCAGGGGATTCGTCTCTTACGATATTGAGGGTGAGATCGCGTTGTGTCTGGAGAGCCATTATACAAAGTCCCAGGCCAGGGCAAGCGAGATTTATTGGTAGGTATTCCAGTAGTATCTCAGGGTGTTCTGGGCTACACTCCGACACGACTTATACCGCTATTGGGGGTCTAACGTTTACCAGCCCCTAGGCCCGATATGCGATACTCATAAACGAACGGACCGGACTGTACGGATATTATCACTGACAGGCTCAGTAAGGTTTCAAGATGAGTTCGCTCATCGGCCTCCCTTTTGCTCAGTACCTTGGCAGCCGTTACGTCTAGATAGTACCACTGACGTGCTTATGGTTAAACCCTCTGCCAGCGTATTGATGAGTCTTTAAAGTCCCCCATAGAAATTTTCCCAAGTTCGGGCAAAACGTTGCAGAGGTCGTATGGTTTTATGGCAGGGTTCGATCATATACGTGCACTTGTCCACGGATCATGATCGGACGGATCCTACTAGTGGGCTTTGGTTTAAGCCGGATCCTAGTATTAGATTGTTGGATTACTTTTGTCTCGTAGTGTTCGTATTCGGTTGGAATACGGATGCGGGTATGTATATACAGATGAGGGGTAATCTTGTAATTCGTTACAAGATTACTTTTGAAGTTTCCAATTTCCTTTCTTCCATTTAAAACATTTAGTTTAATGTTTTTTTAATGGAATTTGTTAGCAATTTTTTTGGCCAAAATTATTTTAATGTGCTGCCCATTCCTTCACTGCCATTTTCGAAAATGGCAGTGAAGGAATGGGCAGCACATGGTTGCTTGCTTTTATTGGGCATGGGGGGCATGGGCTTGCTTGATGAGGTGTCCATTAAGCATTAATTTTTTTTGTTGGGTGTGTGGATATTTTGGTGAGGTGGCTCTTTCCTTTTAATGGAGTGTTGGGGTTTTGATTAAAGAGGGTTGTTTTTATTTTTGTTGCTTGATTAATGGAGATACCCCATGACTTCTTAGAAATCCCCAGTGAACTTTACCTTATTCTCACCAATTGATTTCTTAAGCTCATCTCTCCCAAATATAAAGCCAGTGAATATTTCCTTCATGGTGGCCCGAGCACAATTCTAGCCGAGCCCAAGAATTTCCAGTGAGCAATTTTTCCTCCAAGGCCAAAAATTCTTGTGCTCACAAATTCTTTCCATGGCAACTTCATTTACCTCCACCCAAATCTTTGGGTGCCTTGAGACAAAGTAATCACACACTATCTCTATTTCATCTTGGACATGCCGGCTAGGAAACTTCATGTCCGAGTTGCTTCGGTTTGAAGCGGGAGCCCATGTAAAGAATCGTTGACGTGGAGCCACTTCGACGAGCGAGATCGGAGAGCGTACTTCATCGGAGCAGCCGCGAGGAGCTTGGGAAGAGGTTGAAGACCGAAGGACATGGATCGATCGGTATAATCTCTCCAAACTCTTTTACAGTTTTCTAGTTTACAGTTAATAGAACAATCCGGGTTTTAAGGTTACGTTAGAGCAAGTTTAAAAGTTTTAATTCTGTATTTGGCCTCAGATTGACGGTCGGGGCGCTACCGTAGACTTACATGGTATCAGAGACAACCCGTTAACCGTATACTAGTTGGTTTATACAATGTTGAAGTATCAAAGTCGAAACAACTCAATTACACTTCCTTGTACATTCTAGGTTCTATCGTTTTTTAAAGTGTCTTCAAAAATTATTTAAACAATTGCAGAAGACTACTGACATGACCACAAGACCACAGACCAAATACGAGCGGATTCCTCCACTATAAAATCGAGCACATCGCTCCTTGGGCCGGCCAGCTCGGCCAGACTGGAATGTTTGGGCTTCGTATTTGGGTGTTGGTCTGGTCTCTGGAATGTTGGTTCAGTGGAATTTTCTGTTTAGCCCAGTTTTGATATGGTTTTACCTAGTTGTTTGGGGCTATTCGGGGTTTATTTCGAAGTCGATATTTTCTAATATTGTTTAAAGTTTGCAATACATACATTTCTATCTGCGACCGTGAATGTCATTCGAGCGGTAAATCTTATCTAATTGCTATAGTCCTTTTAGACAGGTTTGCGAACATGACATTCGCGTTGATGTTCTTTGTTGTGCTGTATTATTGCGGATTTGTCGTGGTGGATAGCTTGCGTGCAATGGTAGTGCAGTTTGGTTATATTTGTACATTTGATATCGCGGGACGAGCGTCCGACATATGGACTGCCGTCAGTGCCTGTTTGTATATTATTCTTTTGGGGTACGACCGAGTTGAGGTCGATGTCACCGTTGTACATATTTTCTTTTCTGTACTAGGATTACCCCACGGTGGAGTGCACGGATAGCCGGGTTCTAGAGGGCAACGGGCCCGCATCTCATGGCTTTGAGATGGAGGGGGCTTCACTCTAGAATTGGCGGGTTATTCGCCGCACTCGTAGGGGGTACAGGTTGACCCAAAGAGAGGTGCTCAAGTTACCGGATTCCGTGAAGTGCTGGGTGGTCCATTCACTTTGCTGAAGGGGCTGCCTCACTTCTGATTTTGGCGGGTAACTTGCTGCATTCGTAGGGGTCTAGGTTTTCATTGCACAGGCTATCCATACGACCAGGGGAACGCCGGGTTTCAGTTGCGGCTCAAAGGAAACCCGGGGCTCCCAGATTATCTGTACTTTTCTGTGATGTTGCATTTGTCATGCCTGGAGCGATTATTATATATTGATATATATACTAGTAGATGTTGTATATGTATTACACCCGCGCTCGTCCAGTCCCCGCTCTGTTGTTAGTTAAGTAACCTAACGGATGATGACGGGACCCAGTGGTGAATGTGGATGACATATATGGACATTTTATTTTCGTTCTTTTCTGGTGTGATTAATTGATGGGACTGCGTTGATTCAGATCAATGCAAGGAAAACAGACCTATTCGATGTTGTTGGAACAATTTTCAAAAAGATGTTATTATAAGGACATTCTCTTTTGTTTTGCACAGTGGTATTCGGTTATGAATATCCAGCACCTCATTCGACGAGGCAAGGGCCGAGATCCCTTCATCAAGAGTGACCCCTTGGGCAGAGATTTGCGTTAGGGTAATAACTTCACTATATTCGATTATTTTTTGCTTTGCATCGTGGTATTCAGTTAGAATATCCTGCACCTCATTCTACGGGGAAAGTGCCGAGATCCCTTCACCGGGAGTGACCTCTTTAGCAAAGGTTTTCGCCACTATATTTTTGTAAAAAGCTATCAGGTTCCTTCAACGATATCAAGTTCATTACGTTAAAGGTTTTTCGCCAAAAACCATTCTTAGCCCTCCGTCATTTCAGACGGGCAGCACTTAGTAATCATGCTATGTATGTTGACCTTCGTCAAGGCATAGTGTATGGTAGCTATTTGTTATTTTTCTGTTGCATAGATAGATGTGTTGGTTTGGGACAGTCGTACTACTATTTTGGCCTTCGTCAAGGGTATGTACGGGTGGGTTCAAATTAACCTGGACAATGACGGGTAGAACTTGACATGTGACTTATGATATGTTGGCCTTCGTCAAGGTCATAAGAGCATGGGGTAAAAATCACATCGGGAGTTTCTAAAGAAACTGAAACTTGTCAGGCATGCGCATACCTTCTGGAGTGTGATAACTTGAGTGGATTCCATCAGGTTATCATGCGATGATAGTTAGATTCCGATTCCTACCGATGAGTTGGTTTACTCCTCGGGTGATCCCGACTAATTCTTCTTTCAGGTTTGGAGGAGAATTTGAGGATACAGTGGGAGACATCCTGATTAGATAAAGTGATTAACCATTCTGATATAGCTTAGAGTGCACGCAGAGTGTTTCTTTTCTCTCTCTCTTTGGCAGTGACCATGGCCCGACCCTAGACTATGACTCAGTGACCAAGTTAACCGAACTTTCTAAAAACATTGGCTTTTGGATTGTCTGAGTTGCATACATCATTGCCACTCCTTCTTTTACCCTTTGCATTTCTCCAGAACACCCCGTATCACTACGAACATCCATTTCCATTGGATAAATCCATCGTATAGTTACATACGTACTCGAAGGAACTTGTTCCAGATTCGAGGATGGATTCTGGTTTTGGAGAAATTGAATAGGACTATTCAGTTGTCTTTGCCTTTTACCTTCTCTCAGGTTGTGAGGGCTCATAGGACTAGGAGAGTACACCTATTACGCTTATTAGTAGTCTTCTTCCAAACCATAGGCAGGTGCTGAAAGGTAGGGAAGGAAGAAAACCAATTGGCCTAAGTGTGGTGTACAGAAGGTAATAAGTAAAGACAAATAAAGGGATTAGAAAGAGGGCAAAGTAAAATGCGATTGCTATCATTCACGACTAAACCGCGTATATACGGTTACAGTCATGAATCTGGATAATGGAAGAGGCATTACTAGGAATACCCGGATACCCCTTCGAAACATTTTCATGTTTCAGTTTCACTATGCGTTGTTAATTGAAAACCGATTTCCCAATTAGATCCTTACTCCAGGGTAAGTATTTACCAGGTATGATTCTCACATCTGTATGGTTTTATAGATGATGAGTGGGAGTAAGTTATTGGGAATTAGGTGATTATCCTCATTATATCGGAATTCGTTATAATTGGTGATATTTGAGAAAATCGCCTGGGTTTTTGCCGGACGACAAATATTTGGTTTTGAATATCCGTTGTTATGCACCAATTTCAAACTGATATATCTGTATGTTTATTTTATAAAGTGAGATATAAATTTTTGAAATTATGTCCATGACATTTACCTATATCAGTTGATGGTTAGGTAAGGAGCATTAAACAGCGGTGTAATTCTTCTTAACCATAGTACAGTTTTCAGCCTACGACGCACAGGGTTTGAGTTATTAAACTCAGGGGACTTATACAAAGTATTGTATATTGTCTAGTGTTCATTAGGACAGAGGGGTTGGTCCTCGTACTATATTCTGTTTACTTGTGACTTCTCTAGTTTTTAGACAAGTGTTTCATAGAAATACAAGGTCTAAGTTTTGAGAATTTATAGGTATAAGAATAAAGTAGAGAACCATGTGTTGCAAGTATCAGGATTCTTCAAGGTGGTCGAAGATGTAGATACTTGTATTTGGTATTCAGTTGATAGTAATGATTTTGAGAACTGTCTTCTCTTTCAGGTTACTCATAATTGGATGAACTCCTAAGTTGAGTAATGATGATCGGCCTCTCTCCATTTGGTTGACATGCACTGGAGATAGCTGTATGATTTGAATCTGGTTCTAATTAAATCAGTGCCTCTGTTTCTATATTGTATATAGAATGGATCATATCTTAACGATGTTAAGGTATATGGAGTTGTCCGGCTTATGCTTAAAACCAGACTCTGGATATCTCAAGGCACGAATCTGTAATGGCTGTTTATGGGTTAACCCGGGCTATAACGAGGGTTAGCATTCTACCATCTGGAAGATCAACAGTGATATTGTTCTTGACTCGCCACAGTTTTAGTAAAATGGATTTTTTCAGAAAACAGTAGAGTATGGTAGAACTGGAAGTGATTCCAAAACCACAAACGATTATTGAAAATTTAATAGGACCTAAAAATTCAATCAGGTTTGACATTCCATTAGCCACTCCGCAGATATAGTGGGTAACCTCAGGCACCCGAGAGGTACTCCGGCAGCCTCAAGGACGATGACAGGGAGATTCTTTTTTACCCAGACTTGCCATTACTGCTGTTCTAGACTATGAGACCCGGCAGGAGGATGAGTATAGCGTCGTTTTAAACTAGCTTTAGAAGTGCACGTGTATATGACTCTGCCAGAAGGTTGTCGTAGTCAGTGGGAGCAGCGGAAACATAATGGACAAGTAGCTTATGTCTATTTATAGACTAAAGCAAATACATCGGAGATAGATCATCTATTTTTGATGTGACAGTCATAGGTTTTGACTTCATCAGAATAGGGGATGGATCTGTTAAGAAGGTAGTAGGGTGTGATGTCCTGGTATTTGGATGACATACACATAGTAGGACGTGAAATTCCTATACTACGATCGGTTATACCGTGGTTGTCACACAGTGGTTTCACCACATAGGATATGGATATTAAATCAGGTATTCTGGTTACTAGATCTATAGTTTTAGATCTAGATTTGGGTAGTGTCCCAATCTGTGTACTTAGACAGTACTCTAAAGATATTTAGAATGGATGACTCCTGGCATGGTGGTGTACCTGCAGGTGATGGAGTCACCCTCTCTAAAGGTGTCTTACAGACTAAAGGGGAGAGGGATGTGCATGATTGGCATATCACTTGCTTAGGCAATTGAATTGATCATAAGATGTCAAGTACCACACCAGATGTTGCTTTTGCACTAGCTGCAATAAGTTGATATTAATCCAATCCGGGAGAAACGTTCGGAAGCAATTTTAGAATAAAAATGGATGTTCTAGGGATATGATAATGACAGCCTCCTTCAGGAGACAGTTATCATTCCAGGCTTCCAAGGTGACCTGGATGACAGAGTGACTGTCAGAGTTATAGTTTTCCCTATTGACGAGGGGCAGTATTTTGGACAGGTGGTCCAAGCGGATACTAAGGGAGGCTTGGCACAGGATACTGATTAAGTTCTGTTGACGATACAGTCTAAGAAGTTTGGGTTTGGAGTTCATTTATGAACTAGGTCCCATCAGATATCCAGACATATTCTAAGACAGGTATTGCTCAATTCGGGAGATGGATTTCTCTGTGAACTTGAGATAAAGAGAGACATAGAAAGAAACATCAAGGCCGATCCACTCACTGAGGCTATTTATCGAAAGCAATAGTTTCACAAACGAGCATTGTGAAATTGATTAGTAGAGGAGTTAGGTGTACGGTATCACACGGGCTGTGAGTATGCGCCATCGCAATAATTAGCCTTAAGTGCAAGTGGGAGATTTTTGGATATAGTGCCCTCAAAGTCAATTATTGGATCACAGGCATGTGATTGCAATGATTGAGGGAGGACCTATACCGGTAGGACAGTCTTACTCGAGATGATAGTATGCTATCTGGTTTGTATTTATCATCGTGTACATGCTTCAGGTGACATTACAGATCACTATTACATGTTGATAGAGCCCATAGGATTCTTACTTGACTGCCAGCAGTATGATGGCGATCATATACGTGGGAGCTGGGGTCTGTAAGCACATCCTTAAATGTCCCTAGTCGAGGGAGTTTCGAGACAAGGCATCGATACTCCAGAGTATACTAGTGTATACGGATCGAGACCCCGACGAGGGGCGATGGCCAATCTCACAAGCCATTGGTGTCAGTTGGTTCACCTAAGACGTATATAGGTGCTCGTTGGGTTATGAGTACACAGGACGGACTTGCCGGGAACATGCTAATTGGTATTATACCTATCGCTAGATAGTAATTCCCTAGTGACATGTGTATAGGTTAGTCTATCGACCTGAGATCGTCATTTGTCTCGTGTGAGTTCCCACTGTGCTTTGATTACTACCTTACCACGGCTCAAAGGAGTCGTGCAAACAGGTTTTAGTTGGGTACAGTCCCGAGCCACATCGAGGCAGTAAGTGGATCGGCAGTGGATTCGTCTCTCCCGGTATTGGGGATGAGATCGTGTTGTGTCTGGAGAGCCATTACACAAAGTCCCTGGCCAGGGCAAGAAAGATTTACCGGTAGGTATTCCAGTAGTATCTCAGGGTGTTCTGGGCTACACTCCGACACGACTTATACCGCTATTGGGGGTCTGACGTTTATCAGCCCCATAGGCCCGATATACGATACTCATAGACGAACGAACCAGACTGTACAGATATTTTCACTGACAGGCTCAGTAGGGTGTCAGGATGAGTTCGCTCATCGGCCTCCCTTTTGCTCAGTACCTTGGCAGCCATTACGTACAGCTAGTACCACTGACGTGCTTGTGGTTAAACACACTGCCAGCGTATTGACGAGTCTTTAGAGTCCCTCATAGAAAGTTTCCCAAGTTCGGGCGAAACGTTGTAGAGGATGTATGGTTTTATGGCAGGGTTCGATTTGTTAGTGTATATGCCCTAGAGGCCATTACTGTATCATACTAGTTTGTATATTACTTAATGGATGCTTGGGATATTCACCTTGTATATACAATCTTGTTCAAAATAGTAGTATGCTACTTGGTTTGTTTCTACTTCAATGTGTACATGTGTTTATTTTTGTATATCGCCTATACACATTAGTAGAGCCCTTAGGATCTTTGCTTGATTACCAGCGATGTGATGGCCGTCACACTAGTGGGGCTGGGTAATCTATAAGCACATCCTTATGCAGGTCCCTGGTCGCAGGACTATCGAGACAGGGCATCGATACTCCGGAGTAGACCAGCGCATGCGCTTCTCATCCCAGTGTGGGAGACGGTCTGTCCCACAGCCGTCAGTACGTCGTACTTGAGATAGTATGCGGGTGCTCGTTAGGTTACGGGTACACTGGACAGGACTCGTCGGGAACTGACTAGTTGGTATTATACCTATCGTCAGTTATCAGTTCCCAGGTGACATGAGTACAGCTTAGTCCGCTGACTTGACACTGTCACTTCGCCTCAAGTGTGTTCCCACTGCACTTTCATCACTACCCTACCACGGCTCAAAGGAGTCGTGCAAACAGGTAGTGGTTGGGTGCAGTCCCGAAGCACTTGGAGGCAGTGACGGTTAGACAGGATTCATCTCTCCCGGTATTGGGGGTTGACATCGCGCTGTGTCTAGGAGAGCCATTACACGAGTAGTCCCTGGCCAGGGCAAACGAGATATACTGGTAGGTTTCCAGTGTTATCTCAGGGTGTTTTGGGCTTCGCTCCGGCACGACTTGTACCGTTATTGGGGGACTGACGTTTACCACCCCCTAGGCCCGCCATGCGATGTATCAGACGAACAGACCGGACTGTACGGAGAATGTCACACTCAGGCTCAGTAGGAGTTCAGATGGGTTTCGCCTCGTCGGTCTTCTTGTCGGCAC
Organism: Agapanthus africanus; assembly: GCA_030015575.1. NCBI lineage: Eukaryota > Viridiplantae > Streptophyta > Magnoliopsida > Asparagales > Amaryllidaceae > Agapanthus > Agapanthus africanus. Next base: position 290,483,100 of record JASDDO010000019.1, read on the forward strand.
TACCTGGGGACCGTTACGCACAGCTAGTGCCGCTTGCGGTCTGTGGTTAAACCCACTGCCAGCGTAGTGTCGAGTCTTTAGAGTCCCACACAGAAAGCTTTTCGCCTTTAGGCAAAAGAGTAGTGGTCGCATGGTATTGCGACAGGTCGCATGGTTTTGCGACAGGGTTCGGTCACATCCGTGCACTTGTGCACGTACAGTGTCCGGACAGTTTACACTAGCGGGCTTTGGTTTAAGCCAGATCCTAGTGTACCTTTTGGGATTGGATTTATCCAGTGTGCATTCGTGTTCCTCGGAACGCGGATGCGGGTGCGTATGCACAGTTGACAGGGAGACAGAGGCAGCGGATTCTCATTAGGGTTGTTGACAGTTGACCGTTGACTATTTGATTTTTTGCTCAACCCTAATGAGAATATGATATGTGATTAACTATTATATTAATTAAGTATTATGGTGATATGGTTGTTGACTTTGTTGACTTGTTGACTTTTGTTGACTTGTTGACTTTGTTGACTTGTTGACTTTTGTTGACTTGTTGACCGGTTGACTAGGCTTGAATAGTTGACCATCATGATAACCATAGCCATCATTTCATGGCAAAGACTTTTGTTTACTTGCTCATTTGTGTAAAATGAGTGCATGAAATGATATGGTTATGGTTGCTTCAACCATCACATAAGACTTTTTTTTGATATGATGAGTTATGATCACTTTGGATTATGAGAGGGTGAAAGACAAAAGAGAGCCTCATTCTTTCTTGCTCATTCTCTCTCTTGTTCTTGAGCTCTCCTCTTGCTCTCACCCTCAACCTCTTCCTCCCACTCTTGATTCTATGGTTCTCTTGTCTCATGAGTTGAGAATCAAGAACCATAGATAAAATCCCATTCTATTTCTTCTCTACTCATTCTAGTTCACTAGGTTTAGCAAACCAAGTGAACTAGTTTCTTCAAAGAACGAAGAAGGAGCTAAAGGTTGGAGCTTTCAGGTGGATCTATCTTCGGCGTACGGAGACGACGAGAAGAAGCCATCGGACCACCATCGGAGCTTTGAAGACGAAGGAGTTCAAGACAAGCAAGGTATAACCCCCTAACCGAGTAGCTAGAAACTCATAGTTAGAATGTTAGATAGATGTTTAACCCAGATCCGGGTTTTAGGTCCATGTTACCACCTCCGTAAAAATCGTTTTTTACCAAATTCTGCATTCCCGAAAGTACCGGGAGAGGTAGCATGGACTTACAGTGGTATCAGAGCCTAGTTAAACTCTATCTAGCATGTTAGCAAGTAACTAGAAGATCGATCAACGAAAAAGTCCCGAAACAAACCCCAAAAATTTGCAGTTTCTGTCGATTTTTCCACTGTTCAAAAGTTGATTATTTTAACACCTAAAATCGGCTCAGGCTTTTCTGTGAGCACCCACCAAAAATTGTCCAACGTTCGAGTCAAAGGGCCGCGGAAACTCGGCGGGAGCACGCTCCCGCCGCGGATCCGCGGCCGAGTCGACTCGGCCGAGGTAAATTTTTGGTGCAGTGTTTTTATGGGGGTATTTTGGGATTTTTAGCATATATATTTTCAACCCAGATTTTCCAGAACGAAAATTTTATTTTAGGGTCCCGAAAATCCGTATTTTTGATCGAACTTCTAAAAGACTTGAGCTAACGGGTTTTTCTGTAATGTGTTATTTGTATTGAACGTCTACTAATCGCTATATGTCGATTAGTGGGGGTTATACAAATCTGTGATCTGTAATGTTGCTGGAATGTGGATATGAATATGTTGGATTGTCGCGGGTGAATAGCCGGGGGTTGTGAGACGAGAGTTTTTTTTTCTTTCAATTCATGTAAATTTGTAAATTGATGTAATAATTATTTGTATGGCCGCACAACCGGGTCGGGGTTGTAGCCGTCATTGTATAATTTCTTTTTACTGTTTTTGCTCGTAGGATAGACCCATGGAGGGGGTGCACAAACTACCGGGTATGCCGAAGTGTCGAGTCGCCTACTCATGGAGATGAGGGAGGTTACTACGCTTCGGGTACTTGGCGGGTAGTTTGCCGCACCCATAGGGGTCTTGGGTGGGGTATTTGGCTATTCACCGCGACCATGTAATCTGTCTTTTGTTACAGGCTCATACAAATTACAGATTCCTAGTATATCCAATGTATTCATCTATGATCTGAAATGTTTATCATTGCAGTATATTTATATATGATATTATTTAGGCGTTGCTTATGTTTTACAGACGCGCTAGCCCAGCCCCCGCTCTGTCGTTAGTTAAGTAACCTAACGGGTAATGACGGGGCCCCGTGGCGAATGCGAATGGCATAAGCATACGTCATATTTTGGTTGTTTTCTGCAATGGTAGGATTAAATGATGGGACGCATTAAAAGAACTAATGCAAGAATATCACGCATTAAAAGAACTAATGCAAGATAATAAACCAAGTTAAAGTCGTTGGAACACTTTCGAAAAACCACTCGGTTCTTTTCAAAACCAACTTTTAAATGCGGAGCTTGAGCCACTCCTTTTAAAAGCTATCTCGTTCCATCGACCAAATCAAGTTCACTACGTTCACGGTTTTGCTAAAACCATTCGTAGCCCTCCGTCGTTTCGTATGAATATTCAATAGTATTCAAGCTGTGTTTGTTGACCTTCGTCAAGGCATAGTGATTGGTAGCTATTGGGTATTCATATGTAGCATAGATAGATGCGTTGGTTTGGGACATTCGCATTACTTTGTTGACCTTCGTCAAGGGTATATACGGGTGGATTCAAATTAACCTGGATAATGACGGGCAGAACTTGACATGTGACTTATGATTTTTTGACCTTCGTCAAGGTCATAAGAGCATGGGGCAAAAATCCACATCGGGAGTTTCATAAGTACTGAAACTTGCTAGATTTGCATACCATTTGGAGTGTGATGATTCTGGTAGGATTCCTTCAGTTTCGTCACACAATGATATTTGGATCCCGATCCTACTGTGAGTATATGCTACTCCTCGGGAAATTTCTCACTAAACGATCAATGCTATAAACCTAGTAGGTGCCTAGAAAGGTGTTAGCGGGGCTACGCCCCCAGGAAAAAGAGGTTATCTAATTAAGGAACTTCACGAAAGCGTTGGAAAACCTCCCTCGAAGTACCGACACCGGCCTGGCTGAACGGTTAAGCAAGTATTGTGCGGTGGGATTGATCCCGGCTAATTCTTCCTTTATGGTTTGAGGAGGGATTCGAGAAACAGTGGGAGCCATCCTGTTTAGACAAACTAAAAACCACTCTAAACTTGCAAGAGCATCATGCTGAGTGTTTCTTCTTCTCTCTCCTAATTGCAGCGACCAAATCGACATGACTGGACTTAAGTTACTCCTAGATAAAAACAAACTGACAGGGCCAAACTACAAAGATTGGCTCAGGAATGTCAAGATAGCAATCACTTACGACAAGCTGGGGTATCTTCTTACCACCAAAGCTCCCCCTGTCCCTGGTCCAACTTCCAGCGTCGCGGATAAGGAAATCCGCAAGACTTGGGAGATTGATAGCGCGAAGGCCAAATGCCTCCTGCTTGCCTCGATGGACAACGAACATCAGAGGAGGCACGAGAATATGGACATGGAATCCATATTGCTTCATACAAAAGAACTGTATGGAGAGCAATCTCGTATCGCAAGATACGAAGCGTCGAAAAAGTTATTTTCGACAAGAATGGCCGTCGGATCATCAGTAGCCGAGCACGTGCTAAAGATGATCGGCTTCATTGAGGAGCTCGCTGACCTAGGGATCACATTGGAGAGTGAGCTATATACGGATATAGTTCTCCAGTCCCTTCCTTCCACTTACGCCCAGTTTATACTGAACTTCAACTTACAAGAAAAAGAGGTTGAACTTTCAGAGCTCCTCAACATGCTGAGGAGCGCAGATGGCACCCTACAGAAAGGTAGGGATACATCCACTTTGTTTGTAGGAGGATCATCTTCTTCTAGGTCCAAGGCGAAAGCCAGGGGAAAGAAGAAGAAGGCCCCCGCCAAACCAAGGGGCGGTGTTAGTAAAGTGGATACGAAGGGAAAAGGTAAAGCAACAAAGATAGCGGGGAAGCTTGTGGATAAGGAAGAATGCTTCTATTGTCATAAGAAAGGACACTGGAAGAATGATTGCAGGTCCTGGAAGGCCAGAACACAGGAATTGAAACAGGTTGCAGCTTCAGCTTCAGGTGTGTATGTTATTGAAAACTGTCTTTCAATAAACTCTACTTCCTAGGTATTGGATACCGGATCAGGATCTCATATCTGTAATTCTTTGCAGGCGTTGAGAAACCGTAGGGTTTTGAAGGCAGGTGACATGACCCTCAGAGTTGCGAACGGAGCTAGCATGGATGCTAAAGCCGTGGGGGACTATCACCTGGGAATGTCAGATGGACATGTTTTGGTTTTGCGTAATTGCTTTTTTGTACCCAACGCAACTTGTAATATCATTTCTGTATCTTTAGTTTCTAAAGAAGGTTATGAATTTGCGTTTGTAAGTAATGTTGTAAACATTCACCTTAATCAAGTTTTGATTGGGTCAGGTACATTGAGTAATGGTATATACGTGTTAAATCAACCACAGATTTTCAACGTCCAGAATACACACAAAAGAAAGTCTCCAGAAATGAATCAGACTTTCTTATGGCATTGTAGATTGGGTCACATCAATGAGAGAAGGTTGACTAAGTTACATACAGAAGGATATTTGAATGCGTTCGAATATCAATCGTATGCCACTTGTCAATCTTGTCTCAAAGGAAAGATGACAAAGACTCCGTTTACTGGACATGGAGTAAGAGCGAGCGAGCTCTTGGGGCTCGTACACAGTGACGTGTGCGGTCCAATGTCTACACATGCCCGAAGCGGACATTCTTACTTCATTACTTTTACGGATGACTTCTCAAGGTACGGTTATGTCTTCTTGATGAAACATAAGTCCGAGGCCTTTGGAAAATTCCAGGAGTATAAGAATGAAGTAGAGAAACAGACCGGCAAAAGTATTAAGATTCTAAGATCGGATCGAGGTGGAGAATACTTAAGTGCCAAATTCCTGAATTACTTAAAAGAGAATGGTATTCTCTCTCAGCTTACTCCTCCATACACTCCGCAACATAACGGTGTATCGGAGAGACGGAACCGAACCCTATTGGATATGGTTCGGTCCATGATGAGTAACGCTGAGTTACCGCAATCATTCTGGGGATATGCACTAGAAGCAGCTGCATATCTCTTGAACAAGGCTCCCACCAAGACTGTGCCTACCACCCCATATGAGATGTGGACTGGGAAGAAACCCTGTCTTAAGTATCTTAAGGTATGGGGATGTCCAGCTTTTGTAAAAAAGCAGCATGCGGACAAGCTTGAGGCGCGTTCAGTACAGTGTAAGTTTGTGGGATACCCAAGGAACTCCAGGGGGTATCTTTTTTATTCCGCTGAGGAACAAAAGGTTTTTGTTTCTCAGCATGCCCGCTTCTTGGAAACTGAGTTTTTGGAAACCCAGATAACTGGGAGCACAATAGAACTGGAAGAAGTTCCAGAACCACAGACTGTTACTGAAAGCTTAATGGAACCAGAGGGTTCAACAGAACAGGACATTCCTGCGCCGCTCCGCAGAAGTAGTAGGCAGACTCATCCGCCCGAGAGATACTACGGTTTTCTCATTGACGGGGATAGAGAGGATTGCATCATAGATTATGATGAGCCTACTAGCTTCCAGCAGGCCGTTCAGAGCGTTGACTCAGTGAAATGGCTGGATGCAATGCGGACCGAAATGGAGTCCATGTACACCAACAAGGTATGGACGTTGGACATTGCTCCAGACGGGGTAAAACCCGTAGGATGCAAGTGGATCTTCAAAAGGAAGATTGGTGTAGATGGACAGGTTGAGACCTATAAAGCTAGGTTGGTAGCAAAGGGTTTTCGTCAAAGACCTGGCTTGGACTATGACGAAACCTTTTCTCCAGTAGCCATGCTGAAATCCATTCGGATCCTTCTTGCCATTGCTGCCTTCCACGATTATGAGATCTGGCAAATGGACGTAAAGACAGCTTTTCTAAATGGAAATTTAGAGGAGTGTGTCTATATGGACCAGCCAGAGGGTTTCATTCAGAGTGGGAGCAGCGGAAAGGTGTGCAAGTTGCTTAAGTCCATCTATGGACTAAAGCAGGCGTCGCGGAGTTGGAACATCTGCTTTGATGAGACGGTCAAAGAATTTGGCTTTATCAAAAATCCAGATGAACCATGCATCTATAGTAGATTTGTAGCGAGAACTGTAGTATTCCTCGTTTTATACGTGGATGACATTCTCTTAATAGGAAATGACAGTCCTATGCTACAATCTGTCAAGGGGTTCTTGTCACACAGGTTCTCCATGAAAGACCTGGGTGATGCCTCATACATTCTGGGTATCCGGATCTACCGTGACAGATCCAAGAGGATATTAGGACTTTCTCAGTCCAGGTACATCGACACCATACTGAAGAGATTCAGTATGGAAGATTCCAAGCGCGGTAACCTGCCGGCTTGTCACGGGATCACCCTCTCTAAAGAGATGTCTCCCAAGACTGATTTGGAGAGGGATCGCATGTCTATTATACCCTACGCTTCTGCGGTAGGCTCTATAATGTATGCGATGTTGTGTACCAGACCGGATGTAGCTTATGCACTGAGTGTGGTAAGCCGGTATCAGTCAAACCCTGGGGAGAAACACTGGATAGCGGTAAAGAACATTCTCAAGTACCTAAGAAGGACTATGGAGATGTTCTTGGTGTATGGCGGAAAAGACCTCCAGATCGAGGCCTTTGCTGACTCCAGCTTCCAGAGTGACAAGGATGATTCCAAGTCCATGTCGGGTTTTGTCTTTACCCTCAATGGAGGGGCGGTGTGTTGGAAGAGTTCCAAACAGGAAACCGTTGCAGACTCGACGATGGAAGCGGAATACATCGCTGCATCTGATGCCGCAAAAGAAGCTGTCTGGATGAGGAAGTTCTTGAAAGAACTTCAGGTGGTTCCGTCCATTGTTGATCCAATACCTCTGTATTGCGACAACAACGGGGCTATAGCTTTAGCGAAGGAACCCAGGTCCCATCAGAGATCCAGGCACATCTTGAGGCGGTATCACCTGATCAGGGAGATCGTAGATCGCCAGGAGATCGAGGTTCGGAGAGTCGCTTCAGAAGATAACACTGCAGATCCATTCACCAAGGCCCTGTCCCAGACTCAGTTCGAGCGGCTGATCGAGATGATAGGTTTTCGATACGCCAGTACATGGCCTTAGTGCAAGTGGGAGATTGTTAGTGTATATGCCCTAGAGGCCATTACTGTATCATACTAGTTTGTATATTACTTAATGGATGGTTGGGATATTCACCTTGTATATACAATCTTGCTCAAAATAGTAGTATGCTACTTGGTTTGTTTCTACTTCAATGTGTACATGTGTTTATTTTTGTATATCGCCTATACACATTAGTAGAGCCCTTAGGATCTTTGCTTGATTACCAGCGATGTGATGGCCGTCACACTAGTGGGGCTGGGTAATCTATAAGCACATCCTTATGCAGGTCCCTGGTCGCAGGACTATCGAGACAGGGCATCGATACTCCGGAGTAGACCAGCGCATGCGCTTCTAATCCCAGTGTGGGAGACGGTCTGTCCCACAGCCGTCAGTACGTCGTACTTGAGATAGTATGCGGGTGCTCGTTAGGTTACGGGTACACTGGACAGGACTCGTCGGGAACTGACTAGTTGGTATTATACCTATCGTCAGTTATCAGTTCCCAGGTGACATGAGTACAGCTTAGTCCGCTGACTTGACACTGTCACTTCGCCTCAAGTGTGTTCCCACTGCACTGTGATCACTACCCTACCACGGCTCAAAGGAGTCGTGCAAACAGGTAGTGGTTGGGTGCAGTCCCGAAGCACTTGGAGGCAGTGACGGTTAGACAGGATTCGTCTCTCCCGGTATTGGGGGTTGACATCGCGCTGTGTCTAGGAGAGCCATTACACGAGTAGTCCCTGGCCAGGGCAAACGAGATATACTGGTAGGTTTCCAGTGTTATCTCAGGGTGTTTTGGGCTTCGCTCCGGCATGACTTGTACCGCTATTGGGGGACTGACGTTTACCACCCCCTAGGCCCGCCATGCGATGTATCAGACGAACAGACCGGACTGTACGGAGAATGTCACACTCAGGCTCAGTAGGAGTTCAGATGGGTTTCGCCTTGTCGGTCTTCTTGTTGGCACTACCTGGGGACCGTTACGCACAGCTAGTGCCGCTTGCGGTCTGTGGTTAAACCCACTGCCAGCGTAGTGTCGAGTCTTTAGAGTCCCACACAGAAAGCTTTTCGCCTTTAGGCAAAAGAGTAGTGGTCGCATGGTATTGCGACAGGTCGCATGGTTTTGCGACAGGGTTCGGTCACATCCGTGCACTTGTGCACGTACAGTGTCCGGACAGTTTACACTAGCGGGCTTTGGTTTAAGCCAGATCCTAGTGTACCTTTTGGGATTGGATTTATCCAGTGTGCATTCGTGTTCCTCGGAACGCGGATGCGGGTGCGTATGCACAGTTGACAGGGAGACAGAGGCAGCGGATTCTCATTAGGGTTGTTGACAGTTGACCGTTGACTATTTGACTTTTTGCTCAACCCTAATGAGAATATGATATGTGATTAACTATTATATTAATTAAGTATTATGGTGATATGGTTGTGGACTTGTTGACTTGTTGACTTTTGTTGACTTGTTGACTTTGTTGACTTGTTGACTTTTGTTGACTTGTTGACCGGTTGACTAGGCTTGACTAGTTGACCATCATGATAACCATAGCCATCATTTCATGGCAAAGACTTTTGTTTACTTGCTCATTTGTGTAAAATGAGTGCATGAAATGATATGGTTATGGTTGCTTCAACCATCACATAAGACTTTTTTTTGATATGATGAGTTATGATCACTTTGGATTATGAGAGGGTGAAAGACAAAAGAGTGCCTCATTCTTTCTTGCTCATTCTCTCTCTTGTTCTTGAGCTCTCCTCTTGCTCTCACCATCAACCTCTTCCTCCCTCTCTTGATTCTATGGTTCTCTTGTCTCATGAGTTGAGAATCAAGAACCATAGATAAAATCACATTCTATTTCTTCTCTACTCATTCTAGTTCACTAGGTTTAGCAAACCAAGTGAACTAGTTTCTTCAAAGAACGAAGAAGGAGCTAAAGGTTGGAGCTTTCAGGTGGATCTATCTTCGGCGTACGGAGACGACGAGAAGAAGCCATCGGACCACCATCGGAGCTTTGAAGACGAAGGAGTTCAAGACAAGTAAGGTATAACCCCCTAACCGAGTAGCTAGAAACTCATAGTTAGGATGTTAGATAGATGTTTAACCCAGATCCGGGTTTTAGGTCCATGTTACCACCTCCGTAAAAATCGTTTTTTACCAAATTCCGCATTCCCGAAAGTACCGGGAGAGGTAGCATGGACTTACACGATTATATACATACACTTGTGCACGGATCATGATCGGACGGATCCTACTAGTGGGCTTTGGTTTAAGCCGGATCTTAGTATTAGATTGTTGGATTACTTTTTCCTTATAGTGTTCATATTCAGTCCAATTTCCTTTCTTCCATTTTAAACATTTAGTTTAATGTTTTTTTAATGGAATTTGTTAGCAATTTTTTTGGCCAAAATTCTTTTAATGTGCTGCCCATTCCTTCACTGCCATTTTCAAAAATGGTTGCTTGCTTTTATTGGGCATGGGCAGCATGGGCTTGCTTGATGAGGTGTCCATTGAGCATTAAATGTTTTTTTGTTGGGGGTGTGGATATTTTGGTGAGGTGGCTCTTTCCTTTTAATAGAGTGCTGGGGTTTTGATTAAAGAGGTTTTTTTTTATTTTTGTTGCTTGATTAATGGAGATACCCCATGACTTCTTAGAAATCCCTAGAGAACTTTACCTTATTCTTACCACTTGATTTCTTAAGCTCACTTCTCCCAAATATAAAGCCAGTGAGCATTTCCTTCATGGTGGCCCGAGCACAATTCTAGCCGAGCCCAAGAATTTCCAGTGAGCAATTTTTCCTCCAAGGCCAAAAATTCTTGTGCTCACAAGTTCTTTCCATGGCAACTTCATTTACCTCCACCCAAATCATTGGGTGCCTTGAGACAAAGTAATCACACACTATCTCTACTTCATCTTGGACATGTCGGCTAGCAAACTTTATGTCCGAGTTGCTTCGGTTTGAAGCGGGAGCCCGTATAAAGAATCGTTGACGTGGAGCCACTTCGACGAGCGAGATCGAAGAGCGTACATCATTGGAGCAGCCGCGAGGAGCTTGGGAAGAGGTTGAAGACCGAAGGACACGGATTGATCGGTATAATCTCTCCAAACTCTTTTACAGTTTCCTCGTTTACGGTTAATGGAAAGATCTGGGTTTTAAGGTTATTTAGCACCGGTTTAAAAGTATTAATTCTGCATTTGGCTTCGGATTGACGGCCGGGGCGCTACCGTAGACTTACACTTACCGACTACCTTTGCCCCATTAGTATGATCTGCATCATAATCCTGGTAGTCAAGTACTCATCCTAAGGGCTTTATCAACATGTAATAGAGAGACAATAAGTGTACATGTTAAGATAAAGAGCAACCAGATAGCATACTATCATGTCGAGCAAGAAAGTACTCCCTATATATGTCTAAGCATCCACTATAATATACATCACATGTATAATAATAGCCTCTAGGGCATATATATAACTAACACTCCTTTCGTGAGAACATATATCGGGCTGGGGATGAAGAGCATCACGGTTTATTTTCTTCGCAGATTGGTGACTGAGCCGCTGCGTCTTGGCCTTTTCATAAATGATCATTTCGCTGTTGTGGTTGTCCCGGCTCGTTTTATAAGCTTCTTTTATCAGCTCGTCAATTTGTTCTTCCAGCGACGGACTTAGCATTTTTAGAGCGGGATCTCACTCCAATTTGACGTCTCGGCTATTTGGAAGAGCATTTTCCATTTCACTTGAGCTGTTTACAATGTGGCAACTGTAGATTCGCTCCCTCTTCTTGGACCGAACATATCCCAACCCAGTTGTCTCCATCTTCCCGTTGGGCTTCTTTCGTTGAGTTCCGGGAATATGCCAAATCATTTTGTAGAATTGGGCTTGTCGAACAGTTTGTTTGAGGGGTAGACCTTGACATCTTAACAGCTTTCTTAATCCTTCTGCGTAATATCTTGGCAGACGGAAGGGTTGAAGCCTGTCGAGTGCAAAATCGGCACCATGCCAAATTTCTTTTTCTACTTTGGTCTCCGTAGATTGGTAGAAGAGGATCTCTTTTTCACCTCTTCACCTGGGAAATACGTAGAAAGTTTGTAGTTCTTGTATACTGTATGTATGGAGCGCATCAAGTTCCTTGTAATGCCGAGGCCGAGCCATTGTAATTTGTAGATTCTGAATGACTTTGACAAAAGTTTGTATTGACGGGCGGATGGAGAACACTGCATTGGACTCGTCTTCTGAGTCGCTACCAAAGACCAAGATAGGGGTAGATGGTCTGAGCTTATTGTTTTCTTTTTGGGATTGCCCCGAGTAGACTATTTCTTCGTCTTCCTCGGTATCGATCCCAAAGATCGGGATAGTGGCGAAGGATTTCTGTTTATTCTCCGGCTTGTGGAAACTTTCAGTATCCTCGAAGTCTGGTTGGAAGTACTTTGCGTCTTTGTATTTCCAGACTTCGTTTATAGAGAACGGGTTTTAGCTCTCCCGTGACGGTGTACTCCGAACCATCCTTGAAGTACTTCATACACTGATGTTGTGTAGAAGGGATAGCATTGTACTTGTGTAACCAAGGCCTACCGAGCAAAGCGTTATAGCAAGTCTTGGCGTCAATGACATGAAATTTGATGTCAGTGATGAGCATCCCGAAGCGTAGCGTCAGTATTACGGACCCAAGCATCCGTGACGACTGTGAGTCGAACCCGGAGATGGTAATTTTATCTCCGGCAAGGTGTTGAACGTTCATGCAAATTTCCTTCAGCGCTCTTACGTTGAGAAGGTTAACGGAGGATTCGTTGTCGACAAGAATTTTCCATATCTTGATGCCCTGGCAGTACCCGGTGACATATAACGGATGATTAAGTTCGCACGTACTGAGGAGGAGATCTTCATCGCTGAATGTAATATCAAATGTATGGACCTCTGCTAGTTCATTTTTCATTCTCTTCCGCAAGGAAAGCTTGGAATTGATCGGGCTCCTATAATGCCTTGATCAGGAAATCTCGTGCCTCTTTGGACAGGAGGAGGGCCTCCAATACACTCGGTTGTGAGGGTATCTTCCTCAGATGTGCTAGGACGTTGTAATCCTCCTTATTTTTCTTAGGCGGGTCTTCTGTGGTGAGCTCTTTTACCACTCTGTCATCGAGGGAAATTTCTTTAGGGATTTTCCCTTTCCTTTTGTCTTTTTTGTTTGATCCTTTGTTTGTAGGTCCGAGATTCTTCTCAGGAAGCGTGCGGTTACACAGCTGAATATTTTCGCAGTTTTTCTTCTCTTCTTTTTTTGAGGCGGAGGCTTTGAAGATAGGATTGAGAGATGTTTCATCCTCAAAATTGCTCCCGAAGGTAAGAACTTAGGGTTTTCCCTATTCCAAACTGGTACCAACCATACGACATTTGCCAGTCATTTCTCTATATGTGCTCGTCCCACTATTTTGCTATCAACGAGCGCAAGCTTCGCGCTTCATCCTCTTGAAGTGTTTTTGATGGGCAACGTATCCTTACCACCACTTCTTGAAAACACCGTATTTCTCGGTGGCGTAGGCGACCCTCCGATGATATAGGCAGTAGCTTGGATGTGATTCTTCTCCATCAAAGCATATGACCCCAAGAGTGTTCTTTATGAGAGGTGGCAGTTTCATCCCCATTGACAGGGCTTTGGCGAACCGCTTCTCGGTTTTGATCCTGCTCTTATTTGTTGCAGGTGTGTTTTGGTTTGGCCGGAGTACTTTAAGACTCGTCATCGCCGCAGATTCTTCATCCGTACGCCGACGCTTAGCCTTTTCATATATGGTTGTTTCGCATTCTCGGTCAACTTTTCTTTTTTGAAAGGCTGCGTTTAGCAGCCTCTTAATCGGGCCTTCTTCTAGCAGTTCTGGGGATTTTAGCGCTGATTCTTCCCCCAGTTCCTCTGCGTTGTTTTCTGACGCTGAGGGAGCCTCTTCGCCATATAACGATGAATGGGAGACCATGTGGCAACTTGCTACATAGTCTTCGGTGTCTTCTGATAAGCCATTTCTCTCATCATTGTCACTATCTTCGCCCTCAAGAATATGCTTGAGGAATTCTTCGAACGTGACCGGTGTCCGTGCCTTCTGGTTATACTCCTCCAGAGCATCTATGTATTTTTGTAGACCTGTATGCTTATCTTCATACTCGGCAAGCTGCACAGGATTCTTGGTCTTCTTTATTTTCTATGAAGACTTCGAAGGATCCACTTGGGGTTTTTTCCTCTCGTCAACAATTTTCGGTGCGGGACGAGCTTTTAGCATCTCTTCGGTTATTTCGGGTTCAAGTGGGCTTTTCCACCTGACTGCTGGACATATTTGCAGATCCTTCAACATTCTTTTGGTTTTCGCTGAAAGAACGACTTCCCATAGAGTTTCTTCCACGAGTGAGCATGATGCCCCCTGCACATCAACCTTTTTAGGAGTGTGCTTCTGGGGTGGTTTTACCTTCCAGTTATCAGAAAGCGCGAATTTCCCCTGTTAATATTGGTCCTCGACCCAGTTTTTGAATACATAGTAATCTTTTATTGGGTGACTCACCATTCTGTGATAGGAGCAGTAATTAGGGTTTTTGACGTCGCCGGGCTGCGGTAGACGCCGTGGGTCTGGTAATGTGATGAGTTTATTACGCATTGCCAATTCGAACGGTCCCCTCGCCTTGTCATGAGGAAACGAGTAAGCGCGTCCTAGTTTTTCCTCCAAGGACGGGTGCGAACACGCGTTGTTTTGGCGAGCAGCTGGTTTTGGGCCACTCGGTTTTTGTTGCGTAATGGCAACGAAGGCCACTTTCCCTTTACCCTTAGTATTTCGAGGGTCCTTATTTGAGGATGGATGACCATGGCCCATCTGGTCCATTTGGGCCGGTTTACCTATCAGAGCCTGAAAAGTTGTGGGCTTGAAGAACGTCATAAACTGGGACACAATCGTTTGAGGATCAAGGGTCCCAATGAACATACCCACGGCAGGAGACTCTTCAAAGCACTGTTCGCACTTAGATCATAGGTTCCACTACCGGATCGCGTATTGGACCCAGATTTCTTCCGGCTTTACCCTGGCATTGATTAATACCGTGATCGGAGTGCGTTCGCTCACACTGGCGAAACATTGTGTAAACAACAGTTCCATTTTTGCGAATGTTTTCACGGAGTCATTTGGGAGCTCCGAGTACCATTCGAAGGCTGTTTCTGACAAGCTGCCGATGAACTGGTGAAACAACAATTTGTCGTTGCCTCCAGTGTTGCCGCACAGAGCTCTAAATTGCGCAACGTATTGATGAGGGTTGCATGTTCCTTTGTATACATGGAACTTGGGGATCGTATATCCTGGCGGGTATTTGATTTGGTTAAACCAGCCTGGATATAGTCGCCCAGTTCCGACAATTTGGTCGGCGGCTTCATTAGCTTGATGAGCTCTTATTTGTTGAGCAATGTAATCATCAAGGACGGCCTTGGAGATCGTTTCCTCCTTGGCCGCCAATAAGGCCGGAGGAGAGTTTGTTGTTTCCTCTCTATCATCCTCGATGATTATCGGCGGATCTTCGGCCGGGGGTTCTGGCCGGATCATCATTCCAACCATGTCTTGGAACGAGAGAGCCATCTGCTTTATGTTAGCAGCTTGCTCAGTGTAGGGTTCCTAGGCACACTCAAGAGGTTCCACAAGGCATCAACCATGCCAAAATCAAAAAATTCGGTGCCGAGAAACCCTAATATAGATCGTTAACTAGAGATTAGGCGATAACTTTGCAAGTAAATCACATTTACACTAAGTGAAAGGGATTACAACCTTTGTAAATCCGGTCCTTCACTTCTCTAGCTCCGTGTTGACGTCCCTCCGCTGCGATCATCGGAATCCCGGACTCTAGCGTCGGTTTCATCGGAGAAATAGGCGGGCTAGGTCATTGACTTCGATGCCGAAGATGATCTACGTCGAGGCGACTCAAACTCAAGCTCCATCTTCACTTGGTTATCAACCTTGTGAAGAAAACACCCTATACAACATGGCAAGTGGTAGAGAATGAAGAAATAGGAAGTGGGTTCACTTTGGATTTGGATTTCTCACTTGGATTCATCACTTGAAAATTTCTAGCAAAGGTTTTGTTTCTTCATCAAGAAGAAGAAGAAGAAGAGAATAGAAAAAGAATTAATTGATAATAATAAATCAAGTGATCTTATCATTATGCAACCATGGGTGAAGCTAACACATGTAGAGAATAAACTAGGGTTTAGGTTTAATGGTTAGGTTAAGGCAAAAAACAAAATGGCAAAGACTTTCAAAGCTTCATGAAGCTTCATGAATAAAACAAACCAAGCCTCCACTTTATTCTTGCCAAAAAGAATAAAGAAAATAAATAAAACATATGAAAACCTAACCATTAACCTAAAGATGGTTTAAAGCAAACATACACCCAAGTTTGCATTTATCATCAAACAAGATACAAAATAGTGCACAAACATATATCATATATACAATGTACACAAACAAGTGAGAAAAATAATCTTAAGTGAACCGATACTAGTTAATGTAAAGTAATATATCAAATATATAATTATACATTAAATCATTAAATCAACACTTAATTTAACGATCCGTTCATATCGTATATGAACGACTAATATCCAATATATCGACTTATCGAATCAATCCTCAATTCGATAACTAGGTTATATCGCATACAACCAATCGATACATTCATCGCGAGAATAGAATACGGTATCACATACACGCATTATTCTCGGTCCCGCACATATCTCATATGCGCTCCTATTTCGTTTCGCTTGAGCCAGGAAACCTCTGTGTAGGACTCTAAAGACTCGTCAATACGCCGGAAGTAGATGATGATCATATCAAACACCCACAAGCCGCAAGCGGTCTGCTAAACTTAACGACCACCCGGGTATTGAGCGATCAGAAGATCAACGAGCAAGCCCGCTCACACTCCTGTGAATCCAACCAGTAACACTTACCGTACAGTCCGGTCTGTTCGTCTGATATGTCGCATATCTTGCCTAGGGGTGGTAAACGTCAGACCCCAGTTGCTCGATAAGTCGTGTCGATATGAGGTCTATAACAGTTCGAGAAACTACTGGTAACACTTACCAGTAAATCTCAGCAATCCTGGCCAGGGATTTCCAGTTATAGCCAATCGAACACAGCGCAACATCAACTCCCTATACCGGGAGAGACGAATCCCATCCTATCGCTCATTGCCTCCATGTGATTCGGGACTGTACCCAAAAACCACCATTTTGCACGCCCTCTTGAATGTGGTAAGGTGGAAATCAAAGCACAGTGGGAATCACACAAGACTCTATGACGATCTCGGGTCTACAGACTAACATGTACCAGTGTCACCAGAGAACTGCCATCTGACATAAGGTATAATACCATCTGGGAGTTCTCGGCGAGTTCGTCCAGTGTACCCAGTCTCCACTGAGCACCCATATATCATCTCTGATGTCAAACACCAATGGATATGGGATCATCCATCGCCCATCTGTATGGGTCGAGAAGATATACGCTAGTCTACTCTGGTATATCGATGCCCCGTCTCGATACACCCACAACTAGGGACCTTGAAGGATGTACTTATGGACTACCATGTCCCCACTAGTATGATCCGCATCATAGTCCAGGTAGTCAAGTACACATCCTAAGGGCTTTACCAACATGTAATAGAGAGACAATAAGTGTACATGTTAAGGTAAAGAGCAACCAGATAGCACACTATCATGTCGAGCAAGAAAGTCCTCCCTATATATGTCCAAGCATCCACTACAATATACATCCTATGTATAGTAATGGCCTCTAGGGCATACATATAACTAACAATCTCCTACTTGCACTAGGGCCATCTGTAGCAGTGGTTGCAGTATCTCATACTCAACCATCTCATAAAAGTCTCTCTCTGGGAAAAGGCCTTTGTGAGTGGATCCTCCGTGTTGTCCTCTGAGTCTACTCTCCTGACCTCGATCACCCTGGAGATCAACTATCTCCATGATCAGGTGATGCTGCCTCATAATACGTCTGGGTCACTGATGGGACTTGGGTTCCTGGGCCAAAGCCACACTTCTAATGTTACACAATGGTAGGAACCTAGTTCATCTCATGAACCAATATACACCCAGACTGCCTCTTTGGTAGCATCTTAAGTAGCGATGTATCCAGCCTTTATCGTCTAGTATGCCACGGTATCTAGCTTGGAACTCTTCCAACATACCGTCCCTTTACTGAGGGTAAAGACAATGCCTGTGACTGACATTCAGTCGTCCTTATCACCCTGGAACCTTTCCAGTGATTCTCCCCAGGATCAATTGATACCATCTCACTACAACTAGTGAGTATCCTAATATCCAATTAGATCTATCTTATAGATCCAAAACCCAGGATTTAGTAGGTATCACTTTGATCCTATATGGAGAATCGTTGTGATAAGCGGAGATTGACCGAGCATAGCATAGGAAACTCCTTCCCTATCAAGAGTATGTTATCCACGTACTCTACGAGGATCACCACCACACTCCCTACTACCTTTTTGTATATACAAGGTTCAGCTACCATTTTGATGATGTCAAACTCTTTGACTAACTCATCAAAACAGATGTTCCAACTCTGCGATGCCTACTTTATCACATAAACATCTTGCACACGTTTCCGCTGCTCCCCTTGTCTACGAAGCCCTCTGACTGTGTACTTATAGACTATCTCTTCTAAATCTTTATTTAGAAAAGCAGTCATGAAACCCAACCGCCAGATATCGTAGTCATGGTATGCAGCCGTGGCAAGTAGGATCTGGATGGACTTAAGCATAGGTACTTAGAAAAGGTTTCATCATAATCCATACATGGTCAATGATGCAAACTTTTAACAAGTCTAGCTTTGAAAGTCTCAACTTTTCCATGTACACCAAGTAATCTTCTCAAGATATACTTGATCCTGATGGGGATTTAACCCTTCAGATAAAGCAACCAAAGTCCATACTTTGTTGGTGTAAAAGGATTCCATCTCAGATCGATAAGCATCCAGCCATTCTTACAGAGTCCCACTCCTGATGGCCAGCTCAAAACTGGTTGGGTCATCATCTCATGATGCAATCCTCGCTCCCACTGTCATAGAGAAACATAAGTATCTCTCAGGTGGGTGAGGAACCCAACTAGATCGGCGGAGAGGCTGAGATTCGTTGGTAACTATTGAATCCTTTGGTTCTTCCAAATCATCATCTGCAGTTTGTATAGCTGGAACATTTCCAGTTCTACATAACAGATCTTGCCTCGAGCTTGTCCGGATTTTGCTTTTTAGACATAGGCTGGACTGTAGGGTTGCTAGGCATGCGCACAAGGGTCTACAAGGCATCAACCATGCCTGATTAAAAAATTAGCCGTGCCGAACAACCCGATACAAGATCTTTAAACTAGAGATTAGGCGAAAACTAACATGCTAAACTGTTTAACACTAAGTGAGAGGGATTACAACCTTTGTAGATCCGGTCCTTCACTTCATATGCTCCGTGTTGAGGTCCCTTCGCTGCGATCATCGTGCTCCGGACTCTCGAGAGGTTCCACGAAGAGAAAGATGCAACCTTTGCTTCTGATCTTCGATATTAAGATGATCTACCTTGAAGTTTCGTTAACACAAGATAACACTCATGAAATGATGTGAACACCCTCATCTAAATGGCAAGGGAAGATGAGGATGATGAAGTAGGATTTTTGCTCTCTTTATTTATCTTTTTCTCATATTTATTCATCACATTGAAAAAGGCTAGCAAGCTTTTTCATGAAGAGAATGAAGGAAGAAGATCAATATCATTTGTGATGAATAATAAAATGTTATCATAATCATTTATGCAACCATGGTTGTAGTAACCATTGTAGAGAGTTTACTAGGGTTAGGGTTTGGGTTAGCTTAAAGGGTGAGTCACAAAGAAATATCTATCATAATATCTTAACAAAGACAAAGAAAAGCTTCTAGAATCAACTAGAAGGTTTAACCCTAATCCAAACCCTAATCATGTTTAAACTCCTCTAAACATGTTGCATTAATAATTATAATATGTTACAATATTATATATCACATATACAATATTTATTGTAACAAAATAAAATAATACAATTAACATATATCGCATATATATCAATGTATTACCCGAGTGAGAAAAAGAATCTTTTAGTGAGCTAATATTAGTTAATGTAATTTAATATATCATATATATTATTATACATTAAATTATCGAATCAACACTTGATCCGACAATCCGGCTATATCGCATATAACCGACTAATATTTATCCGTACCGATTCATCGAATCAACACTTGATCCGATGACCCGGCTGATATCAAATATCGCGAGAATAGAATACGGTATCTCATATCGCATTATCCTCGGTCCCGCACATATCACATATGTGCTCCTACTCCGTTTTGCCTGAGCCAAGAAACCTCTGTGTAGGACTCTAAAGAATCGTCAATACGCCGGCAGTAGGTGATGATCATATCAAACACCCACAAGCTGCAAGCGGTCAGCTAAACGTAACAGCTACCCAGGTATTGAGCGCTCGGAAGATCAACAAGCAAGCCTGTACATTTTCCTGTGAATCCAAACAGTAACACTCCCGTACAGTCCGGTCTCGTCATCTGATATGTTGCATATCTCGCCTAGGGGTGGTAAACGTCAGACCCCAGTAGCTCGATAAGTCGTGTCGATATGAGGTCTATAACAGTTCGAGAAACTACTGATAACACTTACCAGTAAATCTCAGCAACCCTGGCCAGGGATTTCCGGTTATAGCCAATCGAACACAGCACAACATCAACTCCCTATACCGGGAGAGACGAATCCCCTCCTATCACTTATTGCCTCCATGTGATTCGGGACTGTACCCAAAAGCCACCTTTTTGCACGCCCTCTTGGACGTGGTATGATGGAAATCAAAGCACAGTGGGAATCACACAAGACTCTATGACGATCTCGGGTCAACAGACTACTCTGTACCAGTGTCACCGGAGAACTGCCATCTGACGTGTGGTATAATACCATCTGGGAGTTCTCGGCGAGTCCGTCCAGTGTACCCAGTCTCCACTGAGCACCCGTACACCATCCTTGATGTCAAACACCGATGGATATGGGATCATCCATCGCCCATCATATGGGTCAAGATGCGTATACGCTAGTCTACTCTGGTGTATCGATGCCCTGTCTCGATACACCCTCGACTAGGAACAGTTATAGGATGTACTCGTCGACTACCGTGGCCCCACTAGTATGATCTCATCATAGTCCCAGTAGTCGAGTACATATCCTAAGGGCTTTATCAACATGTAATATAGAGACAATCTGAGTACATGTTAAGATAAAGTACAACCAGATAGCATACTATCATGTCGAGCAAGAAAGTCCTCCCTATATATGTCCAAGCATCCATTACAATATACATCGTATGTACAGTAATGGCCTCTAGGGCGTACATATAACTAACAATCTCCCACTTGCACTAGGGCCATCTCTTATGGTATCGCATACCCAACAATTAGCTGCGGTTGAAGTATCTCATACTCAACCATCCCATAAAAGTCTCTACTAGGAAAAAGGCTTTTGTGAATGGATCCGCACTGTTGTCCTCTGCGTCTACTCTCCTAACCTCGATCTCCCTGGAGATCAACCATCTCCATGATCAGGTGATACTGCCTAAGAATTATATCTGGATTTCTGATGGGACGGGGGGTTCCTTGGCTAAAGCCACAACTCCATTGTCACACAATGGTAGGAACGAAGTTCATCTTATGAATTTATATATATCCAGACTGCCTCTTTGGTAGCATCTTTGGTAACGATGTATCTTGCCTTTAATCGTCTAGTATGTCACGGTATCTAGCTTGGAACTCTTCCAACATACCGTCCCTCCACTGAGGGTAAAGACAATGCCTGCGACTGACATTCAGTCGTTCTTATCACCCTGGAACCTTTCTAGTGATTCTCCCCAGGATCGATTGATACCATCTCACTACAACTAGTGAGTATCCTAACATCCAATTAGATCTATCTAATAGATCCAAAACCCAGGATTTAGGAGGTATCATTTTGATCCTATATGGAGAATCTTTGTGATAAGCGGAGATTGACCGATCGTAGCATAGGAAACTCCTTCCCTATCAAGAGTATGTCATCCACGTACTCTACGAGGATCACCACCATACTCTCCACTACCTTTTCGTATATACAAGGTTCATCTACCATTTTGATGAAGTCAAACTCTTTGACTACCACATCAAAATAGATGTTCCAACTCCGCGATGCCTGCTTTATCATATAAAACATCTTGCACACGTTTCCGCTGCTCCCACTGTCTACGAAGCCCTCTGGCTGTGTACTTACAGACGCTCTCCTCCAAATCATCATTTAGAAAAGCAGTTATGACTCCCAACCACCAGATATCGTAGTCATGGTATGTAGCCGTGGCAAGTAGGATCTGGATGGACTTAAGCATAGCTTTGAAAGTCTCAACTTTTCCATGTACATCAAGTAATCTTCTCAAGATATACTCGCTCCTGATGGGGATTTAACCCTTCAGATAAAGTAACCAAAGTCCATACTTTGTTGGTGTATAAGGATTCTATCTCAGATCGCTAAGCATCCAGCCATTCTTACAGAGTCCCACTCCAGATGGCCAACCCGAAACTAGTTGGGTCATCATCCCATGATGCAATCCTCGCTCCCACTGTCATAGAGAAACCGAAGTATCTCTCAGGTGGGTGAGGAACCGTACTAGATCGGCGGAGAGGCTGAGGTTTGTTGGAAACTATTGAATCCTTTGGTTCTACCAAATCATCAGCTGCAGTGTGTATAGCTGGAACATTTCCAGTTATACACAACAGACCTTTCCTCGAGCTTTTCCGGATTTTGCTTATAAACATAGGCCGGACAACCCTAAATCTTAACTAACGTAAGATATGGGCTCTTCCCTTTCCATATCACATATGGAGTGGTAGGCAACAGATTTGATTTGAACCCTATTCAATAGGTATGCAGCTTCTCAAGTGCATAACTCCCAAAAGGAAACAGGAAACTCAGTAGTACTCATCATAGAGCACACCATATCAAATAGGGTGCTATTGCTCTGCCCCGATACACCGACGTGCTATGGTGTATACGGAGGAGTAATGCTGAGAGAGAATCTCATTCTCCTTTAGAATAGTCCAGGATTTCCGTGCTCAAGTATTCTTCTCCTTGATCACATCAAAGGACATAATACTTTTACCCGTATTTTTGGTTCTCTACTTCTAACTCATATTCTTTGAATATCTCAAAAGGTTCGGACTTATGTTTCAACAGGAACACATGTCTGAATCTTGAGAGATTATCAGAGAATGTAATGAAGTACAAAGAACCGGTCTTGGCATGTGTAGACAGGGGACTTTTATACATCAGCATGTATCAATCCTAAGAGTTCACTAACTCTTTCTCTGTTTCCAATAAACAAAGCTATAGTCATCTTATCTTTGTGACATGACCGGCAAGTTTCACAAGATGTAAATTCAAACAGATTTAAATATGCATCTAAATGTAACTTAGCTAGTCGGGTCGCATTGATATGACCTAGTCTACAATGCCTCAAGAAGTATTCGTTCATTTCTGAACTCTTCCTCTTGTGTATGTTCCGTATACTAAGAACTATAGTTTGATTTAGAACGTCAATGCTTTTAGATAACGTGCCTGAACCGATCAACTCTTGATATAGGAAATGTTCAAAACATTATCCAACAATACAAAATTATATCACTTCTTTACTAATAAAGAAACTGATATGATGTTGTATATCAGGTTCGGTATCTAATAACATTCGTTCAGAATCAATGTATTTAGGTAATACAGGGTGATAGTGACCAACAGACTTGGCTGCAACACTTGCACCATTTTCTGTCTCATGAAACTTATCACCCGTTCTCAGTTCTCTACCTTTCTGTAGCCCATGTAACAGATTACATATGCGGGATCCTGATCCGATATCTCATACCTAAGACGTAAAGGATACTGAGAAACAGTTCTATGTAATGAACACACCCGAAGATGATGCATCAGCATGCACTTTCTTCGTTTGGGCGGCACGGGAATTCTGGTATTCCCCAATTTCCTGCTCTGCCTTATAACAATTATAAGTTGGAGCGGGACCAACGTTCCCCAGCTCAGTATAACAAGCGGGTTCGGTCAATATATCCGTATTATTATCTTGATTAAGGCGTGATATGGTCGCTACCTAGAGAGAGAGAGAGAAGAAAACACTCAGCGTATGCTCTTGCAAGATTAGATTGGTTATATAATATATCTAATCAGGATGTTTCCCACTGTTTTAATCAAATCTTCCTTCAAACCCTAAAAGGAAAGACTAGCCGGGATTAATTACACGCTACAAGTTCGCCAATCTTTCAGCCAGGCCAGTGTCGGTACTTTGAGGGAGGTCCCCCGTGCTTTCGCACGAACCTAATTAATGTAAACCTCGTTTTCCCAGAGGCGTAACCCCGTTGACACCTTTCTAGACACCTACTTGATCGACTAATTGTAATGTGTAAAACTCTCCCAGGAGTAACTCTTACTCGCAGCGGGTATCGGGATCTAACTATCTCATAGAAGGTATGCAATCTCATTGCAAATTTCAACACTTGAAATTCCCGATAATTTTGTACCCCTGGCATCCTATGACCTTGACGAAAGCCAACAAACCATAGGCTACTAGTCAAGTCCAACCCGTCATTTCCCGATTGAATTAAACCCACCCGCACGACCCTTGACGAAAGCCAACAAAGTCGCACGACTACCCTAACTCAATCGCATCATATGCTAGCAGATAAGTATAAATAGCTACCGCACACTACGCCTTGACGAAAGCCAACAAACGCAGCACGAATACTATGAAGTACTTATCTGAAATGACAGAGGGCTACGACAGGTTTTTAGGAAAACCCTTTGCATAATGAACTTGATATCGTTGTAGAATCGAGTGATTTTAAATGGAATGTTTTTAAGGCTTTTCTAGTTTTGCTAAAGGGGTCACTCCCGGTGAAGGGATCGTCGGCCCTTTCCTCATCGAATAAGGTGCAGGATATTTCATAAATATCACTATGCAAAGTAAGAACTATAGAAGCAATCAAAAGACAAACCGAGTTTGTAGAATCTGCCAGTTATTGCTAAAGGAGTCACTCCCGGTGAAGGGATCTCGATCCTTTCCTTATCGAATAAGGTGCTGGATGTTCTACAAGGAACACCGCTATGCAAAGCAAGAACTAGAGCTACCAGTTTTTAAAACAAGTTTTTAGAACATCTTAGGTTTCTTTTATTTCATTAATCTCATTAATGAAGTCCTATTTTATTATGCTTCACAAGCATCACTTTTGAAACGAAATCTTCAATATAACATATATATAATATATATAATATAAACTTTGTCTCAGGCAGTAATATGATCTCATCACAGAACATTGCAGCAGAAGAACATATATGAAATATTGGATATACTAGGACGTCCGTGTTTTCAATACGAGCCTATATAAAACACGGATTCCACGGTCGCGATGAATAGCCAAACCCACATCCCTAGACCCCTACGAGAGCGGCAAGCAACACTGCCAATTCTAGGGTTAGGAGACCCGGTCCCGACTCCTCGAGATGGTCTCCCACTGGACCCTAGAACCCGGTTACTTATGCTCCCCTCCTTGGGTCTAACTAATGCGGAAAAGTAAATAATATACAACGGTAACATCTTCCGCAACCTGGAAGTGCCCCAATAAAAGAATATTACATACAAATGAATTTTACATGAATGAAAAAGAAAAACTCTCATCTCACATAAAACCCCCGGCTATTCAAAACGCGACGATCCAATATAACATATCACAGCAACACATAATATCTCATATCATCAACGTAAGCAAGTATGCGTATCCCGATTGTCGTTGATGTATAGCAACGAAGCCGGCGATACCGCACATACTACGCTTACGGTCACAGAAAAGAAAGTGTAAAACTACAACAGTTGGAATCCGCACCTCCTTAGACATCGCATGCCTAACCAAATGAATTCCTTAGACATCGCATGCCTAACTATTATAAACCCGCAATTTAGTCTCTTTATCGAAAACTCTTTTCAATATCAAGTCGGGCAATTCAACAAGATTCCCGACATTCTGATCGAATGCTCGTCGCAAACTTTAGTAGACGGCTGCACCCCCAGATGCCGTCGACGAAGTGCACTAAGGCGGAACACCGCTGCCGCGAGCACCCGAACGGATGCTTTCGGCGACGGGGTTCTCCTACAGTCACTTGGTCGGGGCTATGGGGCGTGGCTGTCTATCAAGTTTACCCGGCGAGTATCCGCGTACGCTACGTGATTGCGACGGACTTTTGATCACATCAAAATTCCGTGGCAACCGATCATCTGAGACTAAACTGCTATGTCTATAATATTCAAATCAGTTATCTCATAACTACCTGTGGATTCCAAATATTGTATCACATTCCAGATAAATAGACAGTGTTAAACATTCCAATCGAATAATCAAACACCCAAGTTTTCCCCGATATATCTCAACACTTGAAATCAGTTTAAAAACATCCATCACATGCCACAGTACCAATGGTCCAGCCGTAGAAGGGTCAAGCCAACGCCTCACATGTGGCACGCCGTACTGCCCCAAACCCTAAGGTTCAAAAGGCAGTTCATGACGGTCACATAATCGAGTTAAGGTTTGTTGTCTTCTAGAGGGTCCACCGGTTTACTTGCACGACTTAGAACGTTCTTAAACACGAGAAAAAATCCAACTTTCGAAAAAAATTCCAACAGGGGAAAAAGTGAGTTATTGATATCCGTTCGAACTTTTTAACAGTTTCTAAAAGTTATCCGGAAAACACATAGACAAAATCTGATAATCCGATGGAATCATCGAATCCCCAAAACAACCCCAGAAAATGCAACTCTTGAATAAATATTAAAAATTCCCAGAAAATCCAGAGGCTGAAGTGACAAATTACTGTGCAAAAATGGAGGGATGACGTCATCATTAGGCCGCGGAACCGCCGCATAAGGCATGCTTATGCCGCAGTTCCGCCGCGCTTTAGATGACTTAGCCCTCGAATTTCACAGTAATTCAACTAAGACCCTGCTGAATTTTTTAGCAATTTTTAATTTGGAAAAAACCCAGTTTTTGAAAAAAGTCCAGAGAGCATTTTGGAAATGGGATTTCGGTTCGATCGGACTTCAAACTTCGTCTACGCATCGCCTAAAGCTCTAGCTTGGCTCTGATACCACTGTAGGGTTGCTAGGCACGCGCACAAGGGTCTACGAGGCATCAACCATGCCCGATTAAAATATTATCCGTGCCGAACAACCCGAATACGGATCTTTAAACTAGAGATTAGGCGAAAACTAACATGCTAAACTGTTTAACACTAAGTGAGAGGGATTACAACCTTTGTAGATCCGGTCCTTCACTTCATATGCTCCGTGTTGAGGTCCCTTCACTGCGATCATCGTGCTCCGGACTCTCGAGAGGTTCCACGAAGAGAAAGATGCAACCTTTGCTTCCGATCTTCGATACTAAGATGATCTACCTTGAAGTTTCGTTAACACAAGCTAACACTCATGAAATGATGTGAACACCCTCATCTAAATGGCCAGGGAAGATGAGGATGAAGAAGTAGGATTTTTTCTCTCTTTATTTATCTTTTTCTCATATTTATTCATCACATTGAAAAAGGCTAGCAAGCTTTTTCATGAAGAGAATGAAGGAAGAAGATGATCAATATCATTTGTGATGAATAATAAAATGTTATCATAATCATTTATGCAACCATGGTTGTAGTAACCATTGTAGAGAGTTTACTAGGGTTAGGGTTTGGGTTAGCTTAAAGGGTGAGTCACAAAGAAATATCTATCATAATATCTTAACAAAGACAAAGAAAAGCTTCTAGAATCAACTAGAAGGTTTAACCCTAATCCAAACCCTAATCATGTTTAAACTCCTCTAAACATGTTGCATTAATAATTATAATATGTTACAATATTATATATCACATATACAATATTTATTGTAACAAAATAAAATAATACAATTAACATATATCGCATATATATCAATGTATTACCCGAGTGAGAAAAAGAATCTTTTAGTGAGCTAATATTAGTTAATGTAATTTAATATATCATATATATTATTATACATTAAATTATCGAATCAACACTTGATCCGACAATCCGGCTATATCGCATATAACCGACTAATATTTATCCGTACCGATTCATCGAATCAACACTTGATCCGATGACACGGCTGATATCAAATATCGCGAGAATAGAATACGGTATCTCATATCGCATTATCCCCGGTCCCGCACATATCACATATGTGCTCCTACTCCATTTTTCCTGAGCCAAGAAACCTCTGTGTAGGACTCTAAAGAATCGTCAATACGCCGGCAGTAGGTGATGATCATATCAAACACCCACAAGCTGCAAGCGGTCAGCTAAACGTAATAGCTACCCAGGTATTGAGCGCTCAGAAGATCAACAAGCAAGCCTGTACATTCTCCTGTGAATCCAAATAGTAACACTCCCGTACAGTCCGGTCTCGTCATCTGATATGTTGCATATCTCGCCTAGGGGTGGTAAACGTCAGACCCCAGTAGCTCGATAAGTCATGTCGATATGAGGTCTATAACAGTTCGAGAAACTACTGATAAGACTTACCAGTAAATCTCAGCAACCCTGGCCAGGGATTTCCGGTTATAGCCAATCGAACACAGCACAACATCAACTCCCTATACCGGGAGAGACGAATCCCCTCCTATCGCTCATTGCCTCTATGTGATTCGGGACTGTACCCAAAAGCCATCTTTTTGCATGCCCTCTTGGACGTGGTATGATGGAAATCAAAGCACAGTGGGAATCACACAAGACTCTATGACGATCTCGGGTCAACAGACTACTCTGTACCAGTGTCACCGGAGAACTGCCATCTGACGTATGG
Source organism: Agapanthus africanus (assembly GCA_030015575.1). NCBI lineage: Eukaryota > Viridiplantae > Streptophyta > Magnoliopsida > Asparagales > Amaryllidaceae > Agapanthus > Agapanthus africanus. The sequence continues at coordinate 290,511,400 of JASDDO010000019.1, forward strand.
TATAATACCATCTGGGGGTTCTCGGCGAGTCCGTCCAGTATACCCAGTCTCCACTGAGCACCCGTACACCATCCTTGATGTCAAACACCGATGGATATGGGATCATCCATCGCCCATCATATGGGTCAAGATGCGTATACGCTAGTCTACTCTGGTGTATCGATGCCCTGTCTCGATACACCCTCGACTAGGAACAGTTATAGGATGTACTCGTTGACTACCGTGGCCCCACTAGTATGATCTCATCATAGTCCCAGTAGTCGAGTACATATCCTAAGGGCTTTATCAACATGTAATATAGAGACAATCTGAGTACATGTTAAGATAAAGTACAACCAGATAGCATACTATCATGTCGAGCAAGAAAGTCCTCCCTATATATGTCCAAGCATCCATTACAATATACATCGTATGTACAGTAATGGCCTCTAGGGCATACATATAACTAACATGGACAACCCTAAATCTTAACAAACTTAAGATATGGGCTCTTCCCTTTCCATATCACATGTGAAGCGGTAGGCAACTGTTTTGATTTGAACCCTATTCAATAGGTATGCAGCTTCTCAAGCGTATAACTCCCAAAAGGAAATAGGAAACTCAGTAGTACTCATCATAGAGCACACCATATCACATAGGGTGCTATTGCTCCGCCCTGATATACCATCGTGCTATGGTGTATACGGAGGAGTAATGCTGAGAGAGAATCTCATTCTCCTTTAGAATAGTCCAGGATTTCCGTGCTCAAATATTCTCCTCCCTGATCACATCAAAGGACATAATACTTATACCCGTTTTGGTTCTCTACTTCTAACTTATATTCTGTGAATATCTCAAAAGGTTCGGACTTATGTTTCAACAGGAACATATGTCTGAATCTAAAGAGATCATCAGAGAATGTAATGAAGTACAAAGAACCGGTCTTGGCATGTGTAGACAGGGGATCTTCATACATCAACATGTATCATCCCAAGAGTACACTAACTCTTTCTCTGCTTCAAATAAACAGAGTTGTGGTCATCTTATCTTTGTGACATGACCGGCAAGTTTTCACAAGATGTAAATTCAAACAGATTTAAATATGCATCTATGTGCAACTTAGCTAGTCGGGTCGCATTGATATGACCTAGTCTACAATACCTCAAGAACAATCCGTTCATGTCTGAACTCTTCCTCTTATGTGTGTTCCGTATACTAAGAACTGTAGTTTGATTTAGAACATCAATGCTTTTAGATAACGTGTCTGAACCGATCAACTTTTGATATAGGAAATGTTCAAAACATTATCCACCAATACAAAATTTTATCATTTCTTTACTAATAAAGAGACTGATATAATTTTGTATATCAGGTTCGGTATCTAATAACATTCGTTCAGAATCAATGTATTTGGAAATATAGGGTGACAGTGACCAACAGACTTGGCTTCAACACTTGCACCATTTTCTATCTCATGAAACTTATCACCCGTTCTCAGTTCTCTACCTTTCTGTAGCCCATGTAACGGATTACATTTGCGGGATCCTGATCCGGTATCAAATACCAGGACGTAGAGGATACAGAGAAACGGTTCTTTGTAATGAACACACCCGAAGGAGATGCATCATATGCACTTTCTTCGTTTGGGCGGCATAGGAATTCTGGTATTCCCCAATTTCCTGCTCTGTCTTATAACAATTATAAGTTGGAGTGGGACCAACGTTCCTCAGCTCAGTAAAATAAGCAGGTTCGGTCAATACATCCGTATTATTATCTTGATTAAGGCGTGATATGGTCGCTACCTGGAGAGAGAGAGAAGAAAACACTCTGCATGCGCTCTTGCAAGATCATATTGGTTATTATTTTATCTAATCAGGATGGCTCCCACCGTTTTTATCAAATCTTCCTTCAAACCCTAAAAGGAAAGACTAGCCGGGATTAATTACACGCTACAAGTTCGCCAATCTTTCAGCCAGGCCAGTGTCGGTACTTTGAGGGAGGTTCCCTGTGCTTTCGCACGGACCTAATTAAAGTAAACCTCGTTTTTCTAGAGGCGTAACCCCGTTGACACCTTTCTAGACACCTACTTGATCGGCTAATTGTAATGTGTAAAACTCTCCCAGGAGTAAC